>PUQB01001056.1:0-54825 GCA_003024785.1 Selaginella tamariscina
AGAACATACCTCTTAGCCAGGACTTCACAGTACTATGTAGGATATGTAGGGTTATTTCTAGTCCTATATATATTGAGGATACCCACGCACAACCACGCGATGCTCCTGTCCACGTGTACATTACGCGTGTGTGTGCATTAAGTATATTCCTTTGCACAAAACTTGATGTAATTAAAGAACATGGATTTTATTTTCTAAATTTTTTCTATACATTTTCAAATATAAATCACATTACTGATATAAGCAATTAAAAGTAAAAAGCACGAACTTGCATGAAGTTAAGTATAATATCTTTAGTATTGCCTTACTTTTAATTTTGTCCTAATTTCTTCTTGTTTATTAATGTTTATTTTCTTTATGTTAATCTCCTTCCAACAATATTATATTTATTAATCATCAATATTATATTCATTATCCACTAAAGCATATTTATCTACAATATATGAACATTTATGTATAAACCTCGTAAAAAAGATGATTTTAAATACACGAATAAAGAGGGTGTCCAATTTATTGAAGTGACATAAATAGAACTTCATAAATAATATGTTGTGATAAAACAAAAATAAAGAATAGTAATACATTTAAATAACTATTTACAGTATAAAATATTTTTGATATGTATATTTACATATGAACAATAAAATATAAAATATCTTAAAACAAACTTGCTATTTTAATCATTTATTACCCTTGCCATTATATACACTGTAGTCTTTAGTTTCTGCATGGTATTTAATTACAAAGCACTTGCCTTATCACTATATTAAAAGAAAAAACCTAAACCGCCACACAAAACCATCCACACCAAATTAATAAAAGCTAAGGACTTCCAAAGCCAAATCCCACGAGATCATACCCATGTCCACGTGCCCATCCGTTAGGCTTGTTCTTAAGAGTCTTTAGGTTCCAAACATCCTTCCTCACATCGTACAAAATCATACGCATTGCAACACGATTGTTCATGTGTCTCCCATCAAAAATCTAAAACACAAATGCAAATATATAATTTACTCAAATTTAACAAATCACATAAAATTTACCTGTATGAAGTCCCCATGTTTACAACAGTTCACAAATGATGTCCAATTGGCCTTACTTGGCCCAAATGTTTTAAGCCACATATCTATTTGTGTCTCACTTATAAAACGCATCCCTCGAATGCGGATCAACCATATTCCGAGTACTGTCGCATTGTTCCTCTCGTAGTAACCAACCATATAAAGCATCCCTCCCCAATTCACTAGTGCAATCACCTGTGCATGCTTGGGTTCATGCAGCAAAACTTCCCACTCTCTACCATTTTGCGCACTATAACATGCAAATACCTATGTACAACATTCCTTGATCTCTTGGGAGTCACATACGTCTTACCATCTTCTGTAACAACTGTCGCCCAACAGCCATCGTGAAGGTGTGTTCCCATACAAGTGCGCAATCCCATGGGATGCTTCGTCCAATTCAATGCTCTAGAGTCATAAACCAGAACTGAAGTCCTCGAAGCCATGTAGGTGCATGAATGGACTGCAACCATAACTTGGTAATGACCATTACCGACGTCTGAAATCGTGGCAAACTCATAACATATATACCCCCCAATATAAACCTCTGTTGGTGGTAAAGGAGGCAACTCCTTCCAATTGTTTGTGATGGGATTCCCCACTACAAATGGCTGTGTCATGCATGCGTCAACCAAGGGATAACCACTTAAAAGGATCAGACCTGACTTTGAGCAAGACCATACATTCCTACACTGCAAGCAGCCAATTCGGAACCACTTGGCTAAAGAGCCACTGTATATAACTAATTGATTATCGCCACTTGGAGCAACACGGATTGGGCCGTTACGGCTATTCTTCCAAGATCCAAGTTCCGCAGAGAGAGCCATGACACACACGCTTATGTCACGATATGTGCTCCTAAAACTTTCTGAGTCAATCGAATCCTTCCATTCCTTGCATACAGACCGGGCACGCAGCAAACTTGGAAAAGGAAGCTTGAACAAGATGACACATTGAATGTCCATTGGTAGATATGGAAGAGATGGTGAAGGTTGTGGAACGACTCTTGCTCTCTTCTTAACCCTCCCACCCTCCATTGTTTCTTCAAATCTGCCATCAAAATGAAACGATTAAGATAAAAAGAATTTATATCTAGACATGAGGATTACACACAATTTATGTGGAAGACTAAATATGAAAGTGTAAAAATATCAAGACAAATGTATTCTAAAGCCATAAGATATAACAATGGTGACGAGATGGATTTAGATAGTACTTACAATGGTAGCGTTATATGTAAACTATGTGCTTATATAATACACAATTTTATAAGATAGAAATTCATAATTAAATAATATGAATTATTAGATTTATAAGTAGAGGACATCACATACAAATGGGTAAGGGCATCCAGTCTCCACAATATAGTACACATCAAAGTATACCCCTAAAAACTTTCTTTTATGTGGTCATTAATAAAATTCTTGTAAATTGTAACACACTAGAATACATAAGCAGAGCATGCAAAATTGAACTATTTAAAATTCAAATTAACCTAATTATATGATATCACCAAGTGTATAATTTGTAAAGATTAATTCAATATATACAGCTTCTCCTAACCTATACAGATACTTTAACAACAAATAGTGATTCTCACTACGGGTACAATTGAATATATATCATAAGGATATTACTAAAACAAATACTATATTAAGAAGTCTTATATTAAGAAGTAAAAGTCTTTATGTTATATATAGACAACACTACCTAGAATCAAATTCTATGCACATGCGCGACAATTTAAAACTAATTTTAAGAAGGGAAAATATTTATATATTCGTATTTTATATCTTATGAATAAACAAAACTACCAAGGGTGGGATTCATGTATCTTTATAAGAATCGGAATTCCATAAATATTACTAAGAACATACCTCTTAGCCAGGACTTCACAGTACTATGTAGGATATGTAGGGTTATATTCTAGTCCTATATATATTGAGGATACCCACGCACAACCACGCGATGCTCCTGTCCACGTGTACATTACGCGTGTGTGTGTGCATTAAGTATATTCCTTTGCACAAAACTTGATGTAATTAAAGAACATGGATTTTATTTTCTAAATTTTTTCTATACATTTTCAAATATAAATCACATTACTGATATAAGCAATTAAAAGTAAAAAGCACGAACTTGCATGAAGTTAAGTATAATATCTTTAGTATTGCCTTACTTTTAATTTTGTCCTAATTTCTTCTTGTTTATTAATGTTTATTTTCTTTATGTTAATCTCCTTCCAACAATATTATATTTATTAATCATCAATATTATATTCATTATCCACTAAAGCATATTTATCTACAATATATGAACATTTATGTATAAACCTCGTAAAAAAGATGATTTTAAATACACGAATAAAGAGGGTGTCCAATTTATTGAAGTGACATAAATAGAACTTCATAAATAATATGTTGTGATAAAACAAAAATAAAGAATAGTAATACATTTAAATAACTATTTACAGTATAAAATATTTTTGATATGTATATTTACATATGAACAATAAAATATAAAATATCTTAAAACAAACTTGCTATTTTAATCATTTATTACCCTTGCCATTATATACACTGTAGTCTTTAGTTTCTGCATGGTATTTAATTACAAAGCACTTGCCTTATCACTATATTAAAAGAAAAAACCTAAACCGCCACACAAAACCATCCACACCAAATTAATAAAAGCTAAGGACTTCCAAAGCCAAATCCCACGAGATCATACCCATGTCCACGTGCCCATCCGTTAGGCTTGTTCTTAAGAGTCTTTAGGTTCCAAACATCCTTCCTCACATCGTACAAAATCATACGCATTGCAACACGATTGTTCATGTGTCTCCCATCAAAAATCTAAAACACAAATGCAAATATATAATTTACTCAAATTTAACAAATCACATAAAATTTACCTGTATGAAGTCCCCATGTTTACAACAGTTCACAAATGATGTCCAATTGGCCTTACTTGGCCCAAATGTTTTAAGCCACATATCTATTTGTGTCTCACTTATAAAACGCATCCCTCGAATGCGGATCAACCATATTCCGAGTACTGTCGCATTGTTCCTCTCGTAGTAACCAACCATATAAAGCATCCCTCCCCAATTCACTAGTGCAATCACCTGTGCATGCTTGGGTTCATGCAGCAAAACTTCCCACTCTCTACCATTTTGCGCACTATAACATGCAAAATACCTATGTACAACATTCCTTGATCTCTTGGGAGTCACATACGTCTTACCATCTTCTGTAACAACTGTCGCCCAACAGCCATCGTGAAGGTGTGTTCCCATACAAGTGCGCAATCCCATGGGATGCTTCGTCCAATTCAATGCTCTAGAGTCATAAACCAGAACTGAAGTCCTCGAAGCCATGTAGGTGCATGAATGGACTGCAACCATAACTTGGTAATGACCATTACCGACGTCTGAAATCGTGGCAAACTCATAACATATATACCCCCCAATATAAACCTCTGTTGGTGGTAAAGGAGGCAACTCCTTCCAATTGTTTGTGATGGGATTCCCCACTACAAATGGCTGTGTCATGCATGCGTCAACCAAGGGATAACCACTTAAAAGGATCAGACCTGACTTTGAGCAAGACCATACATTCCTACACTGCAAGCAGCCAATTCGGAACCACTTGGCTAAAGAGCCACTGTATATAACTAATTGATTATCGCCACTTGGAGCAACACGGATTGGGCCGTTACGGCTATTCTTCCAAGATCCAAGTTCCGCAGAGAGAGCCATGACACACACGCTTATGTCACGATATGTGCTCCTAAAACTTTCTGAGTCAATCGAATCCTTCCATTCCTTGCATACAGACCGGGCACGCAGCAAACTTGGAAAAGGAAGCTTGAACAAGATGACACATTGAATGTCCATTGGTAGATATGGAAGAGATGGTGAAGGTTGTGGAACGACTCTTGCTCTCTTCTTAACCCTCCCACCCTCCATTGTTTCTTCAAATCTGCCATCAAAATGAAACGATTAAGATAAAAAGAATTTATATCTAGACATGAGGATTACACACAATTTATGTGGAAGACTAAATATGAAAGTGTAAAAATATCAAGACAAATGTATTCTAAAGCCATAAGATATAACAATGGTGACGAGATGGATTTAGATAGTACTTACAATGGTAGCGTTATATGTAAACTATGTGCTATATATAATACACAATTTTATAAGATAGAAATTCATAATTAAATAATATGAATTATTAGATTTATAAGTAGAGGACATCACATACAAATGGGTAAGGGCATCCAGTCTCCACAATATAGTACACATCAAAGTATACCCCTAAAAACTTTCTTTTATGTGGTCATTAATAAAATTCTTGTAAATTGTAACACACTAGAATACATAAGCAGAGCATGCAAAATTGAACTATTTAAAATTCAAATTAACCTAATTATATGATATCACCAAGTGTATAATTTGTAAAGATTAATTCAATATATACAGCTTCTCCTAACCTATACAGATACTTTAACAACAAATAGTGATTCTCACTACGGGTACAATTGAATATATATCATAAGGATATTACTAAAACAAATACTATATTAAGAAGTCTTATATTAAGAAGTAAAAGTCTTTATGTTATATATAGACAACACTACCTAGAATCAAATTCTATGCACATGCGCGACAATTTAAAACTAATTTTAAGAAGGGAAAATATTTATATATTCGTATTTTATATCTTATGAATAAACAAAACTACCAAGGGTGGGATTCATGTATCTTTATAAGAATCGGAATTCCATAAATATTACTAAGAACATACCTCTTAGCCAGGACTTCACAGTACTATGTAGGATATGTAGGGTTATATTCTAGTCCTATATATATTGAGGATACCCACGCACAACCACGCGATGCTCCTGTCCACGTGTACATTACGCGTGTGTGTGTGCATTAAGTATATTCCTTTGCACAAAACTTGATGTAATTAAAGAACATGGATTTTATTTTCTAAATTTTTTCTATACATTTTCAAATATAAATCACATTACTGATATAAGCAATTAAAAGTAAAAAGCACGAACTTGCATGAAGTTAAGTATAATATCTTTAGTATTGCCTTACTTTTAATTTTGTCCTAATTTCTTCTTGTTTATTAATGTTTATTTTCTTTATGTTAATCTCCTTCCAACAATATTATATTTATTAATCATCAATATTATATTCATTATCCACTAAAGCATATTTATCTACAATATATGAACATTTATGTATAAACCTCGTAAAAAAGATGATTTTAAATACACGAATAAAGAGGGTGTCCAATTTATTGAAGTGACATAAATAGAACTTCATAAATAATATGTTGTGATAAAACAAAAATAAAGAATAGTAATACATTTAAATAACTATTTACAGTATAAAATATTTTTGATATGTATATTTACATATGAACAATAAAATATAAAATATCTTAAAACAAACTTGCTATTTTAATCATTTATTACCCTTGCCATTATATACACTGTAGTCTTTAGTTTCTGCATGGTATTTAATTACAAAGCACTTGCCTTATCACTATATTAAAAGAAAAAACCTAAACCGCCACACAAAACCATCCACACCAAATTAATAAAAGCTAAGGACTTCCAAAGCCAAATCCCACGAGATCATACCCATGTCCACGTGCCCATCCGTTAGGCTTGTTCTTAAGAGTCTTTAGGTTCCAAACATCCTTCCTCACATCGTACAAAATCATACGCATTGCAACACGATTGTTCATGTGTCTCCCATCAAAAATCTAAAACACAAATGCAAATATATAATTTACTCAAATTTAACAAATCACATAAAATTTACCTGTATGAAGTCCCCATGTTTACAACAGTTCACAAATGATGTCCAATTGGCCTTACTTGGCCCAAATGTTTTAAGCCACATATCTATTTGTGTCTCACTTATAAAACGCATCCCTCGAATGCGGATCAACCATATTCCGAGTACTGTCGCATTGTTCCTCTCGTAGTAACCAACCATATAAAGCATCCCTCCCCAATTCACTAGTGCAATCACCTGTGCATGCTTGGGTTCATGCAGCAAAACTTCCCACTCTCTACCATTTTGCGCACTATAACATGCAAAATACCTATGTACAACATTCCTTGATCTCTTGGGAGTCACATACGTCTTACCATCTTCTGTAACAACTGTCGCCCAACAGCCATCGTGAAGGTGTGTTCCCATACAAGTGCGCAATCCCATGGGATGCTTCGTCCAATTCAATGCTCTAGAGTCATAAACCAGAACTGAAGTCCTCGAAGCCATGTAGGTGCATGAATGGACTGCAACCATAACTTGGTAATGACCATTACCGACGTCTGAAATCGTGGCAAACTCATAACATATATACCCCCAATATAAACCTCTGTTGGTGGTAAAGGAGGCAACTCCTTCCAATTGTTTGTGATGGGATTCCCCACTACAAATGGCTGTGTCATGCATGCGTCAACCAAGGGATAACCACTTAAAAGGATCAGACCTGACTTTGAGCAAGACCATACATTCCTACACTGCAAGCAGCCAATTCGGAACCACTTGGCTAAAGAGCCACTGTATATAACTAATTGATTATCGCCACTTGGAGCAACACGGATTGGGCCGTTACGGCTATTCTTCCAAGATCCAAGTTCCGCAGAGAGAGCCATGACACACACGCTTATGTCACGATATGTGCTCCTAAAACTTTCTGAGTCAATCGAATCCTTCCATTCCTTGCATACAGACCGGGCACGCAGCAAACTTGGAAAAGGAAGCTTGAACAAGATGACACATTGAATGTCCATTGGTAGATATGGAAGAGATGGTGAAGGTTGTGGAACGACTCTTGCTCTCTTCTTAACCCTCCCACCCTCCATTGTTTCTTCAAATCTGCCATCAAAATGAAACGATTAAGATAAAAAGAATTTATATCTAGACATGAGGATTACACACAATTTATGTGGAAGACTAAATATGAAAGTGTAAAAATATCAAGACAAATGTATTCTAAAGCCATAAGATATAACAATGGTGACGAGATGGATTTAGATAGTACTTACAATGGTAGCGTTATATGTAAACTATGTGCTATATATAATACACAATTTTATAAGATAGAAATTCATAATTAAATAATATGAATTATTAGATTTATAAGTAGAGGACATCACATACAAATGGGTAAGGGCATCCAGTCTCCACAATATAGTACACATCAAAGTATACCCCTAAAAACTTTCTTTTATGTGGTCATTAATAAAATTCTTGTAAATTGTAACACACTAGAATACATAAGCAGAGCATGCAAAATTGAACTATTTAAAATTCAAATTAACCTAATTATATGATATCACCAAGTGTATAATTTGTAAAGATTAATTCAATATATACAGCTTCTCCTAACCTATACAGATACTTTAACAACAAATAGTGATTCTCACTACGGGTACAATTGAATATATATCATAAGGATATTACTAAAACAAATACTATATTAAGAAGTCTTATATTAAGAAGTAAAAGTCTTTATGTTATATATAGACAACACTACCTAGAATCAAATTCTATGCACATGCGCGACAATTTAAAACTAATTTTAAGAAGGGAAAATATTTATATATTCGTATTTTATATCTTATGAATAAACAAAACTACCAAGGGTGGGATTCATGTATCTTTATAAGAATCGGAATTCCATAAATATTACTAAGAACATACCTCTTAGCCAGGACTTCACAGTACTATGTAGGATATGTAGGGTTATATTCTAGTCCTATATATATTGAGGATACCCACGCACAACCACGCGATGCTCCTGTCCACGTGTACATTACGCGTGTGTGTGTGCATTAAGTATATTCCTTTGCACAAAACTTGATGTAATTAAAGAACATGGATTTTATTTTCTAAATTTTTTCTATACATTTTCAAATATAAATCACATTACTGATATAAGCAATTAAAAGTAAAAAGCACGAACTTGCATGAAGTTAAGTATAATATCTTTAGTATTGCCTTACTTTTAATTTTGTCCTAATTTCTTCTTGTTTATTAATGTTTATTTTCTTTATGTTAATCTCCTTCCAACAATATTATATTTATTAATCATCAATATTATATTCATTATCCACTAAAGCATATTTATCTACAATATATGAACATTTATGTATAAACCTCGTAAAAAAGATGATTTTAAATACACGAATAAAGAGGGTGTCCAATTTATTGAAGTGACATAAATAGAACTTCATAAATAATATGTTGTGATAAAACAAAAATAAAGAATAGTAATACATTTAAATAACTATTTACAGTATAAAATATTTTTGATATGTATATTTACATATGAACAATAAAATATAAAATATCTTAAAACAAACTTGCTATTTTAATCATTTATTACCCTTGCCATTATATACACTGTAGTCTTTAGTTTCTGCATGGTATTTAATTACAAAGCACTTGCCTTATCACTATATTAAAAGAAAAAACCTAAACCGCCACACAAAACCATCCACACCAAATTAATAAAAGCTAAGGACTTCCAAAGCCAAATCCCACGAGATCATACCCATGTCCACGTGCCCATCCGTTAGGCTTGTTCTTAAGAGTCTTTAGGTTCCAAACATCCTTCCTCACATCGTACAAAATCATACGCATTGCAACACGATTGTTCATGTGTCTCCCATCAAAAATCTAAAACACAAATGCAAATATATAATTTACTCAAATTTAACAAATCACATAAAATTTACCTGTATGAAGTCCCCATGTTTACAACAGTTCACAAATGATGTCCAATTGGCCTTACTTGGCCCAAATGTTTTAAGCCACATATCTATTTGTGTCTCACTTATAAAACGCATCCCTCGAATGCGGATCAACCATATTCCGAGTACTGTCGCATTGTTCCTCTCGTAGTAACCAACCATATAAAGCATCCCTCCCCAATTCACTAGTGCAATCACCTGTGCATGCTTGGGTTCATGCAGCAAAACTTCCCACTCTCTACCATTTTGCGCACTATAACATGCAAAATACCTATGTACAACATTCCTTGATCTCTTGGGAGTCACATACGTCTTACCATCTTCTGTAACAACTGTCGCCCAACAGCCATCGTGAAGGTGTGTTCCCATACAAGTGCGCAATCCCATGGGATGCTTCGTCCAATTCAATGCTCTAGAGTCATAAACCAGAACTGAAGTCCTCGAAGCCATGTAGGTGCATGAATGGACTGCAACCATAACTTGGTAATGACCATTACCGACGTCTGAAATCGTGGCAAACTCATAACATATATACCCCCCAATATAAACCTCTGTTGGTGGTAAAGGAGGCAACTCCTTCCAATTGTTTGTGATGGGATTCCCCACTACAAATGGCTGTGTCATGCATGCGTCAACCAAGGGATAACCACTTAAAAGGATCAGACCTGACTTTGAGCAAGACCATACATTCCTACACTGCAAGCAGCCAATTCGGAACCACTTGGCTAAAGAGCCACTGTATATAACTAATTGATTATCGCCACTTGGAGCAACACGGATTGGGCCGTTACGGCTATTCTTCCAAGATCCAAGTTCCGCAGAGAGAGCCATGACACACACGCTTATGTCACGATATGTGCTCCTAAAACTTTCTGAGTCAATCGAATCCTTCCATTCCTTGCATACAGACCGGGCACGCAGCAAACTTGGAAAAGGAAGCTTGAACAAGATGACACATTGAATGTCCATTGGTAGATATGGAAGAGATGGTGAAGGTTGTGGAACGACTCTTGCTCTCTTCTTAACCCTCCCACCCTCCATTGTTTCTTCAAATCTGCCATCAAAATGAAACGATTAAGATAAAAAGAATTTATATCTAGACATGAGGATTACACACAATTTATGTGGAAGACTAAATATGAAAGTGTAAAAATATCAAGACAAATGTATTCTAAAGCCATAAGATATAACAATGGTGACGAGATGGATTTAGATAGTACTTACAATGGTAGCGTTATATGTAAACTATGTGCTATATATAATACACAATTTTATAAGATAGAAATTCATAATTAAATAATATGAATTATTAGATTTATAAGTAGAGGACATCACATACAAATGGGTAAGGGCATCCAGTCTCCACAATATAGTACACATCAAAGTATACCCCTAAAAACTTTCTTTTATGTGGTCATTAATAAAATTCTTGTAAATTGTAACACACTAGAATACATAAGCAGAGCATGCAAAATTGAACTATTTAAAATTCAAATTAACCTAATTATATGATATCACCAAGTGTATAATTTGTAAAGATTAATTCAATATATACAGCTTCTCCTAACCTATACAGATACTTTAACAACAAATAGTGATTCTCACTACGGGTACAATTGAATATATATCATAAGGATATTACTAAAACAAATACTATATTAAGAAGTCTTATATTAAGAAGTAAAAGTCTTTATGTTATATATAGACAACACTACCTAGAATCAAATTCTATGCACATGCGCGACAATTTAAAACTAATTTTAAGAAGGGAAAATATTTATATATTCGTATTTTATATCTTATGAATAAACAAAACTACCAAGGGTGGGATTCATGTATCTTTATAAGAATCGGAATTCCATAAATATTACTAAGAACATACCTCTTAGCCAGGACTTCACAGTACTATGTAGGATATGTAGGGTTATATTCTAGTCCTATATATATTGAGGATACCCACGCACAACCACGCGATGCTCCTGTCCACGTGTACATTACGCGTGTGTGTGTGCATTAAGTATATTCCTTTGCACAAAACTTGATGTAATTAAAGAACATGGATTTTATTTTCTAAATTTTTTCTATACATTTTCAAATATAAATCACATTACTGATATAAGCAATTAAAAGTAAAAAGCACGAACTTGCATGAAGTTAAGTATAATATCTTTAGTATTGCCTTACTTTTAATTTTGTCCTAATTTCTTCTTGTTTATTAATGTTTATTTTCTTTATGTTAATCTCCTTCCAACAATATTATATTTATTAATCATCAATATTATATTCATTATCCACTAAAGCATATTTATCTACAATATATGAACATTTATGTATAAACCTCGTAAAAAAGATGATTTTAAATACACGAATAAAGAGGGTGTCCAATTTATTGAAGTGACATAAATAGAACTTCATAAATAATATGTTGTGATAAAACAAAAATAAAGAATAGTAATACATTTAAATAACTATTTACAGTATAAAATATTTTTGATATGTATATTTACATATGAACAATAAAATATAAAATATCTTAAAACAAACTTGCTATTTTAATCATTTATTACCCTTGCCATTATATACACTGTAGTCTTTAGTTTCTGCATGGTATTTAATTACAAAGCACTTGCCTTATCACTATATTAAAAGAAAAAACCTAAACCGCCACACAAAACCATCCACACCAAATTAATAAAAGCTAAGGACTTCCAAAGCCAAATCCCACGAGATCATACCCATGTCCACGTGCCCATCCGTTAGGCTTGTTCTTAAGAGTCTTTAGGTTCCAAACATCCTTCCTCACATCGTACAAAATCATACGCATTGCAACACGATTGTTCATGTGTCTCCCATCAAAAATCTAAAACACAAATGCAAATATATAATTTACTCAAATTTAACAAATCACATAAAATTTACCTGTATGAAGTCCCCATGTTTACAACAGTTCACAAATGATGTCCAATTGGCCTTACTTGGCCCAAATGTTTTAAGCCACATATCTATTTGTGTCTCACTTATAAAACGCATCCCTCGAATGCGGATCAACCATATTCCGAGTACTGTCGCATTGTTCCTCTCGTAGTAACCAACCATATAAAGCATCCCTCCCCAATTCACTAGTGCAATCACCTGTGCATGCTTGGGTTCATGCAGCAAAACTTCCCACTCTCTACCATTTTGCGCACTATAACATGCAAAATACCTATGTACAACATTCCTTGATCTCTTGGGAGTCACATACGTCTTACCATCTTCTGTAACAACTGTCGCCCAACAGCCATCGTGAAGGTGTGTTCCCATACAAGTGCGCAATCCCATGGGATGCTTCGTCCAATTCAATGCTCTAGAGTCATAAACCAGAACTGAAGTCCTCGAAGCCATGTAGGTGCATGAATGGACTGCAACCATAACTTGGTAATGACCATTACCGACGTCTGAAATCGTGGCAAACTCATAACATATATACCCCCCAATATAAACCTCTGTTGGTGGTAAAGGAGGCAACTCCTTCCAATTGTTTGTGATGGGATTCCCCACTACAAATGGCTGTGTCATGCATGCGTCAACCAAGGGATAACCACTTAAAAGGATCAGACCTGACTTTGAGCAAGACCATACATTCCTACACTGCAAGCAGCCAATTCGGAACCACTTGGCTAAAGAGCCACTGTATATAACTAATTGATTATCGCCACTTGGAGCAACACGGATTGGGCCGTTACGGCTATTCTTCCAAGATCCAAGTTCCGCAGAGAGAGCCATGACACACACGCTTATGTCACGATATGTGCTCCTAAAACTTTCTGAGTCAATCGAATCCTTCCATTCCTTGCATACAGACCGGGCACGCAGCAAACTTGGAAAAGGAAGCTTGAACAAGATGACACATTGAATGTCCATTGGTAGATATGGAAGAGATGGTGAAGGTTGTGGAACGACTCTTGCTCTCTTCTTAACCCTCCCACCCTCCATTGTTTCTTCAAATCTGCCATCAAAATGAAACGATTAAGATAAAAAGAATTTATATCTAGACATGAGGATTACACACAATTTATGTGGAAGACTAAATATGAAAGTGTAAAAATATCAAGACAAATGTATTCTAAAGCCATAAGATATAACAATGGTGACGAGATGGATTTAGATAGTACTTACAATGGTAGCGTTATATGTAAACTATGTGCTATATATAATACACAATTTTATAAGATAGAAATTCATAATTAAATAATATGAATTATTAGATTTATAAGTAGAGGACATCACATACAAATGGGTAAGGGCATCCAGTCTCCACAATATAGTACACATCAAAGTATACCCCTAAAAACTTTCTTTTATGTGGTCATTAATAAAATTCTTGTAAATTGTAACACACTAGAATACATAAGCAGAGCATGCAAAATTGAACTATTTAAAATTCAAATTAACCTAATTATATGATATCACCAAGTGTATAATTTGTAAAGATTAATTCAATATATACAGCTTCTCCTAACCTATACAGATACTTTAACAACAAATAGTGATTCTCACTACGGGTACAATTGAATATATATCATAAGGATATTACTAAAACAAATACTATATTAAGAAGTCTTATATTAAGAAGTAAAAGTCTTTATGTTATATATAGACAACACTACCTAGAATCAAATTCTATGCACATGCGCGACAATTTAAAACTAATTTTAAGAAGGGAAAATATTTATATATTCGTATTTTATATCTTATGAATAAACAAAACTACCAAGGGTGGGATTCATGTATCTTTATAAGAATCGGAATTCCATAAATATTACTAAGAACATACCTCTTAGCCAGGACTTCACAGTACTATGTAGGATATGTAGGGTTATATTCTAGTCCTATATATATTGAGGATACCCACGCACAACCACGCGATGCTCCTGTCCACGTGTACATTACGCGTGTGTGTGTGCATTAAGTATATTCCTTTGCACAAAACTTGATGTAATTAAAGAACATGGATTTTATTTTCTAAATTTTTTCTATACATTTTCAAATATAAATCACATTACTGATATAAGCAATTAAAAGTAAAAAGCACGAACTTGCATGAAGTTAAGTATAATATCTTTAGTATTGCCTTACTTTTAATTTTGTCCTAATTCTTCTTTTTATTAATGTTTATTTTCTTTATGTTAATCTCCTTCCAACAATATTATATTTATTAATCATCAATATTATATTCATTATCCACTAAAGCATATTTATCTACAATATATGAACATTTATGTATAAACCTCGTAAAAAAGATGATTTTAAATACACGAATAAAGAGGGTGTCCAATTTATTGAAGTGACATAAATAGAACTTCATAAATAATATGTTGTGATAAAACAAAAATAAAGAATAGTAATACATTTAAATAACTATTTACAGTATAAAATATTTTTGATATGTATATTTACATATGAACAATAAAATATAAAATATCTTAAAACAAACTTGCTATTTTAATCATTTATTACCCTTGCCATTATATACACTGTAGTCTTTAGTTTCTGCATGGTATTTAATTACAAAGCACTTGCCTTATCACTATATTAAAAGAAAAAACCTAAACCGCCACACAAAACCATCCACACCAAATTAATAAAAGCTAAGGACTTCCAAAGCCAAATCCCACGAGATCATACCCATGTCCACGTGCCCATCCGTTAGGCTTGTTCTTAAGAGTCTTTAGGTTCCAAACATCCTTCCTCACATCGTACAAAATCATACGCATTGCAACACGATTGTTCATGTGTCTCCCATCAAAAATCTAAAACACAAATGCAAATATATAATTTACTCAAATTTAACAAATCACATAAAATTTACCTGTATGAAGTCCCCATGTTTACAACAGTTCACAAATGATGTCCAATTGGCCTTACTTGGCCCAAATGTTTTAAGCCACATATCTATTTGTGTCTCACTTATAAAACGCATCCCTCGAATGCGGATCAACCATATTCCGAGTACTGTCGCATTGTTCCTCTCGTAGTAACCAACCATATAAAGCATCCCTCCCCAATTCACTAGTGCAATCACCTGTGCATGCTTGGGTTCATGCAGCAAAACTTCCCACTCTCTACCATTTTGCGCACTATAACATGCAAAATACCTATGTACAACATTCCTTGATCTCTTGGGAGTCACATACGTCTTACCATCTTCTGTAACAACTGTCGCCCAACAGCCATCGTGAAGGTGTGTTCCCATACAAGTGCGCAATCCCATGGGATGCTTCGTCCAATTCAATGCTCTAGAGTCATAAACCAGAACTGAAGTCCTCGAAGCCATGTAGGTGCATGAATGGACTGCAACCATAACTTGGTAATGACCATTACCGACGTCTGAAATCGTGGCAAACTCATAACATATATACCCCCAATATAAACCTCTGTTGGTGGTAAAGGAGGCAACTCCTTCCAATTGTTTGTGATGGGATTCCCCACTACAAATGGCTGTGTCATGCATGCGTCAACCAAGGGATAACCACTTAAAAGGATCAGACCTGACTTTGAGCAAGACCATACATTCCTACACTGCAAGCAGCCAATTCGGAACCACTTGGCTAAAGAGCCACTGTATATAACTAATTGATTATCGCCACTTGGAGCAACACGGATTGGGCCGTTACGGCTATTCTTCCAAGATCCAAGTTCCGCAGAGAGAGCCATGACACACACGCTTATGTCACGATATGTGCTCCTAAAACTTTCTGAGTCAATCGAATCCTTCCATTCCTTGCATACAGACCGGGCACGCAGCAAACTTGGAAAAGGAAGCTTGAACAAGATGACACATTGAATGTCCATTGGTAGATATGGAAGAGATGGTGAAGGTTGTGGAACGACTCTTGCTCTCTTCTTAACCCTCCCACCCTCCATTGTTTCTTCAAATCTGCCATCAAAATGAAACGATTAAGATAAAAAGAATTTATATCTAGACATGAGGATTACACACAATTTATGTGGAAGACTAAATATGAAAGTGTAAAAATATCAAGACAAATGTATTCTAAAGCCATAAGATATAACAATGGTGACGAGATGGATTTAGATAGTACTTACAATGGTAGCGTTATATGTAAACTATGTGCTATATATAATACACAATTTTATAAGATAGAAATTCATAATTAAATAATATGAATTATTAGATTTATAAGTAGAGGACATCACATACAAATGGGTAAGGGCATCCAGTCTCCACAATATAGTACACATCAAAGTATACCCCTAAAAACTTTCTTTTATGTGGTCATTAATAAAATTCTTGTAAATTGTAACACACTAGAATACATAAGCAGAGCATGCAAAATTGAACTATTTAAAATTCAAATTAACCTAATTATATGATATCACCAAGTGTATAATTTGTAAAGATTAATTCAATATATACAGCTTCTCCTAACCTATACAGATACTTTAACAACAAATAGTGATTCTCACTACGGGTACAATTGAATATATATCATAAGGATATTACTAAAACAAATACTATATTAAGAAGTCTTATATTAAGAAGTAAAAGTCTTTATGTTATATATAGACAACACTACCTAGAATCAAATTCTATGCACATGCGCGACAATTTAAAACTAATTTTAAGAAGGGAAAATATTTATATATTCGTATTTTATATCTTATGAATAAACAAAACTACCAAGGGTGGGATTCATGTATCTTTATAAGAATCGGAATTCCATAAATATTACTAAGAACATACCTCTTAGCCAGGACTTCACAGTACTATGTAGGATATGTAGGGTTATATTCTAGTCCTATATATATTGAGGATACCCACGCACAACCACGCGATGCTCCTGTCCACGTGTACATTACGCGTGTGTGTGTGCATTAAGTATATTCCTTTGCACAAAACTTGATGTAATTAAAGAACATGGATTTTATTTTCTAAATTTTTTCTATACATTTTCAAATATAAATCACATTACTGATATAAGCAATTAAAAGTAAAAAGCACGAACTTGCATGAAGTTAAGTATAATATCTTTAGTATTGCCTTACTTTTAATTTTGTCCTAATTTCTTCTTGTTTATTAATGTTTATTTTCTTTATGTTAATCTCCTTCCAACAATATTATATTTATTAATCATCAATATTATATTCATTATCCACTAAAGCATATTTATCTACAATATATGAACATTTATGTATAAACCTCGTAAAAAAGATGATTTTAAATACACGAATAAAGAGGGTGTCCAATTTATTGAAGTGACATAAATAGAACTTCATAAATAATATGTTGTGATAAAACAAAAATAAAGAATAGTAATACATTTAAATAACTATTTACAGTATAAAATATTTTGATATGTATATTTACATATGAACAATAAAATATAAAATATCTTAAAACAAACTTGCTATTTTAATCATTTATTACCCTTGCCATTATATACACTGTAGTCTTTAGTTTCTGCATGGTATTTAATTACAAAGCACTTGCCTTATCACTATATTAAAAGAAAAAACCTAAACCGCCACACAAAACCATCCACACCAAATTAATAAAAGCTAAGGACTTCCAAAGCCAAATCCCACGAGATCATACCCATGTCCACGTGCCCATCCGTTAGGCTTGTTCTTAAGAGTCTTTAGGTTCCAAACATCCTTCCTCACATCGTACAAAATCATACGCATTGCAACACGATTGTTCATGTGTCTCCCATCAAAAATCTAAAACACAAATGCAAATATATAATTTACTCAAATTTAACAAATCACATAAAATTTACCTGTATGAAGTCCCCATGTTTACAACAGTTCACAAATGATGTCCAATTGGCCTTACTTGGCCCAAATGTTTTAAGCCACATATCTATTTGTGTCTCACTTATAAAACGCATCCCTCGAATGCGGATCAACCATATTCCGAGTACTGTCGCATTGTTCCTCTCGTAGTAACCAACCATATAAAGCATCCCTCCCCAATTCACTAGTGCAATCACCTGTGCATGCTTGGGTTCATGCAGCAAAACTTCCCACTCTCTACCATTTTGCGCACTATAACATGCAAAATACCTATGTACAACATTCCTTGATCTCTTGGGAGTCACATACGTCTTACCATCTTCTGTAACAACTGTCGCCCAACAGCCATCGTGAAGGTGTGTTCCCATACAAGTGCGCAATCCCATGGGATGCTTCGTCCAATTCAATGCTCTAGAGTCATAAACCAGAACTGAAGTCCTCGAAGCCATGTAGGTGCATGAATGGACTGCAACCATAACTTGGTAATGACCATTACCGACGTCTGAAATCGTGGCAAACTCATAACATATATACCCCCAATATAAACCTCTGTTGGTGGTAAAGGAGGCAACTCCTTCCAATTGTTTGTGATGGGATTCCCCACTACAAATGGCTGTGTCATGCATGCGTCAACCAAGGGATAACCACTTAAAAGGATCAGACCTGACTTTGAGCAAGACCATACATTCCTACACTGCAAGCAGCCAATTCGGAACCACTTGGCTAAAGAGCCACTGTATATAACTAATTGATTATCGCCACTTGGAGCAACACGGATTGGGCCGTTACGGCTATTCTTCCAAGATCCAAGTTCCGCAGAGAGAGCCATGACACACACGCTTATGTCACGATATGTGCTCCTAAAACTTTCTGAGTCAATCGAATCCTTCCATTCCTTGCATACAGACCGGGCACGCAGCAAACTTGGAAAAGGAAGCTTGAACAAGATGACACATTGAATGTCCATTGGTAGATATGGAAGAGATGGTGAAGGTTGTGGAACGACTCTTGCTCTCTTCTTAACCCTCCCACCCTCCATTGTTTCTTCAAATCTGCCATCAAAATGAAACGATTAAGATAAAAAGAATTTATATCTAGACATGAGGATTACACACAATTTATGTGGAAGACTAAATATGAAAGTGTAAAAATATCAAGACAAATGTATTCTAAAGCCATAAGATATAACAATGGTGACGAGATGGATTTAGATAGTACTTACAATGGTAGCGTTATATGTAAACTATGTGCTATATATAATACACAATTTTATAAGATAGAAATTCATAATTAAATAATATGAATTATTAGATTTATAAGTAGAGGACATCACATACAAATGGGTAAGGGCATCCAGTCTCCACAATATAGTACACATCAAAGTATACCCCTAAAAACTTTCTTTTATGTGGTCATTAATAAAATTCTTGTAAATTGTAACACACTAGAATACATAAGCAGAGCATGCAAAATTGAACTATTTAAAATTCAAATTAACCTAATTATATGATATCACCAAGTGTATAATTTGTAAAGATTAATTCAATATATACAGCTTCTCCTAACCTATACAGATACTTTAACAACAAATAGTGATTCTCACTACGGGTACAATTGAATATATATCATAAGGATATTACTAAAACAAATACTATATTAAGAAGTCTTATATTAAGAAGTAAAAGTCTTTATGTTATATATAGACAACACTACCTAGAATCAAATTCTATGCACATGCGCGACAATTTAAAACTAATTTTAAGAAGGGAAAATATTTATATATTCGTATTTTATATCTTATGAATAAACAAAACTACCAAGGGTGGGATTCATGTATCTTTATAAGAATCGGAATTCCATAAATATTACTAAGAACATACCTCTTAGCCAGGACTTCACAGTACTATGTAGGATATGTAGGGTTATATTCTAGTCCTATATATATTGAGGATACCCACGCACAACCACGCGATGCTCCTGTCCACGTGTACATTACGCGTGTGTGTGTGCATTAAGTATATTCCTTTGCACAAAACTTGATGTAATTAAAGAACATGGATTTTATTTTCTAAATTTTTTCTATACATTTTCAAATATAAATCACATTACTGATATAAGCAATTAAAAGTAAAAAGCACGAACTTGCATGAAGTTAAGTATAATATCTTTAGTATTGCCTTACTTTTAATTTTGTCCTAATTTCTTCTTGTTTATTAATGTTTATTTTCTTTATGTTAATCTCCTTCCAACAATATTATATTTATTAATCATCAATATTATATTCATTATCCACTAAAGCATATTTATCTACAATATATGAACATTTATGTATAAACCTCGTAAAAAAGATGATTTTAAATACACGAATAAAGAGGGTGTCCAATTTATTGAAGTGACATAAATAGAACTTCATAAATAATATGTTGTGATAAAACAAAAATAAAGAATAGTAATACATTTAAATAACTATTTACAGTATAAAATATTTTTGATATGTATATTTACATATGAACAATAAAATATAAAATATCTTAAAACAAACTTGCTATTTTAATCATTTATTACCCTTGCCATTATATACACTGTAGTCTTTAGTTTCTGCATGGTATTTAATTACAAAGCACTTGCCTTATCACTATATTAAAAGAAAAAACCTAAACCGCCACACAAAACCATCCACACCAAATTAATAAAAGCTAAGGACTTCCAAAGCCAAATCCCACGAGATCATACCCATGTCCACGTGCCCATCCGTTAGGCTTGTTCTTAAGAGTCTTTAGGTTCCAAACATCCTTCCTCACATCGTACAAAATCATACGCATTGCAACACGATTGTTCATGTGTCTCCCATCAAAAATCTAAAACACAAATGCAAATATATAATTTACTCAAATTTAACAAATCACATAAAATTTACCTGTATGAAGTCCCCATGTTTACAACAGTTCACAAATGATGTCCAATTGGCCTTACTTGGCCCAAATGTTTTAAGCCACATATCTATTTGTGTCTCACTTATAAAACGCATCCCTCGAATGCGGATCAACCATATTCCGAGTACTGTCGCATTGTTCCTCTCGTAGTAACCAACCATATAAAGCATCCCTCCCCAATTCACTAGTGCAATCACCTGTGCATGCTTGGGTTCATGCAGCAAAACTTCCCACTCTCTACCATTTTGCGCACTATAACATGCAAAATACCTATGTACAACATTCCTTGATCTCTTGGGAGTCACATACGTCTTACCATCTTCTGTAACAACTGTCGCCCAACAGCCATCGTGAAGGTGTGTTCCCATACAAGTGCGCAATCCCATGGGATGCTTCGTCCAATTCAATGCTCTAGAGTCATAAACCAGAACTGAAGTCCTCGAAGCCATGTAGGTGCATGAATGGACTGCAACCATAACTTGGTAATGACCATTACCGACGTCTGAAATCGTGGCAAACTCATAACATATATACCCCCCAATATAAACCTCTGTTGGTGGTAAAGGAGGCAACTCCTTCCAATTGTTTGTGATGGGATTCCCCACTACAAATGGCTGTGTCATGCATGCGTCAACCAAGGGATAACCACTTAAAAGGATCAGACCTGACTTTGAGCAAGACCATACATTCCTACACTGCAAGCAGCCAATTCGGAACCACTTGGCTAAAGAGCCACTGTATATAACTAATTGATTATCGCCACTTGGAGCAACACGGATTGGGCCGTTACGGCTATTCTTCCAAGATCCAAGTTCCGCAGAGAGAGCCATGACACACACGCTTATGTCACGATATGTGCTCCTAAAACTTTCTGAGTCAATCGAATCCTTCCATTCCTTGCATACAGACCGGGCACGCAGCAAACTTGGAAAAGGAAGCTTGAACAAGATGACACATTGAATGTCCATTGGTAGATATGGAAGAGATGGTGAAGGTTGTGGAACGACTCTTGCTCTCTTCTTAACCCTCCCACCCTCCATTGTTTCTTCAAATCTGCCATCAAAATGAAACGATTAAGATAAAAAGAATTTATATCTAGACATGAGGATTACACACAATTTATGTGGAAGACTAAATATGAAAGTGTAAAAATATCAAGACAAATGTATTCTAAAGCCATAAGATATAACAATGGTGACGAGATGGATTTAGATAGTACTTACAATGGTAGCGTTATATGTAAACTATGTGCTATATATAATACACAATTTTATAAGATAGAAATTCATAATTAAATAATATGAATTATTAGATTTATAAGTAGAGGACATCACATACAAATGGGTAAGGGCATCCAGTCTCCACAATATAGTACACATCAAAGTATACCCCTAAAAACTTTCTTTTATGTGGTCATTAATAAAATTCTTGTAAATTGTAACACACTAGAATACATAAGCAGAGCATGCAAAATTGAACTATTTAAAATTCAAATTAACCTAATTATATGATATCACCAAGTGTATAATTTGTAAAGATTAATTCAATATATACAGCTTCTCCTAACCTATACAGATACTTTAACAACAAATAGTGATTCTCACTACGGGTACAATTGAATATATATCATAAGGATATTACTAAAACAAATACTATATTAAGAAGTCTTATATTAAGAAGTAAAAGTCTTTATGTTATATATAGACAACACTACCTAGAATCAAATTCTATGCACATGCGCGACAATTTAAAACTAATTTTAAGAAGGGAAAATATTTATATATTCGTATTTTATATCTTATGAATAAACAAAACTACCAAGGGTGGGATTCATGTATCTTTATAAGAATCGGAATTCCATAAATATTACTAAGAACATACCTCTTAGCCAGGACTTCACAGTACTATGTAGGATATGTAGGGTTATATTCTAGTCCTATATATATTGAGGATACCCACGCACAACCACGCGATGCTCCTGTCCACGTGTACATTACGCGTGTGTGTGTGCATTAAGTATATTCCTTTGCACAAAACTTGATGTAATTAAAGAACATGGATTTTATTTTCTAAATTTTTTCTATACATTTTCAAATATAAATCACATTACTGATATAAGCAATTAAAAGTAAAAAGCACGAACTTGCATGAAGTTAAGTATAATATCTTTAGTATTGCCTTACTTTTAATTTTGTCCTAATTTCTTCTTGTTTATTAATGTTTATTTTCTTTATGTTAATCTCCTTCCAACAATATTATATTTATTAATCATCAATATTATATTCATTATCCACTAAAGCATATTTATCTACAATATATGAACATTTATGTATAAACCTCGTAAAAAAGATGATTTTAAATACACGAATAAAGAGGGTGTCCAATTTATTGAAGTGACATAAATAGAACTTCATAAATAATATGTTGTGATAAAACAAAAATAAAGAATAGTAATACATTTAAATAACTATTTACAGTATAAAATATTTTTGATATGTATATTTACATATGAACAATAAAATATAAAATATCTTAAAACAAACTTGCTATTTTAATCATTTATTACCCTTGCCATTATATACACTGTAGTCTTTAGTTTCTGCATGGTATTTAATTACAAAGCACTTGCCTTATCACTATATTAAAAGAAAAAACCTAAACCGCCACACAAAACCATCCACACCAAATTAATAAAAGCTAAGGACTTCCAAAGCCAAATCCCACGAGATCATACCCATGTCCACGTGCCCATCCGTTAGGCTTGTTCTTAAGAGTCTTTAGGTTCCAAACATCCTTCCTCACATCGTACAAAATCATACGCATTGCAACACGATTGTTCATGTGTCTCCCATCAAAAATCTAAAACACAAATGCAAATATATAATTTACTCAAATTTAACAAATCACATAAAATTTACCTGTATGAAGTCCCCATGTTTACAACAGTTCACAAATGATGTCCAATTGGCCTTACTTGGCCCAAATGTTTTAAGCCACATATCTATTTGTGTCTCACTTATAAAACGCATCCCTCGAATGCGGATCAACCATATTCCGAGTACTGTCGCATTGTTCCTCTCGTAGTAACCAACCATATAAAGCATCCCTCCCCAATTCACTAGTGCAATCACCTGTGCATGCTTGGGTTCATGCAGCAAAACTTCCCACTCTCTACCATTTTGCGCACTATAACATGCAAAATACCTATGTACAACATTCCTTGATCTCTTGGGAGACGTTACCATCTTCTGCAACAACAGCCATCGTGAAGGTGTGTTCCCATACAAGTGCGCAATCCCATGGGATGCTTCGTCCAATTCAATGCTCTAGAGTCATAAACCAGAACTGAAGTCCTCGAAGCCATGTAGGTGCATGAATGGACTGCAACCATAACTTGGTAATGACCATTACCGACGTCTGAAATCGTGGCAAACTCATAACATATATACCCCCAATATAAACCTCTGTTGGTGGTAAAGGAGGCAACTCCTTCCAATTGTTTGTGATGGGATTCCCCACTACAAATGGCTGTGTCATGCATGCGTCAACCAAGGGATAACCACTTAAAAGGATCAGACCTGACTTTGAGCAAGACCATACATTCCTACACTGCAAGCAGCCAATTCGGAACCACTTGGCTAAAGAGCCACTGTATATAACTAATTGATTATCGCCACTTGGAGCAACACGGATTGGGCCGTTACGGCTATTCTTCCAAGATCCAAGTTCCGCAGAGAGAGCCATGACACACACGCTTATGTCACGATATGTGCTCCTAAAACTTTCTGAGTCAATCGAATCCTTCCATTCCTTGCATACAGACCGGGCACGCAGCAAACTTGGAAAAGGAAGCTTGAACAAGATGACACATTGAATGTCCATTGGTAGATATGGAAGAGATGGTGAAGGTTGTGGAACGACTCTTGCTCTCTTCTTAAACCCTCCATTGTTTCTTCAAATCTGCCATCAAAATGAAACGATTAAGATAAAAAGAATTTATATCTAGACATGAGGATTACACACAATTTATGTGGAAGACTAAATATGAAAGTGTAAAAATATCAAGACAAATGTATTCTAAAGCCATAAGATATAACTATGGTCGCGAGATGGATGTAATGTCAACACATGCAATCCTTGTAGGGTTAGGATTTTATTCTTACAAGGTAGGCCACGGGATGCACATGGTGCACATGCTACTACAGATCCACAGTAAGTCCACTGTTAGGCACAGTGGCTGCACTATTGGTCATGGTGGCTACACTGCAAAACTCACATCACATCGATGGCATCAATGGTTGTAACAAATGGGCAAAACCCACATTCACATATATATGTGTAAGTATACACAAAATATATATGTAATGTATTTATAATAATATATCTTATTTCACACAACTTAAGTGTAATATATTAAATATATCTTATTTTGCACAAACTCAACTATAAAATGTGTACATATGCAAAATATATGCATTCATAGTGTGTATACATAAAATATTCATTGAATAAGTATAGTGTGTATTCATAAGTATGTGTATATACGTAATATATACACAAACATATATTTTAAGTATATGTATTTGCATATATATGACAACGTGTACGTGTATACACAAATATGTATGTATGTGTTTTTATGTTTGTATTTGTATGTATAGTAATATTATATTTTTTCTATGTATGACTAAAATTTGTATGTATATCACAATCATATATGTATATATCTATATACACCAAGCAAATATGTTTCTATTGAACAAAGAAGTGTATGTGTGCATGTGGATGTTGTCCTTGGAATTAGGCGGGATTTATCCCACTCAATCCTTCTCACCAAAAACGACTTTAGAAGAAGTCAATAGGATTAATCCACCAACCCCTTTTCATCCTCTATGGGATAAATCTTGTCACCTTTTAGTAACCTCTTGTACAAGAGGCCACGTTCTTGTCTTTAACGGATTCTTAGAAGGATTAATCTCACAAAATCACCTGTATCTTCCCCACTCAACCAACCAAGCTTGCTATATCAACTATTCAACTCATCCATTTACATTGGCCATGTGTTTGTAATGACATACTCTTGAGTTATAATCATTAAAAACTAATGGGGAAACATATGCCAATTGATTATCACCCTCTTCAAATAAAATTTTAAAGGTAATAGAGTTTGGTTGTTTTTGCTATAGAATAGTATTGCATGTGGTTATTGTTTTTTACTTTTCATATATGGTGAATACAAATTTTTGATTATTTGACATTGCCCCACTCATCACTTAGAAATTCACACAGCACTCTCCAGTTACTTGACCATCTCTTCTAGTTTTTTGTTCATGTTGGATATGCCTTTCAAGGTCCTCTTGTAACCCATCAGCTCTCTCCACTAACTCATCTAGCTCCTCACACGCTTGAAGATCTTCTCTTTTTGTTGGCTAATCACTTCAAGCTTTTCCTGAATCTTCTACTTTGGTCCTAAATGACATCCCTTAGACACATCGTCACTACCTTCTTTTTTATTTCTAGCTCGAGACTCTCGAGTAACTCATTGAAAATCTCATTCATGAAATGGGAAATTGACACCTACATTGCCTTTCTATTTTAAACATCACAAAGTTGCTTAAGAGAAAACTATAGTGCAGAAGTATGAATCAATATATATTTTCCATGTGCAACACTTTACCCTACCTTATAATCTTATTCCTTCAAAGATATAAAAATTCTATTTAGGAATTCGAAGGTTCATTATCTGTTAAAGATATGAAAATCCTCTCTAGGAATTCGAAGGCATGGATATAAGAGAATATAACTATCCAAAAACCTTTGCATTGTTGGTCCATTAAATCTGGTATACTAGCAAGGCTTTGTGTGACTTTAATTTTTTAAATACATGCACTGAATCTCTTGTCCGCTAATACAAGGCACACCACCTTGTAGCAAATGTTAATTGTGTTTAACATTGCATAATATACATAGAATTTATTTTCAAGCATGTGCTTTAAAAACCAAATGAATGATTACTTGCCTTGTTAATAATGATAATAAAAATTATTTCACCATTAGATAGAAAAAAACTAGACATATTCCACATCCATTTTAGAACTAAAAAAAATAGTTACTTGCCATATGCCCAAATAAACAACCATGTTCATTAATACTTTAAATAAAATTATATATAAACCAAAAGTTAGAAAACACAAGACATGTTACTCTTCTGTGTTGAACACATAATTGTCTGTTGTGTGTATGCCTACTCTTCCATGTCAAAACACGTAATTGTTCACTATGTATGCATCCTCTTTTGAATGAATGTTAAAAGTCCAAGTCATGAGCTTCACTTCTTCCAACAGAGATTGTTATGTTCTCTATTAGAAGACCATAGTTCATCTAGACAAAAAAAAAAAAAAAAAGATTTGGATGTTGACACAAGAACACGCATACACGCACATGCACACAAGTTTATTTATGTTCTTTTATATGTGTATTCAATGAAGTTTTTGTCCATGCGTATTCTATGTATGTATTTGTGCATGTTCTAGAGTGCAAGCGTGTGTTTAGTGTATGTAACTTATATAATATACATGTTTCTATGTGTATTGTATGTTTTTATACTTATATGTATACATGTTTTGTGTGTATGTATGTTTATAACTTGTATATATATATATACTTGTTTGTATGTATGTATGTTTATGTGTGCAATTACTTGTATGCATATATGTTCTATGTGTGTGTTTAGTGTATGTATGTATGTTTTCTGTGTGCATGTACTCGTAAGTATATATGTTTTTATGTGTGTATGTTTATTAACTTGTATGTATATATACTTATTTGTATGTATGTATGTTTTTGTGTAATGTACTGTATGTATATATGTTCTGTTTTAACTGTTTTCAGTATATGTATTTGTATGTTTATTATCCTTGCTTATATGTATGTTTTTATGTGTGTTTTTGTGTCATTATTGCATGCATAATGTTTTCATACTTTAAACTTTTAAAACTATTGTAATATATTTTTTACTGGCCAAAGGCTTTACTCAACATTATATGGATAAAGACTTTAACGATCTCAATGTGGAAGACGAGGAAGTGAATGAAATGGAGAAACTAAATAATTTAAAAATGAAGGAAGGTATGGAATTAACAACATGTAGCAAGAAATAACAAATTGATCATGTAAGTGATAATGTTAATGTTTGCTTTTTAATACTAATTATTAGTGTATTTGAAGGGCACTTTACTAACAATTGCAATGTTTTACTAGACAACATTTTACTTGGCATTTGCAATGTTGCACTCAAGGTTATGTATTTGACGCATGGTTGAAAACATTTCTTTGCCGTATTCAATTGGCAACAGTGTCATAGTTCTAATTTGGTGGCATACTTACCGGAAAACGTGTTTGATTTGTAAAAACCTTGTTTGGGCGTTTGCTTCTGTTTGCAGAGGGTTGCCAAGTTAAACAAATATTCCAAGTTAAACCACAATCTTTTACGTTTCTTTCTATGGACGGGAGGCAATTGCTGGTGCAATGGCTCGCCAAGCCACCTCTTCTTATCATCTAGGGATCAAAAGTCTCCACGTTTGAACACGTTTGCATCCGTTTAGTTTGTTTCATTCGGCCATTTGCCGGTACGTATGTCTGGTGGGTTCCTAAGTAAAGATTGTGAAATCTATGGGAAGACCCAAGTGGACCTAGGTCATCATGATCAGGGCCCTCTCATAAACACCAATTGGCCCTTTGCTTAGTTGGCTTAAGGGAGAGGGAAAAGTTTTAACATTTGGTATCAAAGTGGTTCTGGATTCGATTCACAATAAGAAGTGAACTTCTGAGTAAAGCTTAAACCACTAAGGTTAGCAGCCTTATCCTTACCTAACTAGACCCCGTGTACAACCATGCGTCTTTGGATCGCCTGTCATGAGTGACCAAGTGTCTGCGTCTCGCCTGTCATGAGTGACCAAGTGTCTGCGTCTCTGGATCGCCTATCATGAGTGACCCATGACACTTGGAGGAAGGCATAGTAGCAACTTGATTCTATAAATGAGGGCATCCACTCTTTGGATCGCCTGTCATGAGTGACCAAGTGTCTGCGTCTCGCCTGTCATGAGTGACCAAGTGTCTGCGTCTCTGGATCGCCTATCATGAGTGACCCATGACACTTGGAGGAAGGCATAGTAGCAACTTGATTCTATAAATGAGGGCATCCACCCTCTGAGCTACACATGTCATGAGTGACCTATGACACTTGGAGGAAGGCATCGTAGCAACTCAAGGAAGCTCAAACCACTAAAATTAGTAGCCTTATCCTTACCTAACTAGACCCCTCGATCACATGTGTACAACCATCGTCTTTGGATCGCCTCTGAGCTGCACCTGTCATGAGTGACCCATGACACTTGGAGGAAGGCATAGTAGCAACCCTCTGAGCTGCGCTTATCATGAGTGACCCATGACACTTGGAGGAAGGCATAGCAGCAACTCTTGATTCTATGAATGAGGGCATCCACCCTCTGAGCTACACATGTCATGAGTGACCTATGACACTTGGAGGAAGGCATAGTAGCAACCCTTAAGTCCATATATGAGGGCATCTACTTTCTCAAAGGGGTGGAGAGTGTCCTAGTTATAACCTGGTGGGTTAATCATCTGGGTAAAGATTGTGGGATATGTGAGATATGTTGGTAGCCACGTGTTGCCATGTGTTGCCCTTCATGTTAAAACTTTAACAAATAGGAACATATTTAGACAACTTAATGTACATTACAACAATTCTGAGTTGAAGTTCCCAATCCATCAACTTGGTTTTGTCTCTCTCGCAATAGTTGAAGCTTTACTCACCACGCAGGAACCAGTACCAGAATCTACATCACAAGTCAAAGAAGATTTACTGAGGGATAAATATCTGGAGGTAGTATAAAATGTGTGCCATAGTTCTAACCTAGTGGGTTGACCACCTGGGTAAAGATTAAGGGATATGTGGGATATGTTGGTAGCCACGTGTTGTCATGTGTTGCCCTTCAAGTTAAAACTCTAACAAACAAGAACACATTTACACAACTTGATGTACATTACAACAATTTTGAGTTGAAGTTCCCAATCTGTCAACTTGGTTTTGTCTCTCTCGCAGTAGTTGAAGCTACATCATAAGTCAAAGAAGATTTACTGAGAGATGAATATTGGAAATAGTATAAATATGTGTGTGTGTGTATGTGTGAACAATACATATAGAAATTGCTTGGTGTCTTGGCACAAAGAGCTAACCATGAAACAAGGTATAATCCTCGTCTTCATCCTAATTCTTTCTTGGGAGTAGCTACAGAAGATGCACATGCATGGATTGAGCACTTTAATATGGTGGTTGCATATTACCAATGGGACCCCCTCCATTAGCTTCACAAGTTCCTCCTTGCTTGCATGGATCTAGAGCATTGGGGTTTCAAAACTTGGCCCTAGCATCCAAGGTGACAATTGATTTGTCCTTGTTCAGATTGGCAATTGCATTTAGACATTGTTGTGGGGAAATTTGGACCATCACCTAATATGCATGCATTGGACTAGTCTTCTACTCGTATTTATACACCTTCGCTTTTAGCCTTTGTTATTTTATCTTGTATGCTCAACCTAGTCAGCATTATTATGTTAATGCATGTAAGTAGTGCTTACTTTAACCAAGCACCTTTTTGGTCATCTTCCATGGATCTTTTTTGTCACTTTCCTAAGTCAATGTCAAGTCTAACCCCTTTCAATTATGAGTGTAAAGTTAAGTCATGCCCACCTTCTTTCATAACCCTTTACCATTTGTGTACCAAGTTGGGTCAAGGCCACCTTCTTTCATAACCCCCTACCATTATTCATATATAACCCCCATTTTACATCCTCTTTTACACCCACTTTAATTTACATACATTTTTATATTATTTTGAGTATATAAAGAACCAAGGCCTAAGGGTCTAAAGTGAATAGATAAGGTCTCAAGCTTCTTCTTTTCTTTTCTTTCTTTGTAAATAAGTGTAGTGAAATTATCTTGTTTTAGGTGTGCTCTTATAAAAAATAAAAATTAATTAGTGAGAAGATCATGTGTCATGAGTTTTATCTCATAATTTTCTTTTTCTCTTCTTCTCTTTATGTATGAAGACATATGTCATTAACAAGGATTATTCATGATGTGCCATTTTCAAGGCCATCAAGTTCCGAGCATGTGAGTTTCTCCCTTGAGCATGCCTTAGATTTGTGAGCTTCAAGAGTCTATTGCTTTGAACCAAGTGAGTGTGCCATGTGCACACAAGTGTACCAAGGTGGCCACAAACAACAATGCCTAAACTTATTTGTTGGCACGTCCTCAGGCCATGCACTTCCTTACCCTAGGTAATGCTAGAATGGTCGCGGTATGTGGCGACTTTGCTCTCCACTGTGGCTAGCTTTTGCTTCAAAGCGACGATTGTCGCATCCTACAACTCGATAGCCTTTTGGAACCCTGCCTCTTGCTGCTCATGGGTGTGTTTTACTTGAGCCTCTAGCTCCCAAATTCACTTGTGTGAACACTGTAGCTCTTGCTCCCTTGCTGCAAACAGTTGGGCTTGTCGGTGGGTGTACTATATGCAAGTTGTAACTAAAATGGGCATGGCTATAGTCCCATTTCCTAATAATTAGCAATTTTAGCTATTTAATTAGCATTTTCTAATATTAAAGGAATATTCTTTAGAATATATGTTTGAAAAGAGAATATTCTTTAGAATATTCTATTTTGTATTCTACCCTTTAATAAATTATAGCATTCATTGAACAAAAATTAATAACATTATAAAAGTAGAATGTATTAATTATATAATATATTGCCTAATATAACAATTAAGGAAGAGCATAAGAGGTACATTATATAAATATTGATGTTGTTATTAAAATATTAATATTTAAATATAACATTATTAATTAAAAATTTGTAATAGTAATAATATATATATATAATCCTATAATAATATAGTCAATCTTCCATATCATTTTTTAAATTTATATAGTTAAGTATACAATTTGGTACTATTATTAAAGAGTTTATAATAATTATGAATATTAAATATATGATATTTTATAATTTTGTAATTGCTTTAAGCTTCAGAAAACATACATTCCCTTGCAGTTTTGTTAATCGTGACTTTATCAACGCTTCTTGACATCCACCCATATCGAATGGATTTAACATTTATAAAACATGCTGGGTCTTTTTGATTGGGAGACCATGTTTTCTCTAGGCATCCATTATATCTTTCGCTCTCCTTCTCGTGTCGCCTTTTTTGTGGTTTGAACCATGCAACCTTAACAATACTATTTTTTGTGATTACTTCAGGTGTGTCGATAATTTGACCCATCCAAATAGGCTGATTATATGACGCATCTGGAGTAATGAGAACCATCATTAGTTTTTGAAGATCCTTGCAGCAATCAAAGTATGCTTTAGGTTTTTGGTTCCTTTGTCCAACAAAATGTGGGGTTTGCACTTCCACATCACTACTGGCTTCTATGTCGTCTGTGCTCAGTGATGTCATTTCAATCTCTCTTGCCACCTTGTTTTAGGCCAAAAGGGTGTTGCAATTCTGTACTTGTGACAGTAGGCCCTTCCAACTCTCGAACAACAGTCTCCCAATAGTTGACCACATGCTTATATAGTTCTGAGTAACCAGTTGCCTTATCAGAATTCTTTGGCATCGATTTTTGAACCCATGCCACATATTTTTTGATGCCATCAATAATAACCTCTTGTTCCTTGAGCTGGGCACTCAATGGAATAGGGTCTGGTTGTCCTTCTGGAGAAGTGGCTTTCCATCCTCTCCACTTTTGAAGAGCATTAAGCCCTCTTTCGGTAACCACTCCTACTCTGATGGCCGTAACTTGTACTGCATAATAGGTATACCATCTCGTATGGAGAAAAAGAATTGTAGCGGCACAAGGTGACCAACTAAAGAATCACTCCCTTCTTTTATATACTCCTTGAAAAATTTTTGAAGTCTGGCACCTCAGTCACAAGCAAAGCACAACTTTTTTTGGAGATGCAATTTTAAAAAGATTCATCATATGCGGTAAGGTAAGTGCACTTGTCCTTTTTGTAGAGTTGGAGACCTTGCTGAAGAACGCATCAATATCTTCATGAGTGTGACCAACCATAAGGAAACTGAGCGTGATTGTTTCAAACACACCTTTGGCAACAAGCATTGACAAGTATGCTAGCACATATCTAGAAAATAAAAGTAAGTATGAGCTTGAGAAACCCTTAAGTAAAATGATTTACCTATTTTTGTTCTCGCCTGCACAATTATCCATCTGTAAAAGCAAATGACGAGGAAGCTTATTTGATGTTGAGGACACATGTACACTATTTGAGCTAGATCCCTCCACTGAACCTGAACTCTCAACAGGGCCATCTGTTTTTTTGTGCAGGTTGCTGACAATGCCTCTCATATTCCCAAGTAGCCTCAAGTGCAGACGTGTTCATGAGAGCATTATGTAAAGGTTGAAGGTGTTGTTTCTTCACTTTGAGATCACTGATAGGACTTGTCTGTGAGTGGGCTTCAAGGTTTCTGAAACACATGGCTAACGACCCAATAGTGAAATTGGAGTCGCTAGACCAATGTGGAAGTGAAAAGTGTCCATATGACTCACAACCGTGTCCATGTGTTAGCACACCTGTTAAAGAAATCGGAAGTTTCATGACATTTCCAAGGCACTTTGGTGTTGCAAAGAGCTTTGGAATGCTGGTCTTTGAATGATCCATCTTGTCATGGATCAAGCACAGGTACTCTGATGGGCGTGACACAGAAAGCATGCGGTGTGCATAGTACTGAGACCGACAAGTTTGTTGTGCAATCATGTGGGCCTCCATCTTCCTTTGAATGGTAGTGATCTCCACCAAGGTTTTTGCACAAGCCTCTGCAGCCTTCAATGATGTACAAGTGTCACACTTAGAAAAGCTAGAGTGTTTTGCAATCTCCACATCCTTAAAATGAGTATTCCATATGTTGTTGAAGGTACCAGTGCAGATTGCTTGGAGCCCCATCAAACTGAGGCACTTGTTCACATGTTCACACAGTTTCAATTGAGTGTAGATTGAAGGTAAAACCTTGAGATTTTCCCTGACCCCTGCATTTGTGGTTCGGCATTTGTGAGGCATCCTGTCTGCATTTGCTTCCACAAAAGCCTTGAGTATCTCTATGGCTGCCATGATGTGAGAGCGGGTTTTGACCAAGCCAGTGTTCCCATGAACTGAGGTTCGCGCTCCATCTAGCCACTCATCCCTCCGACGGTAGAACGTGGTCTTTGGGATCCCGTATATACTGTACCAAGCTTTGAAGCAGATGGCCACCTTATTAAATACCATGGATGTACTCTGATAACCTGTGTCCGAGGCCATTCCATCAATACACCCAGTTAGTGCAGCATATAAAACTCATGCCTTTGCTTTTGGGTGAGCATACGAAAGACATGTCTACATTGGGTAATTTCATTCCGGTCTGCCATCTGACAACACTTCTTCTTGCAACAGTCAATCGTGGAAATGCTCGTAACACTTTCGGAAGATGTAGGATCCATCTTTACCCTCTTGCTGAAACTTGCAGGGGAAGATCTACAACCCATGAATCGCCTTTTTCTTACAATAGGACCAATGCAAGGAACCTCTTCAAATATGAGTTGTTCTTCCGGGTTGTTATTATTGAAATCCAACCCAGAATATGTTGAACCATCTTGCCGTCTTAATTCAGATGTTCGCCACCTCACGAGAGATCCAGGATACAATGTGCCATTAGGTGAAACCTTTGTCACAACTACACCCACGAAGTCGGACCCTAGTTTCTCTTCTGACACTGCTTCCATTGGATTTATAGCTGTGATGATGCCTCTTCCGACTTCAATCTCACGAAGAAAGAGAATCACCTCATCCATCACAGCAGGCAAGCCATCATCTCGTAAACTCGTGCTACTATTTGTTTGTGACTCTGCATATTTTGTGTCAGCCTTGACTTCATCCAAATTCCACAATACAGGAGAACCCTCCTCAAATTCCATTCCCAGAACCTCAACATGCTTGAAAATGGTGTTCACCCATACGTACACACAAGATCCTTGGGAAATATTGTGACATGATGCATTATTATCTCGAACTTCCACAGTTCCAGTGCCAACTATCTCGTTGTTCCGAAGAAGACATACTTTATCTCCAGTATTAAACATATTGTCCTGCACATAAATAATTGTATTATTTATGATATCTGTTTATGCAATATTTTTAAGAAATCTGAATTACGATTACTTAATAATATGCATATGCAATAATACATAATTATGTTTAGAGATAATATCTCATGTTTGATTAATACAACTGATGGGCGGGATTAATCCCGCCCACGAATCCCTCCGACGAGGAACGGTCGGCGGGATTAATCCCGCCGCTGACTCAACCCCTTCGGAGAGAGTCGGCGGGATTAATCCTGCCTTGGACTCCCTCCGACAAGGAAGAGCCGGCGGGATTAATCCCGCCGCCTCTTCCTCCTCGGGGGGAGTCCGGCGGGATTAATCCCGCCGACTCTCTCCGACGAGGAAGGGAGTCCGGCGGGATTAATCCCGCCGCCGACTCAACCCCTTCGGAGAGAGTCGGCGGGATTAATCCCGCCTTGGACTTCCTCCTCGGGGGAGTCCGGCGGGATTAATCCGCCGACTCTCTCTGACGAGGAAGGGAGTCCGGCGGGATTAATCCCGCCGACTCATCCTCGCCGGAGAGAGTCGGCGGGATTAATCCCGCTGGACTCCCTTCCTCGTCGGAGGAAGAGGCGGCGGGATTAATCCCGCCGGCTCTTCCTTGTCGGAGGGAGTCCAAGGCGGGATTAATCCCGCCCACAATTCTTACGACGGGGAATGGGTGGCGGGATTAAACCCGCACATAACTCTCTCCAAAACTATGATTTCAAAGAGATCTCGGGATAAATCCTGTCCCCAAATCTTTAAAACAGGGAAGTGGTGGCGAGATTAATCCCGCCACCCCTTCCCTGCCTCCTAAAATGGTTGGCGGGATTAATCCCGCCGACAACTCTTTCTAATAAATTCTGGTAACTCTTCATCAGTTGAGAAGGTTATCGACGGGATTAATCCCGCCACTCTTTTTCAGTGGCGGAGAAGCATTGCCCGGGAGATGGTGGCGGGATTAATCCCGCCACTTCTTCAAAGAGGCGAAAAAGAAATGGCCGGATTAATCCCGCCGCCCCGGTTAACCTAGAATATTAAGTTAAAAGGATATTTAAACGTGATAAATCCCTAACGGAATATATTATAATCCTAATGCATTTCTAAACCCCTAAATTATAATTTTAAGAGAGAATGTAAGAGAGTGAATCTTAATAAGTATTTTTAAATTTGTTTATAATACTTACTTGTAAACAGCACTGAAGGCGCCGTGCTTTCCTATAAAGAATAGCACCCAATTTAATCTCGCTCCTGAGATGATCACTATGAAGAAAAAAGAAGATCTAAAGAGTGAAAAATACAGAAATGAAGAAACCCTTGCCGGAGAAAGAACCAGATCTGAATTTGAGTGGGAAATTAAATGCATTTTCAAATTTACATGTCAGACCGACAATACATATGTCAGAAATTCAAATTTTTTAAAAAGAACAGAAAATAAAATTTAAGATGAGTTGACACAAATATCCGACACTCTGACATATATACTCTCCAGTTCCAATGAGTATTTTAAAATTGCATTTAATGTTATTCAAGTGATTCAAGCTGTTTAATATTACGAAATTTTAGACTATATTCTACATTCTTAGTATTCAAGTATATTTATATTATATATATATATATATAAATATATACTTATACAATAAATAAATTGATATATTATTATGTATCATTTAAAATATATTCATAGTCTGTTTATTATTATTATTTTCTTAATTACTCGAGTATTTAGTTTTCATTTCCTAGTATCAATGGGATATTCTTTAATATTTTATTAATATTTGAAGAATATTCTAATATTAAACCTGATTATCATAATTAAATTAGTCTTGTTCTTAATTATTGCAGTAATTATTCTACATTTGTATATATTAATGGGATTTTCTCAATTAATTTGTTATTATTTCAAGAATATTCATGTGTTAAACCTTATTATCAATATTAAATTAATACACACTATGAACATATTTTAAATTATACATAATAATACATCATTTTATCTAATATATAGTCATATATAGTTTTAATAATATATATTAATATCATTTCCTTAATTACTTGAGTAATTAATCTTCTTTATATTAATGGGATATTCTTTATTATTTTCTTATTATTCCAAGAATATTCCAATATTAAACATGATTATGATAATTAATTTAGTTAATTATTTGAGTACTTAATTTACATTTGTATATATTAATGGGATTTTCTCAATTAATTTCTTATTATTTCAAGAATATTTCAATGTTAAACCTTTTTATCAATATTAAATTAATATATATTATTAAAACTATATATGGCTATATATTAGATAAAATCATATATTATTATGTATAATTTAAAATATGTTCCTAGTGTGTTTATTAATTTTATTTTCTTAATTATTCGATGTTTGTTTTGCACACATATATAAACACAATCATAAATTTACACACGCATTACAAGAACTTACAAAAACACATATGCACACACATGCACAACCCTAAACCAAACTGAAGAAATATGTTGCTTCTTTATTGAAAACATCATGTTCAACGCATGTATGATATATGTACTCAATCTGTGTATATGTAACACATTGAATTTACATGTGTAATATTTATATTAAGCTTGTTGGGAGCAAACCCTAAACCCTAAACCCTAAACCCTAATATGTAACACAATGAATTTACTCATGTAATATGTATGTATGTCTGTGTGTATACACGTGTGCATGTATATATGTGTACTCTGTATGTATATATGTGTACTTTCTGTCTTCTCTCATACATACACACCATGCATGATCCATGTTAATATGTACTGTCTCTCTTCTCTCAAACATACACACCATGCATGATCTATAATATGTACTCGGTCTCTCTAATATTATGTACTAATATGTATGTATGTCTGTGTGTATAATACACACCATGCATGATCCATATTAATATGTACTGTCTCTCTTCTCTCATATACTATGTATGTATATCTGTGTATAATATGTGTAAGTATATATGTGTACTAATATATGCAATGTGTACAAAAATAATTTTTCAACACTCTCTCTTCTCTCATACATACACACCATGCATGATCCATCCTAAATCCAAAACCCTAAACCCTAAACCCTAAACCCATGTAATATGTGTGTATGTCTGTGTGTATACACGTGTGTATGTATATATTATGTGTATTAATATATGCAATGTGTACACATGAAACTTTAACACTCTCATGGACACACACATGTTAAATCCCTGCATGATTTATATTTTTGAGGTGTATGTGATACACCCACACACACGCACGCGCTAATAATATAATGAAAGAATATTCGTTTAGGGCGAATCTATATTTTATTCTTTTTAGGGTTTAAGTATATTCTCAGAAGGAATATTCTATTAGGGTTGATATATATATTTAATTCCTTTAGGATTTAGGTATATTCTTAGGGTTTCAAGAGGCGGCGGCTGTGAAATCGGCGGCGGCGGCTGTGCACACAGGTGAGATCTGTGTGTGTGTGTGTGTATGTATGTAGTATATATGTATAGGAGTGTGTGTATAATTTATTTATTAGTTTTATCTCTCGCACACACACGCACACTCCTGTGTATGTTTAGTGTGTGTGGGTGTGTGTTTGTTTATCTGTATGATTTTATTTGTTTCGCTCACACACGCATACACACGATATACATATACACATATATATATATATACCTATATACATATATACATACATATATTATGTGTACCAGTATCTGTAAAATTTTTTTTATTGATCTTGCTTTACACACACACACACACACACACACACACACACACACACACACATATATATATATATATATATAATCAATGCATATTAACAAATAGTATACAACACTAGTTTATATATATGCTTATATATTCATATGGGTTATATATCTATATACACACATATATATATGTGTGTGTTTTTCTGTATAATTTTATTTATTTATTAGTTTTATCTCTCGCACACACACGCACACTCCTGTGTATGTATATGTGTGTGTGTGTGTGTGTTTGTTTATCTGTATGATTTTATTTGTTTCGCTCACACACGCATACACACAATATACATATACACATATATATATACCTATATACATATATACATACATACAACACTAGTTTATATATATGCTTATATATTCACAGACTCTCTCTCTTTCTCTATAGATTATATATCTATATACACACATATATATGTGTGTGTTTATCTGTATAATTTTATTTATTTATTAGTTTTATCTTTCGCACACACACGCACACTCTTGTGTATATATATATAGTGTGTGTGTGTGTTTGTTTATCTATATGATTTTATTTGTTTCGCTCACACGCATACACACGATATACATATACACACATATATATACCTATGTACACACATATATTAGGTGTACCAGTACTGTATAAGTTTATTTATTTATCTATCTCTTGCACACACACGTACACTCCTATACATACATACATACATACATATATATACACACACACATATATATATGTGTGTGTTTTTATCTCGCTAAGCCCCTCGAGCGGCGGGATTAATCCCGCCGCTATAGTTTACAGCCTCGGCGGCGGGATTAATCCCGCCGCTCTTCGGTTTGTTGTAGAGCGGCGGGATTAATCCCGCCGCCGAGGCCCTTCAGGCATGGGTGAGCGGCGGGATTAATCCCGCCACCGAGGCCCTTCACGCAGGCTATGGGCGGCGGGATTAATCCCGCCGCTCTACGACAAACCGAAGAGTGGCGGGATTAATCCCGCCGCCCATGGCCTGTGTGAGGGGCCTCGGCGGCGGGATTAATCCCGCCACTCATCCATGCCCTGCGCGGAATGCGGCGGGATTTATCTCGCCGGCAATGGCCTGTGTGAAGGTTCTAATGGGCGGGATTAATCCCGCTGGATTCCGCGCAGGGCATTTACAGGGAATGGGCGGCGGGATTAATCCCGCCGCCGAGGCCCCTCACGCAGGCCATGGGCGGCGGGATTAATCCCGCCGCTCTTCGGTTTGTCGTACAGCGGCGGGATTAATCCCGCCGTCCAGGGAATTCACGCAGGACATGAACGCCGGGATTAATCCGGCCCCACGCTCATGCCCTTCGCAGAGGGCGGCGGGATTAATCCCGCCGTTCATGTCCTGCGTGAATTCCCTGGGCGGCGGGATTAATCCCGCCCCCACCCATCCCTGTTCAAAAATGCCGCAGCCAATATATATGTGTGAGCGCATGATTTACGAGAGGGCGGTGGGATTAGCCTCCGAACCTTCATTACCCGGTGGCGAGATTAATCTCCGAACCTTCATTACCCCATTGGTATGTTGAATCAATCACGCCTAACTCTGTCTGAGACGGAGAAGGTTTACAAAATACCAATGGAGGGAACCGAGAAGGGTGGTGGGATTAATTTCACCATCCCTTACATGGTGGGCGGGATTAATCCCGCCGCGTACGCATGCCCTGCGCGGAATCGGGCGGGATTTATCCCGCCGCCATTGGCCTGCCTGAAGGGCCTAGGCGGCGGGATTAATCCCGCAACATTTCGCACAGGGCATTGGCGTTCGGCGGGATTAATCCCGCCGACTAAGGCCCGAGTGAAGGGCCTGGGAGGCGGGATTAATCCCGCCGAACGCCAATGCCCTGTGCGAAATCGGGCGGGATTTATCCCGCCGCCATTGGCTTGCCTGAAGTGCCTAGGCGGCGGAATTAATCCCGCCCGATTCCGCGCAGGGAATTGGCGTCCGGCGGGATTAATCCCGCCGCATAGGGATCGAGTGAAGGCCCTGGGCGGCGGGATTAATCCCGCCGAGTCTTCAATGCCTGTTGGAGAAATGAATCTCCCCACCCTTCCCTTTTTCCTCCATTGGTGAGTTGGACCAATCCCAAACGTTTCTGTCTGAGACGTAGAAGGTTTACAACATACCAATGGAGGGGACTGGGAAGGGTGGCGAGATTCATTTAACCATCCCTTACATGGTGGGCGAGATTAATCCCGCCTCCTTTCTGGAGTCACTGAAGGGGTGTGAGAAATAAATCCTGCCCAGTTCTCTCTGAGACCGAGAAGGGTGGCAAGATTAATTCCGCACTCCCGTTCAAGGCCTCCAGAAAGGTGGCGAGATTAATCTTGCCCACTCTTTCAGGAGGCATTGAAGGGGTGGCGAGATTAATCCCGCCGCACCTTCCATGTGAATATATATGTGTATTAGTATATATAAGTTGCATATCTCATTTTATTTACTTTTATCATCTTATCATAATATTTCGAGTAAAAGCTAGGAATCTATGTAAAACTGTCCAGAGCTCACATTTGTGGTGGTTCTAAAACGAAATGTTATCTTTCTTTTGCACTAACACAAATGTGAGCTTCGGACAGTTAATTACGTCTACTTCTCTCTGTGTATTATTTTTGTATATTCGGGTTTATACAAGTGTGTGTGCGTTTTAATATAATTTATATTTATAGTGTATTATTTTGCAGAAGGACGATTTGATCAAATAAGGAGATCGAGTCATTAGTATGGAGTCGTCGTCAAATTCTGGGTAAGAATTAAAATAAAATCTGTTATACTCGGATACTTGAACTAATCATTTTTGTATTCAGATGTGGAATTGAAGTGACATTAAAGACAAGAGCAGGAGAAGAGATGGGCAGGGGGATTCTGGAATCAACTTGGCCATATTTTAAGATAAATGGGAAGCGCATTGGAGCAACCATGGTTGCTGTCAAATTAACCTCTGTCACATCTCATGGACAAGCAAAACAATGGAAAGTAGATTCGCTAGTCAAGCACCCAAAAGCAGGCTGCGAACCCAGATTGGACGATGCTCGACAGATATGCCTTGTTCCATCCAATGTCACGTTCTCGGATCCAGAGGTCGTCAATTACAACATTAATCTCGGGTGGTTTTGTCGACTTGTGGATAATGATGTTCACGTGTTCATTAATGATGTTGACCTTGGAGTTCTTCTTCAACTCAACGAAAGCCCATCTATGGAGGGGATCCATCTGGATGTCTACTTCGAAGATCTTCAGACTCATCGAGTAGGTGTATTGTCAGGAGATATTGTTTCACAATACAGAAAATCAGCAAGTGGAGCAATCTTCCCTCTTGACATTGAAGAAGAACACAGCGACATCATAAGGGAGATTGAGAAGGTGGCTCGGTCTCAGGTTCTCTACAGATCACGTTTAATTTGCTTAGGAAGCTTCGGGAGCTGGAGGAGTGTGCCGAGAACACTAGAACAGCTGCAGTCGGGGATCACACATGTTGATTCGGATCGCAAAAGAAAATCATCAATCGTTTTGTCAGCTGCACCTGTGGCATCTCATGCTGCAATAAGTCACAAGGAAATGATGTTGGATGATAAGATTTATCCTTGTAGAGTTAAATATTGCAGCGTCAACCCAAACTTCAATTACAGGCCACTCAACCAGGAACGTGTAGCTGAGCTCATGGAGAAGATGAAGGACGACAATTCTTATACCGTTCCACATAATGCTGTTTTGTGTCCATACTATGAAAGAAGGAAGGGTGCTGACAAAGTCTGGATCACAACACCAGAACAACTCATGAAGATTCAGACGGAGAATAAAAAGATCTATCAAGTACTACATCATTAGTGGCCAGCACACAATAACAGCAGCCCAACGACTTCTCGAAGAACACAACAAAGGAACGATGGCAACAAAACTTTCCGAGCATACCCGTGAGAAGCTGACAAAAAGATCGGCGTTTTTAGCTATGCCGAATCTCACAATCGAGCAGTACCATAAGTTATCGGCGGAATGGGACGCTACCGACACCAACCACTACAACAGCAAAATATGGAGAAGTTTAAACACACGCGAGCCGTGTGGAATCTCTTGAGCGACCACAAAGAGCTACCGCAGGGAATACACAATCTGCGGAATACCGGGTAAGCAAATTGTTTGGGCGGGATTTATCTCGCCGGTATATTAATCTGTCTTTTTCCTCAGAGAGTTGAAGAAATTGCAGCAGTTGATTTTGCCCAGGTGGGCGGGAAGGAAACATCATTTCTGATGATGTTGATTTCTTGCCCCGAAGATAGGATCTTTGCCAAATGGTTGGGGATTATGGAATCCTTTTCAAAAGGAACACTGAAGAAGCAGACAAGTGAAGGGGAGCCCTCAGAAAAAGTCTGCAAAGAAACCCAGTAAGACGCCGAAGGCTAAGTCTGTTCAATCTACAAAGGATGTAGACAACGATTTCAAGCTCACATGGTTGAAGCCTTTAAATGGAACAACGATGGAGGAGATGGAAGTCTTGGCTGATTTGGTGATCGATGGCAAACTACAAATTAATAACAGCAGCCCAACCTCTCCTTTTCATCTCAAGGCAATGGAGTCGAAGACGGTCAGGCATTTCAAGGAGTGGTTGGGAATACACTGCCACAAACTGGGTTGGACCTCGACTTCAACATATGAAGAGGTTAGCAAATACTTGCATGTGACGAACGATGATATGCTTGTCGAATGGGTGAACCAATCGGAAGATCTAGGCAAGAATCTATTGCACGCCAACGCCAAAAAGGAGAACATTGGGATGACGCCTTCTCTTATGGCAGTCCTTCAGCAGCGGAGAACCGAATTGAACCTTATAAAGGAGGATGCTACGAATCACGACAAGCCCTACAGATGTTTGTTGTTAGATTCGGAGTCTTTATGGGGTAACATCACTGCTTGTAGGAAACCGTTTCAATTGTTCGTGATGGATCGGCGGGTGTCAAAAAATCTTTCGACAGATAGGGCACTAGAGGATCTGGTGGAGAAACTTAGCCGTGCAAGCATATTATAGAAGGTATTTATTATTGAATTCATGCTTGCGCTCTTCATTGATACCTACTTTTTCAGGTATTTATTTCTTGATTCTTGCTCATGTCACCGATACTTTTGCCTTCGCCTTCGCCAAGAAGAATAGACATCGTTGGACAGGATTTTATATGAACGATGCTAATCCTAAGTGCATTGATACTGTTGTTCACTTGGTTGTTAGGAATGCGCCAAACAATTTCAAGCTTCCAAATGACTGGCCAGGCATCTGTTTGCACTCCAACGGCCCTGAACCTCCATCCGATACACCGATAGGTATGAGTGACGTATTCGGCAATGTACGTTATCCAAACATTACAAGTCAAGCGGCACGGAGCATCGTCAACTTGATCAGGGGTCCTCACAGTGATGCGTGGGTTTTGACTACTGCACTAGGGGGTCCGTCTTGAAGGAGTTTACCTTCGGCATACATGTTGTTTGCCGTTGAGAAGGATAAGACCATGGTTGAGGACCTGAACAAGTGGATAGATTGGGTCTCAACTGAGTACCCCAACGATCCATAAAGGCGTATTTGAGAAAGTTCCCTCCAGATAAGTGCGATAGCTCTGAAGGTGAATCTGGTTCAATCTCGGAGTCTGAGAACGAACATCAATCAGATATTAGACCGGAAGTTATCTCGAGGAGTACAGAACATTCGCACACTCCAGGACCCATGGAAACATCAATAGAAGATGCAGAAGATCTTGAACCATCTCACAAGCGGCTTAGACCTTCTTCGCCTCATCAGAAGGTAATAGCGAAGAAGAATTGATAATGAATTGATAGAGTGATGAATAGTTGTAAATGAGTGTAACATAAGGCATTTTTGTATATTTCTTTTATATTTGTACAGAAAATAAATTCTCAAGGATTAATGAAGCTTTTAGTTCAAACATGGGTCACACATTAACAAGGTAAATAATATACCTTGATAATTTTAAGGTCAGCTAATTATCATTTTGCAGATGTAATGAAATAATTGAGAACATGGATTTTCAGCATTGCCATGAGGTAAGAGAGGGGTTTGGCGACAATTTCTTGTGCCACATGTCAGAATGACAGAGTTCATGCAGGAAATGGATAATAATGCAGCTCAAAACATCGTTACCATGGGGGCCACTTCATCATCATTTTTTTGGCTTCAGTTCCGAAATCAATTTCTTCAGCGCATGCAATATCTGAATCTTGTAAGGATGATGTACAATTAAATGATGAAGGGATAGGCAACGAGATAGTGGCAACGGATAAATGTGAAAGGGAGCAAACAAGTGATTTGCAAAGTATTCAAGAGGCAACGCTATCTCATGTTACTCATGGCCATATTGTGTTGTTGGATGTCAATGGTGTTCTGCTTCATCGACAAAGGCCCGAGGATAGAAAAATCAAACAAGGAGATTTCATTCCTTGTCATGGTAAATTTCGATATGATATTATTTTTCGTCCAGGGTTGGATCGTCTCTTTCAAAAGCTTAAGGAGATGGGTGCGCTTGTGGGGATTTGGTCATGCATGCAGATTCATAACTTAACACCGCTGTTGAGTTTACTTAAGAAACATTGTAGTGTTGCAGAAGAGGTGATTCGTAAAGATTGGATTTTTGACCAGCGAATGTGTTATAAACCTCTCGAATTTCACAATATAAGAAAGGAAAGCAAGCCATACTTCTTCAAGAATGAAAGAATAATTGGGACTCATGGGGAGATCAGTCGCTTAAGGATAATGAAGAACGCACAGATGTTAGTAGTAGACGACTCTCCTCAGAAGGCTATGCTCAACCAAAACATTGCTTGTATTCATCCAATCACTTTCGATCCATATTCTGATACCGATATCATGGATGAGCTAGTGAACTACTTGGATACGTGCCTCAGAAAGAAGAATCTCGAAAATTTTTGTGAGCAGTATCCACCGTATCATACATTTCCTGAAGCTTTTCTTTCTCGTGATATTGAATTTTATAAAATGAAGGATAGCAACCGGGCGCTTTATAATATTATTCTTAAGGAACGTCAGTTTTTAGATGAGCCTTTATGCAGACCTTCTCTTATCACATCTTATGTATTAACAAGGATGGCAACTCCCAATTGCATTCGTGAGAGTGTTAAGTGGTGGCAACAACATCAAGATATTGACCAAAATGATTTGATTAATCCGGAGAGTGATGATTTAGACAAAATGAAAAGATTTCTTTGTATGATAGAAAGAAAGTATTTATAAAAAATTAATATGTTGATAAGAAAATGATTTCATTTGTAATTATGTTTGATAGTATTTCTTCATTATTGTAAACTATTTTTAGAATAATATGAATATTCTAAGATATTTTAGGAATATTCCTTACTAAGTAAGGTTATTGAAGGATTAATTAATTAATTAATTAATATTTAAGGCTTAATTACATATTAATTAAATGATTAATTAATAATTAAAACTTAAGTATTAATTAGTAATTTATTTTATATTCCCATTTTCACGTATCATGCCCACTTTAGTTACAACGTGCATCTATGCTAACTCGGTGGTAGTGGTTTGGGGTGATTTCTGATCCTTGGTGGGCTGTGCTCCCTTATTGTCTCGGTCATAATGCAACGTTCACTCTTGGCTTTCCAGGTGGGGGTTCCTCTCGACTGGCCATAGTTGCAGTTTTGGTTATGTGTGTTGAGTTGTGTGCTGGTGCAACTTTGCCAATTCTGCTCAAGCTTCCTCAAACTCCCTACTTCTTTGCTTGATCTGAGTCCTGAGTTTGTGAGTTTCCGTTCTTGTCTGCTATGACCTGGATGTAGGTGTGCTGGTGTGGTCTAGGAGCCTCTGGAGGGCATCATACTCACCCTGTAACCGATCAATTTTTGTTGCTAACTTGCCCAGAGTTCCTTGGCGTCCTTCCTTTTCTTTACAACTACCTTACACAGTAGGGCTCCTTGGTAGAGCAATTCCATAGCTTCCTTGGCTCATTCTATGAGCTTAGTTATTATGGCATCATGTTCCTTTGCCACGCCTGGGAGATCGAGGTCATTATACACTGCCATTGCTTCCTTCATCTAGTTGAAGGCCTTTTCGATCTTGAGGTAAGCCGATGCGGCCCAGACTGTCTGCATGGAAATGCTGATAGGTATCCTTTGACTCTTCTTCAGACTCGCCCTCCATTTCTTCCTTGTTTGGCCCGGCAGGTCGTCTGGGTACCTCTGATGGAATTCCAGCGGTAACGGGGTCTCACTACCAGAGGTACCACTCATATGGGTTTTGTTGTTTGGTGTTTGGGTGTTCCTAGTCAAAGAGGGTTGTCCCTTGCCTACTTCTTTGATGACTCCGAGGGTTTTGGCTGTTCCCTTTGGTTATTGTACTTGTTTTCTTGCTCTCCCTCCCTATCTAGGGTTGTGCTGTAGTTCGGCCAATCAAATTAGCCGTCATGATATCGATATTTCTGGCCGTGGAAGCTTCCGCTTAGACCCGGTCTAAACTCGTATATTCCTCTGGTTAGAGCTAGAACCAAGTACTACTTGAGGCAATCTACCCAGTTCACCATGACTCCTTCCCAGGCCCTGCAAAGGCCCTTCACCAACCACCTAGTGATTTGTCTCCTCATACTTCTATGAACAAGAAGCTACTAGTGCTACAAACTTGGCTGCTTCCTCTCTCTCCTGTATGCCTCATAACGTCCTGTTCCCTATGGTGGCAAACCTCTATGGCTCTATCTTTGATAATTCTCCTATTGCAAGGCCGTCCTTCGGTAGTGGAATACTGTTGCTAGCTCGTCGAACATTATGTGGAAGGTTGTGCTTCCTCCTATGCCGAACTGGATCCCTCTCCACCCGGTCTAGCTAATCACCAATTCTGCGGACTAGATGAACTGCCTAGCTCTCTCGTGAATCCCAGCTTCCCACTTCTCCTTATGGAAGGTCAAAGAATTCGTCTAGGCGCAACTATATCCTAACCTGCCGAACATCAGGTCGGCCGATCAAACTCCTTGAACCTCGTGGATGACTACTAGCCTATTCCGCTTCATCCAATCCGTCATCATGGTGGTTGAAGTATTGCACTGTACATCTCCTTCCCAGGTACTGCCGATGTGGCGGTCCTCATGACGTCCTCTAAAGTGACTGGTGCGACTATCCTCTGCCTAGATATGCAATGATGGCCGCCAACCATCATTACCTTCGTAGTACGTGCCTCATTCGCGGTCCATCCTTATGGACCTGTAGAAAGTCACACGTGTGTTTGGAAGTCATCCTCTTGGCTGCGCCGTCCTCTTTTTGTGCTTCCTTGAGGTTTCCCTGCCGCGGTGGCTACTTTTCCCAGGGTGTTTTGGTCTGAACTTTGTCTAGGTGGATGTTCAACTCCACGTGGTTACTATCGGCTATCTGTCGTAGTGCTTGTCCATCATTACCACTCGTTGTGACCCTGATAGTGTCTAGTAAGCCCACCCTAGTCTTAACTATAGGGCCTTTCCAATTTGTCCCTCCTCACCGAGGCCTCCCATCACTAGTCCCACCATCCCACCCTGGGCTTCGCACCTCACTTTTATCAGGATTGTCCCTGGGGCTCTTCCCTCCCCTGGTTCCATAGCTAATCTTTGATCAGCTGTGATTGTGACTATGGATATACTCTGTTAGGCCAGGCTGGAATGGGGTTGTCGGTCGAGTCCACTATTGGCTTGATTGGGCCCACTCAAATGGCACTATCATCTGGCTGTGGTGCGTCCATGTGCTCTTTTGGAGTTGCAAAGGCAATTGGTGAATTGGTCCTTGTGCTCTTGCCATGCGTTATATTGTTTCGGGCTTTAGGTGCTCCCCTGCAACCCTCAATCTGCTAGTGCAATGCCTACCCTAGTGGGCATGCTCCCACCCTACATGGCTTGAGACTGATGGTGGGGTGCTCCCGTCCTATGCAGCTCGAGCAGGCGTGGGGATTGCCGTTTTGCCGTTGTCCAATCCTTTGTGCCTACCTGGCACAAAGTGTTCTAGTGCTCTGAATTACTATGCAGGTGCCCAGACTTCCTTGTGGCCAAGATCTTAGTCCCTACTGGTGCAAAATCTTTTGCTAATGCTCTCAGTCATGTTGTACCTTCGCTCCCCTAAGCCAGGGGCAACCAAGAAGTAGATCGAATCCTCCTCCTATGTGCATGTCGAGGACAACGACATTTACCTAAAATTTGACCTCTTGGATCTTGATTTCTATTGCCCTTAGGATACCCTTGGGTGTTACCTCAGCTTGATTTGCCATTTGTACATGGAAGGGAGTCGGCTTTGAGGTTGGCATATTCAGCTCACGATGAAGTTTTATTAACATGATCTTCCACTATCTATAATCACATCGTATTGTCAGCCCTCCATCCAAACCAAAATAGTTGGCACGTTAACCACGAAGTCTACTGTGGTTGTGGTGCCTCTGGGCAAAGTCAGGCTGATCCTCGTGGCCGAGCCTCATATAGCATGGTTGGAACAAGTGGTGCTTCTTGTCTTTTGAGGCCTTGGCCTCTCCTTTGTTGAAGCGAGAAGTTTCCGTCTCCTTGCTGCTCCCCTCAATCCTCGGCCTTGGTTGGGCTTTGCCAGTCCTGTAGTGGTTGGTACACCAATTGTTTTATTACCCACCGCTTCAACATGAGGGTTTTGCCGCCCGTTCCTTCTTGCGGTGCCTTCATGTTCTCTTGTTCTATGCACGTGTGGTCGGCTTGTTCATCTACTAGGGGGGGCTGTAGTGTTTGTTCGTTCTATCATCTCGACCTGGTAGCACTGTTACTTGATTTGCCTGTAGTGTGAGATTAGTGTCAGTTTGGTGGGGGTTTGTCCATTCGCCACCCTTGCGGGGCCAAGCACTTGCACTTCCAAGATGGGTTTTGATTAATGATACCTAGGAGCACTGATAGAGCAGGTGGCAGACCACCACAAAGCGCACATGTCATCTCCTTGCGTTTTGGCCACTTCTCCCTATCATTGTACCTAGGTTGGTATGGCTACTGCTCCCAAGAGCAAGACCTATGACTCTGGTCTCCTGATCGTGACCTCTTGCGAGGTTGGTTTCCCTTCCTTCCTATGCCCATAACTCCTCCGGCTGTCTGCATCCCCCTTTGTTTTTCTGTTCCATTCTTCAATGCAGCTATTGCTTAGAAGTTCGGCTAGTCGATTCAATCGTCCATGTTGTGTGACTCGTAGATGTTACATACCCAACAGTACTTGTCCTAGCGTGCAGTGTGTCCCATTTGAGCCAATTTGTGGTTAAGTCTTCCTTTTGCGCTGCCACCTTGTGGCCTCCCTTCATTGTGATTGCTTGTGCTACTTGGTTCCCAACCATCTTTCCTTTTTGCAGGTTGTGGGGTGTTTGAGAGGTTTTCCTCGTTCATGGTGGTGTCGTTCGCCCCTTCAGCATCTAATTTGTCTTGCGTCTTCCTCTCTTGGCATCTCTCAGCTTCCCACTTCTCCACCTTCTTAGCATATTGGAGTAACTTGTCAAATGTCTGGTGGTCGTCTAGTCTGATCCACTTGCAGATCTCTTGCCGCAATCCCTTTCGGTACCATATTTCCTTGGTTAGGTTGACTGGACATCCCTTAGCTGAGCGATGTACCCTAGCATGCAAACTATGTATTCCGACCGACTCTCCCACTTTCTAGTTTAAGCTCATTAGCTTATGGATTACCTCTTCTTTGCTCTTTTCCTCTTGGAAGGTAATCAAAAACACCCTCTGTGTGGTTTCCCAACGAGCTCCTTTGTTTGCCTCATGGAATCGCATCACCAGGCGTGTACCTTTTTGTTCATGGTGCATGTAAATGCATTTAGCTTCTTGTGGTTGCCGGTCACACTTTTCAATTCACATACTTGCTGGGACTTATGTACATGCTGGTCTACGTCTTCACCCTTTGCTTCTTGGAATGCGGGTAAGGGCATTGTTATTATGCTCTCCTACATCTGATTGAGCATAATAACCATGGATCAATTCCCATGGCGTCCCGTTGAGCCTAGGAGGTGCTCTGATCTGGACCCTCCACTTCAGACATGCTGTAGTCTACGTCCTGGTATTCTATGGGTACCTCTTGCCCTCGATTAAGGGTGGGTGACGAGGACGGGCTCTCCAGTTGTCTCTTAGAAGCCCCTTTCATGGGACCAACTTGCTAGTTGTGGTGCGACATACCTTGGCTAGACAGTATCCTCTTATTCAATGAGTGGCTTTATAGGATCGTGCGACTTTGCGGAATCCCCTTGTGTGTCGAGATGGTTGTGGTTGATGGGGCGAATTCCTCTTTGCCCTGAGATGGTATCCCTCGTCTCATGGTGGTTGCGGCTCTGCTGTGCATCCTTGCGGAACTCCCTCGAGGGGTCAATATGGTCTTGATTGCTGGGGTAGATTTCCCTCACCCTGGGACGGGAATCCCCTCATCCCTTGCCTAGAGTGACCACTATGTGGTTGGCACCTCTTCCAAGTTTGTTAGCTCGTCGACATCTAGTCGCCTTCATGTACATGGTCATCCCATGTATACCCCAGCCTTCCGAAGCCTCTAGTTCTCATTCTGGTAACCATCTTGGCCTGCTACATCATCTGATTGCTGAACTCTTGATGCAGAGGTTGTTTTATCGGTAATTAGTGCCCCTCCCTGCAGGGGCCTTTCGGATGAGGCTCTTCTCCCTCTTTTTGGGCATCCATGGTCCTCCCACCTTACCCTGGTGGTGACGATGGCGCGGTCTCCTACCTTACGTCCCACATAGCGTTGGCCACGCCAAACCTCCGGCTCTTCCCCCACGTTTTTCATGCTAATTTCGCCACCTCCTGTCTCCAGCGTAGGCCTTCCCTTTCCTAGGGTTCTCCTGCGAGGATCTCCTCTCTCAAGGTACACGTTGTCGAAAGAAAATCATCGGGACTCGTATGTTCGGAACTTGATGGCTTTAGTGATAGCGCATCGTAGTAGTCCTTGCTAATGATCACACACACGAATAAAAGAATAGAAAGAAAGGGGCAAACATGAGATGAAACTCATGACACAAAAGATACACTAACTAATTTTTATATTTCATCATAAGAGCACACACAAAATAATGTCATCACACCTATTTACAAAGTAAGAAGAAACTAGAGACTCTTCTCTATATCTATATGTGTTCTCTCCCTTCTCAAACCCTTGAGCCTTAGTTCCTTATATACCCAAAATAATATAAAGAATGCATGTAGGGTAGGTAGGGATGTAAGAAGAGGGTGTAAGATGGGGGTTACATAAGAATAATGATAGGGGGTTATGGAAGAAGTGGGCTTGACTCATAAATGATGGGGGTTATGGAAGAAGGTGGGCTGACCCATAAATGATGGGGTTATGGAAAAGGTGACTTGACTTGACTTGGGAAGGTGACTAGAAGGTGCATGGAAGAAGATAAAGAAAATGTGCATGGTCAAAGCAGGCACTAATCATATGGATTAACATAATAATGTTGACTAGTTTGACCATGCAAGAAAGACAAAGAAGTGAATAGTAAAGTGAAATGTAGACGTATAATACGAGTAGAAGACTAGTATAATACGAGTAGAAGACTAGTCACTACATGCATACCAGGGGCTACCAAGGTATGATCCAAATTTTCCCGTGACATAAATCCCACCCAAACAACATGCATTGCCACGCGATGCGGGTTGTTTGAAAACTCATAGCTACTGTCGAACATGAAACGCTTTAACCTGTAACCATAACCCGTGTGCCATGCTGTTCTCCATCCAAGTTTGCTAAAAGATGACCCATTCTTATAAGCCTCCACAATGATGAAAGGTCCATCCCATCTTGGTAAGAAACTTCTTCAAGAAGGTCTTATCCAATCGGCTATCATATCGCATCACTAAATCACCCACCTGGAGTGGTCGTTCTCGAGTTTTCTTATCGAATTTGGCCTTCCACTTCTGCTGCATTGCCTCCACAAGTTGCAAGGCTTGTCTTCGTGATTCATCCATGCTCTCCAACTGAACCAACCTTGCTTGCAAGTCCTCACCATCTCCAAGCCCATGCTTCAATGCTAGACGCAAGCTTGGTATCTCCAACTCAATTGGAGTATTGCTTCTATACCATAAACTAATTGAATGGTGTGTACCTGGTAGCAACTTTGTGTGTTGTCCTGAAAGCCCAAGTCGCTGCTGGTAACCACTTGTCCCAATCCTTCTTATGATCCACCGCAAGCTTAGCTAATATATTGCACAACACTCCATTCGTTCGTTCCACCAGTCCATTAGCTTGAGGGTAATAACTTGTTGATTGTCGCCGTGTGATGACAATTGAGAAAGAAGAAGCTCCACCACTTCATTGCAGAAATGAGAACCCTGATCTGTTACTATCTCTAATGGGCACCCAAACCTGGTGATAATGTTCTGGATGATGAAATTTGTTGCGACCTCCTTGGTACAAGCTCGAACAAAAACTGCTTCCACCCACCTCGTTAGATAGTCAGTACCCACAATAATGTATCTCTTTTGTGAAGAAGCCACTGGCAAGGACCAACAAAGTCTATTCCCCACTTCTCAAATGGTCCTGGTTGGTAAAATAGGATGCAAAAGGTCCCTTGTACAACACTCTTCTTCCAAAAGTCTGACAAACCTGGCAAGTCCGACACCACTCCTTAACATCCTTGAAGAGGGTCGGCCAATAATATCCTGCATTGACTATCTTTTGGAAGTGTAGTCGTGTGAGAAGTGTCCACCGCAAAATCCTTCATGGCATTGCTCCATGATCTGTTTTCTCTCCTGACGACCACCGCTCGTCGAAGCACACCATCTCGCCCTATCCTATAAAGTAACTCACCCATTACCATATAAGGTCGAGATTGTCGCATGATCGTCTTCTTCTGGGTTGTTGTACATCCTTCTGGAAACTTCCCATCCATCAAGAAATTGTAGACTTCTTGATAATCCTCCATGTCAGGTGAAAGAGCACAAACTTCCAAAAGATAATGGAACTTCTCAATGTCACCTTTGGTCCAACATTTCTGCTAAACCCGCTCTTGTGCTCTTCTCATGTTGAAACTCAAAATTCATACTCAGCCAAGGTCGTGATTCACCTAGAAAACTTCCATGTGAGCCCAGGCTTATTGGCAATGTACTTAAGTGTTGCATTGTTGATGAGGAAAACAAAGTGGCGCCCCCCACAAGTAATGCTTGAACTTCTCCATTGCATATATGATTGCTGCTGCTTGCTTCTCCAACAATGGGTAGTTGAGCTCTGGCCT
>PUQB01001057.1:0-54707 GCA_003024785.1 Selaginella tamariscina
AATGTTAGCAACCATTAACATAAAGTTAAGGGTTTTACTTTTGCACTAATATTTATACTTAAGTATTTTATTTTATTGCCTTCCCACCAAAATTACATTAAAAAATTCTTGCCTTTTTAAAGTTATGTATCTCCTATTATAGAGTTACTAGGCTTGTTATCCTTTGTTTCTATTAAATATAGTCTGTGGACCATTGTTTAGAGATTTTATAATATAAAAATAAGAAAATAAATAAACTATTTTCTTTAAAACATAAATTTCAAAATATAGTGAAACTATTTGAAATATTTTAAGTTATTATATTCCTTTTTATATTATTATCGTTTGTTGGTGTTAAGACTTTTCATTGCTAAATATAACTTTATATATTATACACATTCATTTATTTATTTATTTATTTTTAATGCATTGGAGCAAACATGATATAACATCAAAAATTTATGTTAAAGGTTAATGCCTGAAAAAACCTTTAAATGATATATTTATGGGTTTTCTCAAAGGTTGATTTATCCTTAATTTATCAGTTTAGGGGTGTTTAGTACGTAATGCATGTTCTACATACACTCTCCCTTTGCCCGCTTTTGTAAGAAGCGCACATATTCTTCGAACAGCGTGTCCCAACTCCTTGCTGCAATAAAACAATGTGGCAAGACTCGCAACTTAAAACAGGGTAAGACACTACACATAAACGCAGTAGAAAATGGCTATCACACTAACAAATACGTAGCAAACGCACTCATCAACATGTACAGCAAGTGTGCGTGCGTGGAATATGCCCGGAATGTTTTCGATAGCATGCTCCATCGAGACGTTGTTTCCTGGACAGTCTCATTCTGGGATACGTGGAGAATGGGGAAAGCCATGTTGGGATGGATCTCTTCATGAAGATGGACTGTGAACCGAATCCCGTCACATATGTTTCTGCACTCAAGGCATGTGTGGGTTTGGTTACTGAGAACGCTGGGAGAAGCAGTTTTGTTTAGAGAAGGGGATGGATATACATAGAAGTGCTAGAGTGTATGGGTTCGAAAGAGACTGTTTAGTGGCAACCAACTTGGTAGATATGTATAGTAAGTGTGGGAGTATGTGGGATGCACGAGGTGTATTTGACAGGATGGTTCATTGGGACGTTGTATGTTGGAACATCCTTTATTTGGATACGTGGAAAATGGGGAAAGCTTGCTAGCTATGGAGTTATTCGCGAGTATGAGCTTTGAACGAGACTCTGTTACATATGTGGCTGCACTCAAGGCATGCATTAGTGAGCATGAACTAGAGAAGGGGATGGATATTCATATGCAAGCAAGAGCAGATGGATTCGATAAGGAACTTCTGGTGGCGACTAACTTGATAGATATGTATAGTAAATGTGGGAGTATGTTTGATGCACGAGGTGTGTTTGATAAGATGGCTCGCTGGAGCGTGGTTACGTGGAACATCCTCTTATTTGGATACGTGAGAACGGGGAAAGCTTGATAGCTATGGAGTTATTTACCAGTATGAAATGTGAGCGTGACTCTGTTACATTTGTTGCCGTATCAAAGCATGTACAGAACTCGCATGTTTAACAAAGGGAACAGCCATTGGTAGGCAAGCAAGAGAATGTGGATACGATACAGACCTCTTTGTGGGGAACAGTCTTGTAGAAATGTTTAGCAAGTGTGGGAGTATGCAACGAGCACAAGAGTGTTTCAATAGAGTTGTACACGCGGACGTGGTTTCTTATACGAATCTCATTGTAGGATACGTGGAGAATGGGGAAAGCTCAGTAGCTATGGATTTGCTCATGAGTATGGAATGTGAGCCTGACTGTGTCACCTTTGTAGCTGCATTGAAGGCGTGCGGGAGTGTATCTGCATAAACACTGGTAGAGTATTACACACACACATATGCAAGCGTGCGTTCGATGAAAACCAAGGTGTATCGAATTCTTTAGTGGATTTCTATGGGAAATGTGGAAGTATGTCTGCCGCGGAACATGTATATACTGCGATGTGTTTGCCAGATAAGATTACGTGGAGTAACTTAATATCAGGATATAGTTCATTAGGAGATATACATAAGGTGTGTTATCTAGTGAATACCATGCTGGAATGTGGTATGTATGGATAGCTATATGTACGTGTGGATTCTTACAGCGTGTAGCCACGCAGGTATGGTTGAAGAAGGTAAAAAGTACTTCAAATCCATGTCTAAGTATGGTATTAACCCAGGTATAGAACACTATACATGCATGGTTGACATGTTAAGCAGGGCTAACAGGTTAGAAGAGGCTTTGTTGAATTGTGAAGGCTATGCCGTTTGAAGGGAGTAATATCGCGTGGACAAGTGTGTTGGGAATGACTTGGAAGTAATATTATGAAATTGATATTCAGTGTATGAAAAACACACATGCACCAGCGTACCTGTTGACGGTTAACAGTTAGTTCAAAGATGGTAATGTAGATGTTTTTATATTGTTTCATGTGGATCAACAAATGCCCAGTCAGTGTAACCTTTGGCATCTTCATCTGGATTACGACCGTACCAAACCGAGTTTATACGTCCTCCCATGTTTAACTCTTGCCCCGTTGCAAGCAACTCCGGAAGATTTGCATTTGCAATGTACAGCATAGCGAAACAAACCAGGTCTGCCGTTCCCTCCTTAACATACTCCTCAGCCTAACACCCATACACATCTTTGTCAACGTGCGTGTGTACACGTATATGATGATAATAATAATAATTAAGTTTATTGTACGTACTTTGTCGGGAGAGAGGCCACCATTAATCATGAGGACACCATGGTAATACTTTGCAAAGTAACGCCAGACGTCTGTTTTGAAGTTAGGTTCGGGAAGGCCGAGGAACCTGTAATAAGGATCGTAATTGAGACTGGACAGGCAAACATATGCAAGGTTTCTCCTCTCGAGCTCCGGTCCAAGGTATCTAAGTTGTTCCAGGGAATCTTCCTCTGGCTCAATAAGACTGCTGAATGTTATACCTGGTTGAAAGTTTAATCCCCACTCTGTGTGAACCAATTGCTTCTACACATGCATCCACCACCTAGAACGTACATACACGTGAACACACACGCACGCACGTCCACACACACACCTCTAGGACAAAACGGGCCCTGCTCTGCACAGTACCACCATATGTATCTGTTCTTATATTGGTGGCCTTTGCCAGGAACTCTTGGAGTAAATATCCATTCCCAGAATGTAACTCCACACCGTCGAATCCGGCCTCTACGGCTCGCTTTGCAGCTTCTGCTATACTTGCAACCACCAACGGGATTTCTTCTATTTCCAAAGCTCTTGGAACTTCGTATGGAGCCTATAAACACTTATATGTTCTATCTCTCACACACACACGCACGCACCTTTCCTGTTTCATTGCTGGGTTGTGTGCGATCTTTCTTGTCGTTACCGTGGATGTGAACTAATCCAATGGCCTTAAGAGCAGACGGTGCAACAGGTAGTTGATTACCGGGAAGGAGTGACGAGTGTGTGACACGTCCTGCGTGCATTAACTGACAGAATATTCGACCTCCTTTTTCATGTACACCATCTGTTACTTTCGTCCATGCTTGTATCTGCTCCTGGGTATATATTCCCGGTTGTCTTACGTAACCTTTCCCCTCGGGAATAGGATAAACACCTAATGAATATCCCATATAAATTAATAATAAGGCTTTCATTTGATAAATTAACTATTTGATGAATATTGTTTTAATAATATAAAATGAAGCAACAGTGCTGAGATATAAAATATAGAAATGCTGGATTACTTTAATTCAATTAATATGAATTTTAGATATATTAATTAAATAAGTTTGATGCAAGGTTAATTATACCATATACTGACCTTCAGTGATTATAAGACCTCCTTTGGAAGCCCTCTGTGTGTAGTAAAGAATACTCAAGTCTCCAGGGGCCTCGAACACAGGATCATTTCTTAACCTTGTCATGGGAGCCATGACTACTCTGTGCTTGAGCTCCAAATCCCCTAATTGAAGAGGTTTAAGCAATTGTTCACACTTGAAACCCATAGATGAGAACAAAGAAAATATGCTTTACAATAATAGATATGCTCGTATATATACTGAGTGATTGTAGAGAGTTTGAAATTGAACACATACTTTAGGAAGTTTCTGTTGACTGGTGTTCAATCCTAATCATAATATCTTTAATATATTTGAGTTCCTAAAGTATATTCTTAAATTATGTTTACACAACTTACAATATGGTAATCTTTAATTAGTGAGTAATGTGAATCGAGATGCAAACTAATTATAAATGATAATGATAGGTTAAAGCCATGGACAATATAATAAGTATGTATTAGCCATTTTTTTTATTTTTAAGTATGGGTTAAGTTCTTAGAATAATAAATTAATCCTTAATTTTTACCATTGCATATGGTTTTTAAGAAAATTGAATAATTAGAAGCATGTGATTTTTATGATAATTAGTCGAAAACTCTATTTTAATCTTTACTTTTTAATTTTAAAAACAAATTTGAACCTAAAATTTCATGTTTTTAAATTTTTTTAATATTACTTATCGGAACCTAATTGAGACTGAGATTAATCCATAATATATAATAATATTTCTCTTTTACACTCTAATTTTCATTCAGTTTGATGCTTATTATATAATTGTTTTTCATATTTTGATTTTTATTATATTAATTTTATATTTTTCTAACTATACATAATTTAAAGTTTAATATAAATAACCAAGTGAGTTATTTTCTCTCTTTAAACTAGATCATTCACTATTTTTAATAAGTTTAAGAATTTTAATGAATGCAGTTAAGACATTTTATTTAAAATAAAAAATTTCATTATTTTGAAGGGGTTTAAAAATATTAATGAAATACATTTGTATCATTTCATTCAAGATAAAGTTATTTACTATATAATGAATTGTAAATTTTAATTTGCCATTCAAGATGAAATTATTCATTATGTAAAAAAGTATAAATCTCTTAAGTTGAATACATTTAAAAATGTTAATGAAATACAATTGAAACTTGTTATAAATAACTAAGTGAATTGCTTTATGTTATTTAAGATGAGGTCATTTATTATTTTTTAAAAACTTAAAATCATAATGGAATGTAATTGATAAGTTTCACTTTGTTACTTTTATTATTTAATTTAAAAATAATGTACAATTGCTTTATTGATATAACCTATTTGGGTTTATGTTGGAACAACTTTTTAATGTTATATTATTACAACCATTATTAAATGTGTGTAATACATATCATTTTTATTTTTTAATTTTAATTTATTTATTTTTAGTATTTTATGTTTCACTTTTGAGATTATATACTCAACAATGGATATCTTTTGTTTAAATTAAAATGTAAGATTTCAATTGAGATTTGTATTAAATGTTATCGTATTTTTTTAAATTTAATTCGGATTGTGCACTACATACCACATGTCATTATTAATGTTAAATCTAAATTTATTATTTAAATTTTAAACTTTCTTAAAAATAATTATATTATTTAATTGATTCATTAAGAAGATCCACAAAGTAAATATGAATAAACATTAAGAATCTTTTTCTCATTTTTAATAGGTTTTAAATGTAATTATTAATTTTCATCATTTGATGTGGTAGCTTATCATCTAATAAAAAGATGTAAAGATTTTAAAACAGTTTCAAATATTAAAATATTAAAAATTAAATTTATAATTCAAATTTTATGTTAAAACATTTGTCCTTGTTAAGTTTCGAAGAAGAAGACTTTGAATATAACAAAGAAAATGAGCATGTGAAAGATCATTTAAATTGTAACTTAAATTAATTAAGATGTACTAGTACGTCTTAATCAATTTAAGTTATAATTTAAGGCTGTGAAACAAAGACTGTATCTACTTTGATTATGTAAATTACTTTGCGATATAAAAGTTAGAGTTAACTATTCCACAAGATAATTAAAAATTATTCCGCAAGATAAAAATTAAATTTTTATTCAATTCTATGTTAAAGATTTTCATATTAAATATTGTTGATTATGATAAATTGCTCTATTAAATAAATGTTAGATTTCTAGTTCTTGATTATGATATAAATTACTATGCAAGATAAAAGTTAGATTTCTTGTTCAATTCTATGTTAAAACATTTATCATACAAAAGCTTTTTATTATGGTAAATTCCTTCTAGAGTGGACATTAAACAAAAAGTATTATAATAATTTTTTTTTCATTTTTTTTAAAGCCAGGATTTTAAAAAACATTATAATAAAGACATGAAACATGCTTTTTTACAAGTTAGAATATGTTATATTAAATGCTTCTGCATTTTAATAAGATATAAAACATAAACCAGACAAGGATCCCATATTGGAGTTACAGTTCTCCAGAATCCCATAGTTTGCACCCGGTCACTAATATATATGAATGATGTATGTGTGCGTGAAGGGTGTAAATAAAGTTTTTTAATTACAATTATTCTTCGTTTTTTAAATCTTAAGAAATTTTAATAATTTTTATCAATTTTAAACCTTTATTATATTTTGTAATACATGTATGTGTATTTTATATATGAATATAATATGTATATATTGATAAAATATATACATTCTGTGTATACATACAGAATATACTATGTATATACACTGGTTAAAATTCTATACGTATATTAAAACCTTAGAAGTATGCTATAGTCAAAGTTATTTAGATCAACGATATATATAAAGTTATGTATATATTTATAAATATTATATATCTATCAGCGTTATAAAATTAATATCTAAAAACAAACACATACACAGACGTGCACATGTACATACGCTCTTAAAACCTGATCAGATTTATTCAGAGAAAATTGTATTAAAAAGCCGGATCTATAAAATAAGCAGGCAGCTAATGGTGCCCTCCGTGATGACCTCCCTGGTGCCCACCATGGTGTCCTCCTCCGTGTCCCCATGATGACCATTATGTCCTCCATATCCTGCATGTCCTCCGCCTCCGTACCCTGCAGGTCCCCCATATCCTCCGTACCCTGCAGCAGGTCCCCCATATCCTCCGTACCCTGCAGCAGGTCCCCCGTATCCTCCGTACCCTGCAGCAGGTCCCCCGTATGCTTGTCCCCGTATCCATACCGGTAGCGACCAAAACAATTACCCATTGCAGATAACCTAAAATAACCCTAATATAGTGTTATATATATAGCCCTATATTATGCCTTAATTCTTTCTTAAGAATATTATTTAGTCAGTAAGTTTATATATAGTTCTCATTAAGTGAATACTGAAGTTGTAAATTTGTAGTAAGTCTAATTTATATTTATTTAGAATATCCAATAAAAAATACATTAAAAAAAGCTTGTATAAGGTAATTACAATATTAAAGATTTATAATACAAATTTTCATATAACCTTCATATTCAAGTTAAGGTTTATATATACAAGTAATCTTAATCATATTTGGACTAAGTTATAAAATTATTAAAATTTTATATTATTTAAACTTTCTAATAAACTTACCTAATTTAATACAACTAGAATAAATCAGAATAAATTAGAATTAATTAATAACCATACAACATGATTAGAAAAATAATAAAATATTAATTTATATTTTAGTCTTAGAGTTAATTGTATCAAATACATAAAATTTTGTTTTAGGGCTAATCCCCTGTTTTTAGGGTTAGCTTTTGGATCAGGAGGAGAAGAGGAGGATGGCGATGGCGAGGAGGGCGATGAGTACGGCGGCTAAGGCGGTGAAGGAGGCAGTGAGCAAGGAGTCGCCGAGCAAGGACAAGTCAGGTAATTTCAATCTCACCACATTCATGGAGACGAGCAACATACGCACGCTGCTGCACCTAGTTCCCTTCGTTGGCGCTGTGGCGTATCTCACAGCAGATGCCATTGATTTCTACGGCCAGTATTCTGCCATTCAACAGCCCGCTAGACATTGATTGGATGTGTAAGATCTAATAATTAATGTCACATTTCTTTATATGTACATAGGCATTTATGTACACACACATTCACTGCCTGATGTTCAAGCTTTTGATCATCTTATATTAATAATATTGGTTCAATCTACACACACACACGCACCCACATGCAAATCTCATATCACATATATATGCATGTGTGTGTGTGTGTGTGTAAACTTTCATTTAATAGTTGTTGGTTCTTAATCTCTTCCTTGTACATCACCATTGATTTATACAATGATCATATATACATTACATATATATGATGCAACACATATAGCCTAGACAGTCCGCTAGACATCTATGGGCCATATTGAATATTTTTGCTACTTGAATTATTGATTTCATGCTTAACACACACAAACACACACACACACACACGCAAGTATCCGATGTACACTCACAGCAGTCATAACCGTGTTACAAACTAAGTGAAGATCCATACTTTAACCACCACTTGACTAGTTGAACACGCATCTTTTAGTATTTTATGATTACATAAGTTCTATATTAATAAAATAAACTCAAAACGATTTATATTAATCTTTAATGGTTTAAGTATAACATTATCAAATCATGATTTTAAATTACATCAAATGCATATATTGAATCTTAAATCTTTCTTATATTTTTGTTTTTAATTTATATATTTATAAAAAATAAATTAATTAATTATTCATTTAAATAGTGTTTTACTACAGGTTATGAACAAAAGATATATATAATTGACAAAACGATTACTATGTACTTGTATTGTTGGTTTGTAGCCATGGTTTGAAATATTACCCTACGTCTTTTGCCCCAACCACAACTTCGTTTTTACTGCTCATCAACGAGAACAACGACCTTATCATCCAACAGCTTGTGCTTAAGATCCCCAAGTAACTTGTAGGAAGAGGTTCGATGTCCGCATTTACAGCAAGGGCATCCGCCTCGTATCTCCTAAGCCGCTTGAACCGAGCCTTACTCATCTCAATGCTACTCCCTTGCAAAGGAGGGAGAACGGGAGCAACCACTCCAGGAACGTCCACAAAGCAGCGCTCTCGGGCAGCAGCCATGTCTCGTATAACACTCCTTACGTTTGTGTTCACTCTATCCTGAAGAGCATCCTCAAAGCTGATGATGCCGTGTATGCTTGACAATCCCAATGTGGCTTCCATTCCGGAGCAGCCTCACTTGCTCCTTTGAGGTTCAGGCTGCTTCGTCGTCGTGCAAACGAAGACGTAATCAGTTCCACCTGACCCCTGCGTGTCGCCTCCAGAATATCATTCTTGTACCACTTCTCCAGAACCCGAATGCTCATGAACTCCGATTCTGAGTGGAGATGCTTCTCAAGGCTGGTTGTATACTGCAAACCAATGATATGGAGCTTGCCGGCCGTGTCCCTGAAGAAAACCAGCCCGTCTATTCTCCCGTAATTGTACTGGATAGGTATAAACATCAAGCCAGCTCCCTTGCTAAGCCTTCCAGTCATCACAGAAGGTGGAATGGCAGCAAACGTATTCATCGACAGTCGGTTGAGGAAGAACCCACGAGGATCAATGCATAATCCCCGGCGTGAGATTACATCGTTACACAGCCTCTCGCACAACCAGCCAGCCTCACACCAGTTGAGCGTTGGACTCCGTACTACCAACTTTGCATACGACACCCAAGGCCCGTACTCGTCACTCTCCAGCTCTTTCTGTCTAAACTCTTCGACGTAGATCTGTTGAACGAACGGAGTGCAGAACTTATCCTTGTATGCATACCTCTGATCCGCATCCACAATCTGTCTGTCTGTGCTGAAGTCACCTGAATCTCAAGACCCCTGATGGACGTTCTTATAGCGAGGAAGAGTGGATCCTCAACAAATGCGGTGATGACCGAGTCCCAATCTTCATCAGACTCTAAAAGCTCCGCAACTTTCTCAGGCGTCAATTTGTCCGCGAACTTTATCGATGTCCACCGCCCTGTGTCAGGATCCACATTCATGTGGCCTTGACTTTGATGTAGTTTCATACTGGCGACTTTAACAGCGGCCCGGTCCAAGATATCCAGAGAATGCGGATGATTAGCTGCATAAAACTCCAGTTGCTGTCGTCGGTTCTCGTCATTACCAACGACGGCACCGAGAATAGAGGCACTCCTCATAAACGTCTCCTTTTGATCCTAAAAAAAGAGTAGAGCATTAGACGACGCTGATGGTATAACTACTAACCTCGGTAAAACCTTCCGTGGGGAAACAGTTTATCAGCTGGTCAGCCGTCCTCACGAACTCCCTGTAATGCATGGCCCTTGGTGAAATCCCGAAGACCATCTTGTCAGCGGCAATGATGTCCATGAGAGCATTATAGGCTGCCGAGTATCAGCATCAATTCTCATCTTTTGAGCGCTCGTCAGAGTGTCCAAGGCCTGGACACCATCAACGATGAAAGTGAACTTCTCGTTCAGGGCCTTCCTTTCATCAAGAAAAAGCTTAAGTGAAGCCTTATCCCCGATATTGTCGATCCTGCCAATTACATCTGCCTTCTCGAAATATGCAAACTTAAGAGCATCGACAAACCATGAGACAATATTGTGCCTGGCACGCTCCATATTCCATATGCACACAACCACGTTACCAACAGGTGCTGCAGAGCATAGAAGAGAGGCTAATGCCCTGAGCCGGCATGTTTTCCCATCGCCGTTGGGCCCAACCACAAGTATCTGCTCCCCTGGCCTCAAAGCACACCACATTGTAGCCAAATCCTTCAAGTCTGGAAGACCCACAAGGTTGAGTGCTCTTCCTGGACGTGGACCTGGTTCTAACGTGCCCAAGTAAGGAACTTTGCTAACCTTCTGATCGTCATACAGCTCCTCGTACCTCCTCTTCCTTGCATCATCTTGCCGAATCGGCGCCCGCTGCTCGCTTATGTACGCCCATGCCGCACGGGGAGTATCATACCCCTCCAACTGGCGCCCCACTGTCGCCTTCGCCATACCCTAGAAGCTGTTTTTAGGGTTTAGTTACTAAATTTTATAAATATGAAACTTTTAACCTACAAACATCAATTGGAAGCTAAACCCATGTTATTATTGCTTTTGTCCTTGCTACATTAATTGGGAACTGAACTTATGTCATTATATTAATAACCTATGTCACTATATCAATTGAAAGCTCAACCCATGTTTATTACTTAAACGTAATTGTATAATTTATGACTAGTATTTGAAAAAGTATTTGCTTTCCAATCTTGTTTGTGCTCTTTATTTAAATGTCCTTGTTCCATTAGTTAAGAGACAAACTCAAGTTTATTACTTTAAACAATTATTTAATTTATGTTGAGTATTTTAAAAGGTACTTTTCTTTGGGTTTTAAATATGTGTTATCAAATAATTGGGCAACTAGTAATGAATGTTAACATTGTTTAATACATTTTAAGGATAATTTCACTACCCGTTGTTAAATACATTAAGAAACTTTATTAAAAGATGAACGAGTATCATATTTATTATGCCAAAGCCTTATTGCCTTCATAGTAGCGGATGGGATGTATCCAACCAAAGCCTTGTTGCCCTCCAATTTTAATCGTCCGGTGTTGAACGCTTTAGAATCTTCAGATTATATATGTCATTGTTTTACTATTTACTTCGGATGTTGACTGTTGTTAATTACCGGACTATGTTAATAAGTCTTACGTGTTATAAGAAATAGACCCGCTTAGTGCACTTGGGTATTTAGGGATGGTCTGGTCAGGTGTTATTAAGTATTTACAAGAAACTCTGGGTGAAGCTAGCACTTATATTTAGAAAATCTTTACCCTTGTTTTCCATGTTTCAATTGAGTTGTTAGTTAATTTTGGTGAGTTCAACATGTCGGATATGGGTAAAACACCCATAAGATTCACTTAACCCTAGGGTTGTCCTAACCCCATGTCCTAAACCCCTTAAGTTAAGGTTTAGGGATCGATGGGTCGTTAGATTAAACTCACCAAGTATATTTCCATTAGGAACTCAAGCCCACTTTACAAAATAGGAAAATAAGGGGGCCTTATCATATATATTAAGTAGTACATGTAGTGACTGAACTCGTTATTCTTCTAGTGGTGCAAGTTCTAATTTGCATCGTAAAGGCATAACCCTTTGTTGTGCCATGACAACTTCTAAATAATAAGGGTACATCTCACCTTCGGGGGTAGCATACCCTTAACGTTAACGAATCTATGCATGGGAAGTCTTATTAAATTGCGCGTTCCAAGGGTCAATGGTTGAGGCATGTCTCCAGCCTTCTCCTCCACATAAAGTTAGGAGTAACACTCACAGCTAAGCAAGGCACTTGTCCAATTGCTCTTAGCTGACAAGTTTTCTTTACTTAGTTCCTAAGGATTCATAAAGGGGTTCTAGAGTTAACATTTGAGAGCCACGTTTGCGACACTTGTATAACTCTTGAATCTAAGGGGCTATAGCGTGATAGCCCATATATAGAGAAACAGTTTACATGAAAATGTGGCACTAGACTAGATGGCACACAATACAATGCCTGAGGCACACTCTTTTGGTTGTCTCATGGGCTCAACATTAAGGGGTTGAATACTCTAGTAAGTAAGCATGTTTGTGTTCACATTAGAGTGTTAAGCCTTCGTCATTTGCTAAAGGGAGGTTAAGTCTCTTAAAATGTCTATTGACACACTTGGGTCTTCCTTGGGGTTTAAGGCATTTACAAGGTCGCGTACTTAGGGTTATCCAAATCTAGCCTTGGCCACTCAAACCCTTAAGCATTAATTGAATCAAGGTACTGCTTGTTACCCAAAAGGGGTTGTACTCCCAACAAATAAAGGTGATTCCTTAAGGAATAAATGACAATGCCTTTGTCTTTCATGAGGGAGTCTAAATGTCTTTATGCATGGTCTATGTACCTCCAAGATGAGTTCCATAATAACTCTTTATATATCATCTACTTTCAATATTATTAATTATATTTAGTGCACTTAATTTAAAATTTAAATTTTAAAATCAAATCATTTATTTTTTTTTTGTATTTTGACAATTCTTTCACTAAATGTCTAAAATAATAATTGTGTGCCTAATGTTCTTTCATCAATAAACTGGCTCATTACGATAAAGTAATAAACAAATTGAGTTGGTGTTATCATCAAGTCTTTGAAGTCAATTTTTAAAATGTATCTTTAATATAAAAATGCCAAATTGATATTTTCACATAACAAACTAAAACACTCAAGTCACAACACCTAAGATAGGCATTACAATGGAAATCAAAGGGCATTTACAAGGACATTTTTCAATATTTTAGTTTTTTTTAAAAGTTATTGGGGCAACCTTTACAGCATGTTATGTATTTTTAAATTATGTTCTTGAAACTTATAAACTTCTAAGATATCCTATAAGAACATTTAAAATTTAGAATGGAACATAACCAAAGAGACATAATTTCTATTTGGCATAATAGAGTTGTTATTAATGTTGATATGAATATTAGAAAATTCATTTATGCAATTGCTCAACCTTTTAACATTGTAAATAATCTATATTAGAAGGAACTTTTATATGCAATTGGGAAAGCTTACTTATGCATATTTTCAAAGTATGACTATTTTTGAATGAGAAGGGAAGGTTTTTGCAAGCTCGTGTGAGAAATAATTGAAAAACATTTAGTTGTACCATTGTTGGTTATGGATAACAATGCTCAAAGAGAAAATTCATTATCAATTTCTTAATAATGAACCATGGAATTTTATTTTTGAAAGTTATTGATGCCCTAGAAGAAAAGAAAATCAACATATGGTTGTAGAACAAGCTTAGACCTATTATTTTAAATGGTGGACCACATATCATTATTTAATTTATAATTGATAATGGTTCTAACTATGTTGGTACGACTGAAAAACATGTAGCAAGAGTTTTCTAATATGTGCACAAACATTATATATATCATTGCTTGAATTAGATGTTTAAAAAGTTATAATGAATGTATGTAAAGTGGCGCATGATACGTGAAAAGTGTAACTAAAGTGGGCATGATACGTGAAAATGGGAATATAAAATAAATTACTAATTAATACTTAAGTTTTAATTATTAATTAATCATTTAATTAATATGTAATTAAGCCTTAAATATTAATTAATTAATTAATTAATCCTTCAATAACCTTACTTAGTAAGGAATATTCCTAAAATATCTTAGAATATTCATATTATTCTAAAAATAGTTTACAATAATGAAGAAATACTATCAAACATAATTACAAATGAAATCATTTTCTTATCAACATGTTAATTTTTTATAAATACTTTCTTTCTATCATACAAAGAAATCTTTTCATTTTGTCTAAATCATCACTCTCCGGATTAATCAAATCATTTTGGTCAATATCTTGATGTTGTTGCCACCACTTAACACTCTCACGAATGCAATTGGGAGTTGCCATCCTTGTTAATACATAAGATGTGATAAGAGAAGGTCTGCATAAAGGCTCATCTAAAAACTGACGTTCCTTAAGAATAATATTATAAAGCGCCCGGTTGCTATCCTTCATTTTATAAAATTCAATATCACGAGAAAGAAAAGCTTCAGGAAATGTATGATACGGTGGATACTGCTCACAAAAATTTTCGAGATTCTTCTTTCTGAGGCACGTATCCAAGTAGTTCACTAGCTCATCCATGATATCGGTATCAGAATATGGATCGAAAGTGATTGGATGAATACAAGCAATGTTTTGGTTGAGCATAGCCTTCTGAGGAGAGTCTACTACTAAGATATGTGCATTCTTCGTTATCCTTAAGCGACTGATCTCCCCATGAGTCCCAATTATTCTTTCATTCTTGAAGAAGTATGGCTTGCTTTCCTTTCTTATATTGTGAAATTCGAGAGGTTTATGACACATTCGCTGGTCAAAAATCCAATCTTTACGAATCACCTCTTCTGCAACACTACAATGTTTCTTAAGTAAATTCAACAGCGGTGTTAAGTTATGAATCTGCATGCATGACCAAATCCCCACAAGCGCACCCATCTCCTTAAGCTTTTGAAAGAGACGATCCAACCCTGGACGAAAAATAATATCATATCGAAATTTACCATGACAAGGAATGAAATCTCCTTGTTTGATTTCTTTTTTCTATCCTGGGGCCTTTGTCGATGAAGCAGAACACCATTGACATCCAACAACACAATATGGCCATGAGTAACATGAGATAGCGTTGCCTCTTGAATACTTTGCAAATCACTTGTTTGCTCCCTTTCACATTTATCCGTTGCCACTATCTCGTTGCCTATCCCTTCATCATTTAATTGTACATCATCCTTACAAGATTCAGATATTGCATGCGCTGAAGAAATTGATTTCGGAACTGAAGCCAATAAAAATGATGATGAAGTGGCCCCCATGGTAACGATGTTTTGAGCTGCATTATTATCCATTTCCTGCATGAACTCTGTCATTCTGACATGTGGCACAAGAAATTGTCGCCAAACCCCTCTCTTACCTCATGCAATGCTGAAAATCCATGTTCTCAATTATTTCATTACATCTGCAAAATGATAATTAGCTGACCTTAAAATTATCAAGGTATATTATTTACCTTGTTAATGTGTGACCCATGTTTGAACTAAAAGCTTCATTAATCCTTGAGAATTTATTTTCTGTACAAATATAAAAGAAATATACAAAAATGCCTTATGTTACACTCATTTACAACTATTCATCACTCTATCAATTCATTATCAATTCTTCTTCGCTATTACCTTCTGAGTGAGGCGAAGAAGGTCTAAGCCGCTTGTGAGATGGTTCAAGATCTTCTGCATCTTCTATTGATGTTTCCATGGGTCCTGGAGTGTGCGAATGTTCTGTACTCCTCGAGATAACTTCCGGTCTAATATCTGATTGAAGTTCGTTCTCAGACTCCGAGATTGAACCAGATTCACCTTCAGAGCTATCGCACTTATCTGGAGGGAACTTTCTCAAATACGCCTTTATGGATTCGTTGGGGTACTCAGTTGAGACCCAATCTATCCACTTGTTCAGGTCCTCAACCATGGTCTTATCCTTTTCAACGGCAAACACACATGTATGCCGAAGGTAACACTCCTTCAAGACGGACCCCCTAGTGCAGTAGTCAAAAACCCACGCATCACTGTCAGGACCCCTAATCAAGTTGACGATGCTCCGTGCCGCTTGACTTGTAATGTTTGGATAACGTACATTGCCGAATACGTCACTCATACCTATCGGTGTATCGGATGGAGGTTCAGGGCCGTTGGAGTGCAAACAGATGCCTGGCCAGTCATTTGGAAGCTTGAAATTGTTTGGCGCATTCCTAACAACCAAGTGAACAACGGTATCAATGCACTTGGGATTAGCATCGTTCATATAAAATCCTGTCCAACGATGTCTATTCTTCTTGGCGAAGGCGAAGGCAAAAGTATCGGTGACATGAGCAAGAATCAAGAAATAAATACCTGAAAAAGTAGGTATCAGTGAAGAGCGCAAGCATGAATTCAATAATAAATACCTTCTATGTATATGCTTGCACGGCTAAGTTTCTCCACCAGATCCTCTAGTGCCCTATCTGTCGAAAGATTTTTTGACACCCGCCGATCCATCACGAACAATTGAAACGGTTTCCTACAAGCAGTGATGTTACCCCATAAAGTCTCCGAATCTAACAACAAACATCTGTAGGGCTTGTCGTGATTCGTAGCATCCTCCTTTATAAGGTTCAATTCGGTTCTCCGCTGCTGAAGGACTGCCATAAGAGAAGGCGTCATCCCAATGTTCTCCTTTTTGGCGTTGGCGTGCAATAGATTCTTGCCTAGATCTTCCGATTGGTTCACCCATTCGACAAGCATATCATCGTTCGTCACATGCAAATATTTGCTGACCTCTTCATATGTTGAAGTCGAGGTCCAACCCAGTTTGTGGCAGTGTATTCCCAACCACTCCTTGAAATGCCTGACCGTCTTCAACTCCATTGCCTTGAGATGAAAAGGAGAGGTTGGGCTGCTGTTATTAATTTGTAGTTTGCCATCGATCACCAAATCAGCCAAGACTTCCATCTCCTCCATCGTTGTTCCATTTAAAGGCTTCAACCATGTGAGCTTGAAATCGTTGTCTACATCCTTTGTAGATTGAACAGACTTAGCCTTCGGCGTCTTACTGGGTTTCTTTGCAGACTTTTCTGAGGGCTCCCCTTCACTTGTCTGCTTCTTCTTCAGTGTTCCTTTTGAAAAGGATTCCATAATCCCCAACCATTTGGCAAAGATCCTATCTTCGGGGCAAGAAATCAACATCATCAGAAAGGATGTTTCCTTCCCGCCCACCTGGGCAAAATCAACTGCTGCAATTTCTTCAACTCTCTGAGGAAAAAGACAGATTAATATACCGGCGAGATAAATCCCGCCCAAACAATTTGCTTACCCGGTATTCCGCAGATTGTGTATTCCCTGCGGTAGCTCTTTGTGGTCGCTGAAGAGATTCCCACACGGCTCGTGTGTTTAAACTTCTCCCATATTTTGCTGTTGTAGTGGTTGGTGTCGGCAGCGTCCCATTCCGCCGATAACTTATGGTACTGCTCGATTGTGAGATTCGGCTTAGCTAAAAACGCCGATCTTTTTGTCAGCTTCTCACGGGTATGCTCGGAAAGTTTTGTTGCCATCGTTCCTTTGTTGTGTTCATCGAGAAGTCGTTGGGCTGCCGTTATTGTGTGCTGGCCACTAATGATGTAGTACTTGATAGATTTTATTCTCCGTCTGAATCTTCATGAGTTGTTCTGGTGTTGTGATCCAGACTTTGTCAGCGCCCTTCCTTCTTTCATAGTATGGACACAAAACAGCATTATGTGGAACGGTATAAGAATTGTCGTCCTTCATCTTCTCCATGAGCTCAGCTACACGTTCCTGGTTGAGTGGCCTGTAATTGAAGTTTGGGTTGACGCTGCAATATTTAACCCTACAAGGATAAATCTTATCATCCAACATCATTTCCTTGTGACTTATTGCAGCATGAGATGCCACAGGTGCAGCTGACAAAACGATTGATGATTTTCTTTTGCGATCCGAATCAACATGTGTGATCCCCGACTGCAGCTGTTCTAGTGTTCTCGGTACACTCTTCCAGCTCCCAAAGCTCCCTAAGCAAATTGAACGTGATCTGTAGAGAACCTGAGACCGAGCCACCCCTCAATCTCCATTATGATGTCGCTGTGTTCTTCTTCAATGTGAAGAGGGAAGATTGCTTCACTTGCTGATTTTCTGTATTGTGAAGCAATATCTCCTGACAATACACCTACTCGATGAGTCTGAAGATTTTCGAAGTAGACATCCAGATGGATCCCCTCCATAGATGGGCTTTCGTTGAGTTGAAGAAGAACTCCAAGGTCAACATCATTAGTGAACACGTGAACGTCATTATCCACAAGTCGACAAAACCACCCGAAATTAATGTTGTAACTGACGACCTCTGGATCCGAGAACGTGACATTGGATGGAACAAGGCATATGTGTCGAGAATCGTCCAATCTGGGTTCGCAGCCTGCTTTCGGGTGCTTGACTAGCGAATCTACTTTCCATTGTTTTGCTTGTCCATGAGATGTGACAGAGGTTAATTTGACAGCAGCCATGGTTGCTCCAATGCGCTTCCCATTTATCTTAAAATATGGCCAAGTTGATTCCAGAATCCCCCTGCCCATCTCTTCTCCTGCTCTTGTCTTTAATGTCACCTCAATTCCACATCTGAATACAAAAATGATTAGTTCAAGTATCCGAGTATAACAGATTTTATTTTAATTCTTACCCAGAATTTGACGACGACTCCATACTAATGACTCGATCTCCTTGTTTGATCAAATCGTCCTTCTGCAAAATAATACACTATGAATACAAATCATATAAAAACGCACACACACTTGTATAAACCCGAATATACAAAAATAATACACAGAGAGAAGTAGACGTAATTAACTGTCCGAAGCTCACATTTGTGTAGTGCAAAAGAAAGATAACATTTCGTTTTAGAACCACCACAAATGTGAGCTCTGGACAGTTTTACATAGATTCCTAGCTTTTACTCGAAATATTATAAAGATGATAAAAGTAAATAAAATGAGATATGCAACTTATATATACTAATACACATATATATTCACATGGAAGGTGCGGCGGGATTAATCTCGCCACCCCTTCAATGCCTCCTGAAAGAGTGGGCGGGATTAATCTCGCCACCTTTCTGGAGGCCTTGAACGGGAGTGCGGAATTAATCTTGCCACCCTTCTCGGTCTCAGAGAGAACTGGGCAGGATTTATTTCTCACACCCCTTCAGTGACTCCAGAAAGGGGCGGGATTAATCTCGCCCACCATGTAAGGATGGTTAAATGAATTTCCCCACCCTTCCCAATTCTCTCCATTGGTATGTTGAAAACCTTCTACGTCTCAGACAGAAACGTTTAGGATTGGTCCGACTCACCAATGGAGAAAAAAGGAAGGGTGGCGGGATTCATTCCTCCAACAGGCATTGAAGACTCGGCGGGATTAATCCCGCCGCCCAGGGCCTTCACTCGGTCCCTATGCGGCGGGATTAATCCCGCCGGACGCCAATTCCCTGCGCGGAATCGGGCGGGATTAATCCCGCCGCCTAGGCACTTCAGAGGCCAATGGCGGCGGGATAAATCCCGCCCGATTCCGCGCAGGGAATTGGCGTCCGGCGGGATTAATCCCGCCTCCCAGGCCCTTCACTCGGGCCTTAGTCGGCGGGATTAATCCCGCCGAACGCCAATGCCCTGTGCGAAATCTTGCGGGATTAATCCCGCCGCCTAGGCCCTTCAGGCAGGCCAATGGCGGCGGGATAAATCCCGCCCGATTCCGCGCAGGGCATGCGTACGCGGCGGGATTAATCCCGCCCACCATGTAAGGGATGGTGAAATTAATCCCACCACCCTTCTCAGTTCCCTCCATTGGTATTTTGTAAACCTTCTCCGTCTCAGACAGAGTTAGTCGGGATTGATTCAACATACCAATGGAGGAAAAAAAGAAGGGTGGCGGGATTAATCCCGCCACCGGGCAATGAAGGTTCGGAGAGACTAATCCCGCCGCCTCTCGTAAATCATGCGCTCACACATATATATTGGCTGCGGCATTTTGAACAGGGATGGGTGGGGGCGGGATTAATCCCGCCGCTTATATCCTGCGGAAGTGCCTGAGCGGCGGGATTAATCCCGCCGCCCTCCGCGAAGGGCATGAGCGTGGGGCGGATTAATCCCGCCGTTCATGTCCTGCGTGAATTCCCTGGGCGGCGGGATTAATCCCGCCGCCTTACGCGCAGGACATGTCATGCAGGCTCTTCGGTTAGCCTTCCGTGCAGGATCTTTCATGCAGGCTCTTCGGTTAGCCTCATGAGCGGCGGGATTAATCCCGCCGCCCATCCCTGTAAATGCCCTGCGCGGAATCCGCGGGATTAATCCCGCCCATTAGGGCCTTCACACAGGCCATTGCCGGCGAGATAAATCCCGCCGCATTCCGCGCAGGGCATGGGTGAGCGGCGGGATTAATCCCGCCGCCGAGGCCCCTCACGCAGGCCATGGGCGGCGGGATTAATCCCGCCGCCTTCCTGTGAAGGGCCTCGCGGCGGGATTAATCCCGCCGCCATGGCCCCAACCATATAGCGGCGGGATTAATCCCGCCGCCGAGGCCATAAACCTATAGCGGCGGGATTAATCCCGCCGCTCGAGGGGCTTAGCGTGTGTGCGAGAGATAAAATTAATAAATAAAAAAATTATACAGATAAAAACACACACATATATATATGTGTGTGATATATATATATATATATATGTATGTATATATGTATAGGAGTGTACGTGTGTGTGCAAGAGATAGATAAATAAATAAAATTATACAGTACTGGTACACATAATATGTGTGTACATAGGTATATATATGTGTGTATATGTATATCGTGTGTATGCGTGTGAGCGAAACAAATAAAATCATACAGATAAACAAACACACACACACATATATATACACAGGAGTGTGCGTGTGTGTGCGAAAGATAAAACTAATAAATAAATAAAATTATACAGATAAACACACACATATATATGTGTGTATATAGATATAGAGAGTCTGTGAATATATAAGCATATATATAAACTAGTGTTGTATACTATTTGTTAATATGCATTGATTATATATATATATATATATATATATATATATATATATATGTAAAGCAGTGTGCGTGTGTGTGGGAGAGATAGATCAATAAAAAAAATTATATAGATACTGGTACACATAATATATGTATGTATATATGTATATAGGTATATATATGTGTATATGTATATTGTGTGTATGCGTGTGTGAGCGAAACAAATAAAATCATACAGATAAACAAACACACACACACATATATATACACAGGAGTGTGCGTGTGTGTGCGAGAGATAAAACTAATAAATAAATAAAATTATACAGATAAAACACACATATATATATGTGTGTATATATATAACCCATATGAATATATAAGCATATATATAAACTAGTGTTGTATACTATTTGTTAATATGCATTGATTATATATATATATATATATTGTGTGTGTGTGTGTGTGTGTGTGTGTGTGTGTGTAAAGCAGTGTGCGTGTGTGTGGGAGAGATAGATCAATAAAAAAAAATTTATAGATACTGGTACACATAATATATGTATGTATATATGTATATAGGTATATATATAATGTGTATATGTATATCGTGTGTATGCGTGTGTGAGCGAAACAAATAAAATCATACAGATAAACAAACACACACCCACACACACATATACATACACAGGAGTGTGCGTGTGTGTGCGAGAGATAAAACTAATAAATAAAAATACGCACACTCCTATACATATATACATACATACATACACACACACACACACACACACAGATCTCACCTGTGTGCACAGCCGCCGCCGCCGATTTCACAGCCGCCGCCTCTTGAAACCCTAAGAATATACCTAAACCCTAAAGGAATTAAATATATATATTAACCCTAATAGAATATTCCTTCTGAGAATATACTTAAACCCTAAAAAGAATAAAATATAGATTCGCCCTAAACGAATATTCTTTCATTATATTATTAGCGCGTGCGTGTGCGTGGGTGTATCACATACACCCCAAAAATATAAATCATGCAGGGATTTAACATGTGTGTGTCCATGAGAGTGTTAAAGTTTCATGTGTATCAATACATACATACACATTGCATATATTAATACACATAATATATACATACACACGTGTATACACACAGACATACATACATATTACATGGGTTTAGGGTTTAGGGTTTAGGGTTTTGGATTTAGGATGGATCATGCATGGTGTGTATGTATGAGAGAAGAGAGAGTGTTGAAAAATTATTTTTGTACACATTGCATATATTAGTACACATATATACTTACACATATTATACACAGATATACATACATAGTATATGAGAGAAGAGAGACAGTACATATTATGGATCATGCATGGTGTGTATTATACACACAGACATACATACATATTAGTACATAATATTGAGAGACCGAGTACATATTATAGATCATGCATGGTGTGTATGTTTGAGAGAAGAGACACAGTACATATTAACATGGATCATGCATGGTGTGTATGTATGAGAGAAGACAGAAAGTACACATATATACATACACACGTGTATACACACAGACATACATACATATTACATGAGTAAATTCATTGTGTTACATATTAGGGTTTAGGGTTTAGGATGGATCATGCATGGTGTGAAGAGAGAGTGTTGAAAAATTATTTTTGTACACACATGTATACACAGGGTTTAAGGGTTTGCTCCCAACAAGCTTAATATAAATATTACACATGTAAATTCAATGTGTTACATACACACAGATTGAGTACATATATCATACATGCGTTGAACATGATGTTTTCAATAAAGAAGCAACATATTTCTTCAGTTTGGTTTAGGGTTGTGCATGTGTGTGCATATGTGTTTTTGTAAGTTCTTGTAATGCGTGTGTAAATTTATGATTGTGTTTATATATGTGTGCAAAACAAACATCGAATAATTAAGAAAATAATATTAATAAACACACTATGAACATATTTTAAATTATACATAATAATATATGATTTTATCTAATATATAGCCATATATAGTTTTAATAATATATATTAATTTAATATTGATAAAAAGGTTTAACATTGAAATATTCTTGAAATAATAAGAAATTAATTGAGAAAATCCCATTAATATATACAAATGTAAATTAAGTACTCAAATAATTAACTAAATTAATTATCATAATCATGTTTAATATTGGAATATTCTTGGAATAATAAGAAAATAATAAAGAATATCCCATTAATATAAAGAAGATTAATTACTCAAGTAATTAAGGAAATGATATTAATATACACACTATGAACATATTTTAAATTATACATAATAATACATCATTTTATCTAATATATAGTCATATATAGTTTAATAATATATATTAATTTAATATTGATAATAAGGTTTAACACAGAATATTCTTGAAATAATAACAAATTAATTGAGAAAATCCCATTAATATATACAAATGTAGAATAATTACTGCAATAATTAAGAACAAGACTAATTTAATTATGATAATCAGGTTTAATATTAGAATATTCTTCAAATATTAATAAAATAATAAAGAATATCCCATTGATACTAGGAAATGAAAATAAATACTCGAGTAATTAAGAAAAATAATAATAAAAACAGACTATGAATATATTTTAAATGATACATAATAATATATCAATTTATTTATTGTATAAGTATATATTTATATATATATATAATATAAATATACTTGAATACTAAGAATGTAGAATATAGTCTAAAATTTCGTAATAATTAAACAGCTTGAATCACTTGAATAACATTAAATGCAATTTTAAAATACTCATTGGAACTGGAGAGTATATATGTCAGAGTGTCGGATATTTGTGTCAACTCATCTTAAATTTTATTTTCTGTTCTTTTTAAAAAATTTGAATTTCTGACATATGTATTGTCGGTCTGACATGTAAATTTGAAAATGCATTTAATTTCCCACTCAAATTCAGATCTGGTTCTTTCTCCGGCAAGGGTTTCTTCATTTCTGTATTTTTCACTCTTTAGATCTTCTTTTTTCTTCATAGTGATCATCTCAGGAGCGAGATTAAATTGGGTGCTATTCTTTATAGGAAAGCACGGCGCCTTCAGTGCTGTTTACAAGTAAGTATTATAAACAAATTTAAAAAATAACAAAAAAAAAATTCACTCTCTTACATTCTCTCTTAAAATTACAATTTAGGGGTTTAGGAATGCATTATAATATATTCCGTTAGGGATTTATCCCGTTTAAATATCCTTTTAACTTAATATTCTAGGTTAACCGGGGCGGCGGGATTAATCCGGCCATTTCTTTTTCGCCTCTTCGAAGAGGTGGCGGGATTAATCCCGCCACCATCTCTCGGGCAATGCTTCTCCGCCACTGAAAAAGAGTGGCGGGATTAATCCCGCCGATAACCTTCTCAACTGATGAAGAGTTACCAGAATTTATTAGAAAGAGTTGTCGGCGGGATTAATCCCGCCAACCATTTTAGGAGGCAGGGAAGGGGTGGCGGGATTAATCTCGCCACCACATCCCTGTTTTAAGGATTTGGGGACAGGATTTATCCCGAGATCTCTTTGAAATCATAGTTTTGGAGAGAGTTATGTGCGGGTTTAATCCCGCCACCCATTCCCCGTCGTAAGAATTGTGGGCGGGATTAATCCCGCCGACTCTTCCGACAGGAAGGGAGGCGGGATTAATCCCGCCGACTCTCTCGGGGGAGTCGGCGGGATTAATCCCGCCGGACTCCCCCGAGGAGGAAGAGGCGGCGGGATTAATCCCGCCGGCTCTTCCTTGTCGGAGGGAGTCCAAGGCGGGATTAATCCCGCCGACTCTCTCCGAAGGGGTTGAGTCGGCGGCGGGATTAATCCCGCCGACCGTTCCTCGTCGGAGGGATTCGTGGGCGGGATTAATCCCGCCCATCAGTTGTATTAATCAAACATGAGATATTATCTCTAAACATAATTATGTATTATTGCATATGCATATTATTAAGTAACCGTAATTCAGATTTCTTAGAAATATTGCATAAACAGATATCATAAATAATACAATTATTTATGTGCAGGACAATATGTTTAATACTGGAGATAAAGTATGTCTTCTTCGGAACAACGAGATAGTTGGCACTGGAACTGTGGAAGTTCGAGATAATAATGCATCATGTCACAATATTGCCCAAGGATCTTGTGTGTACGTATGGGTGAACACCATTTACAAGCATGTTGAGGTTCTGGGAATGGAATTTGAGGAGGGTTCTCCTGTATTGTGGAATTTGGATGAAGTCAAGGCTGACACAGAATATGCAGAGTCACAAACAAATAGTAGCACGAGTTTACCAGATGATGGCTTGCCTGCTGTGATGGATGAGGTGATTCTCTTTCTTCGTGAGATTGAAGTCGGAAGAGGCATCATCACAGCTATAAATCCAATGGAAGCAGTGTCAGAAGAGAAACTAGGGTCCGACTTCGTGGGTGTAGTTGTGACAGAGGTTTCACCTAATGGCACATTGTATCCTGGATCCCTCGTGAGGTGGCGAACATCTGAATTAAGACGGCAAGATGGTTCAACATATTCTGGGTTGGATTTCAATAATAACAACCCGGAAGAACAACTCATATTTGAAGAGGTTCCTTGCATTGGTCCTATTGTAAGAAAAAGGCGATTCATGGGTTGTAGATCTTCCCTGCAAGTTTCAGCAAGAGGGTAAAGATGGATCCTACATCTTCCGAAAGTGTTACGAGCATTTCCACGATTGACTGTTGCAAGAAGAAGTGTTGTCAGATGGCAGACCGGAATGAAATTACCCAATGTAGACATGTCTTTCGTATGCTCACCCAAAAGCAAAGGCATGAGTTTGTATATGCTGCACTAACTGGGTGTATTGATGGAATGGCCTCGGACACAGGTTATCAGAGTACATCCATGGTATTTAATAAGGTGGCCATCTGCTTCAAAGCTTGGTACAGTATATACGGGATCCCAAAGACCACGTTCTACCGTCGGAGGGATGAGTGGCTAGATGGAGCGCGAACCTCAGTTCATGGGAACACTCGCTTGGTCAAAACCCGCTCTCACATCATGGCAGCCATAGAGATACTCAAGGCTTTTGTGGAAGCAAATGCAGACAGGATGCCTCACAAATGCCGAACCACAAATGCAGGGGTCAGGGAAAATCTCAAGGTTTTGCCTTCAATCTACACTCAATTGAAGCTGTGTGAACATGTGAACAAGTGCCTCAGTTTGATGGGGCTCCAAGCAATCTGCACTGGTACCTTCAACAACATATGGAATACTCATTTTAAGGATGTGGAGATTGCAAAACACTCTAGCTTTTCAAGTGTGACACTTGTACATCATTGAAGGCTGCAGAGGCTTGTGCAAAAACCTTGGTGGAGATCACTACCATTCAAAGAAGATGGAGGCCCACATGATTGCACAACAAACTTGCCGGTCTCAGTACTATGCACACCGCATGCTTTCTGTGTCACGCCCATCAGAGTACCTGTGCTTGATCCATGACAAGATGGATCATTCAAAGACCAGCATTCCAAAGCTCTTTGCAACACCAAAGTGCCTTGGAAATGTCATGAAACTTCCGATTTCATTGACAGGTGTGCTAACACATGGACACGGTTGTGAGTCATATGGACACTTTTCACTTCCACATTGGTCTAGCGACTCCAATTTCACTATTGGGTTAGCCATGTGTTTCAGAAACCTTGAAGCCCACTCACAGACAAGTCCTATCAGTGATCTCAAAGTGAAGAAACAACACCTTCAACCTTTACATAATGCTCTCATGAACACGTCTGCACTTGAGGCTACTTGGGAATATGAGAGGCATTGTCAACAGCCTGCACAAAAATAGATGGCCCTGTTGAGAGTTCAGGTTCAGTGGAGGGATCTAGCTCAAATAGTGTACATGTGTCCTCAACATCAAATAAGCTTCCTCGTCATTTGCTTTTACAGATGGATAATTGTGCAGGCGAGAACAAAAATAGGTAAATCATTTTACTTAAGGGTTTCTCAAGCTCATACTTACTTTTATTTTCTAGATATGTGCTAGCATACTTGTCAATGCTTGTTGCCAAAGGTGTGTTTGAAACAATCACGCTCAGTTTCCTTATGGTTGGTCACACTCATGAAGATATTGATGCGTTCTTCAGCAAGGTCTCCAACTCTACAAAAAGGACAAGTGCACTTACTTACCGCATATGATGAATCTTTTTGAAAATTGCATCTCCAAAAAAAGTTGTGCTTTGCTTGTGACTGAGGTGCCAGACTTCAAAAAATTTCTCAAGGAGTATATAAAAGAAGGGAGTGATTCTTTAGTTGGTCACCTTGTGCCGCTACAATTCTTTTTCTCCATACGAGATGGTATACCTATTATGCAGTACAAGTTACGGCCATCAGAGCAGGAGTGGTTACCGAAAGAGGGCTTAATGCTCTTCAAAAGTGGAGAGGATGGAAAGCCACTTCTCCCAGAAGGACAACCAGACCCTATTCCATTGAGTGCCCAGCTCAAGGAACAAGAGGTTATTATTGATGGCATCAAAAAATATGTGGCATGGGTTCAAAAATCGATGCCAAAGAATTCTGATAAGGCAACTGGTTACTCAGAACTATATAAGCATGTGGTCGACTATTGGGAGACTGTTGTTCGAGAGTTGGAAGGGCCTACTGTCACAAGTACAGAATTGCAACACCCTTTCTGGCCTAAAACAAGGTGGCGAGAGGAGATTGAAATGACATCACTGAGCATAGACGACATAGAAGCCAGTAGTGATGTGGAAGTGCAAACCCCACACTTTGTTGGACAAAGGAACCAAAAACCTAAAGCATACTTTGATTGTTGCCAGGATCTTCAAAAACTAATGATGGTTCTCATTACTCCAGATGCGTCATATAATCAGCCTATTTGGATGGGTCAAATTATCGACACACCTGAAGTAATCACAAAAAATAGTATTGTTAAGGTTGCATGGTTCAAACCACAAAAAAGGCGACACGAGAAGGAGAGCGAAAGATATAATGGATGCCTAGAGAAAACATGGTCTCCCAATCAAAAAGACCCAGCATTTTATAAATGTTAAATCCATTCGATATGGGTGGATGTCAAGAAGCGTTGATAAAGTCACGATTAACAAAACTGCAAGGGAATGTATGTTTTCTGAAGCTTAAAGCAATTACAAAATTATAAAATATCATATATTTAATATTCATAATTATTATAAACTCTTTAATAATAGTACCAAATTGTATACTTAACTATATAAATTTAAAAAATGATATGGAAGATTGACTATATTATTATAGGATTTTATATATATATTATTACTACTACAAATTTTTAATTAATAATGTTATATTTAAATATTAATATTTTAATAACAACATCAATATTTATATAATGTACCTCTTATGCTCTTCCTTAATTGTTATATTAGGCAATATATTATATAATTTAATACTTCTACTTTTATAATGTTATTTTTTGTTCAATGAATGCTATAATTTATTAAAGGGTAGAATACAAAATAGAATATTCTAAAGAATATTCTCTTTTCAAAATATATTCTAAAGAATATTCCTTTAATATTAGAAAATGCTAATTAAATAGCTAAAATTGCTAATTATTAGGAAATGGGACTATAGCCATGCCCATTTTAGTTACAACTTACATTAAATATGATAATGAAACCTTACATAAAAATTATAATCATATTTACTTGGTAATGAACAAGTTTTAGGGTTAAAGAAAAACCCTAAACCAGTGCCCAAGGACAGGAACCCCAAGGACAGGAACCCCCAAGGGACATGAGTCTAGGTCTATGAATAATTATGTTTTCGAAAACACATACACAACAAGTTTTTGGGAAACATATCATTTATAAAAATAAAATCTTTTAAAAGATTCAAAAATCTTTCAATATTTAAATCGTAAAATTAAAGAAGGAAATAATTATCTTTTTCTCTTGAAAATGACATATCATAAAAGATTGAAATTGTTGTTAACATAAAATGATTTTTAAAAATATAACTATTACAATAAAGTTTATGATGGAGCCTAGAATGTTTGAAACTCATTTAAATAAAATTCCAAGTGAACAAATAGAACAATGCTCTTCTCTTCAACTATTCATGAGATGCATACGGAGTACATGCATTATGATCCTCTTTAAATTGGTATATTTTATATAGCAAATGTTAATATGTCAATCTGAATAATAATATACAGAAAATAATTTTTAAAACTTTTTATGGTTGTTGGCTAGCAATGCTAAAAAAAATGTGTTAATAATAAAGTTATTTCTACTCAACGGAAATAACAAACGCTTCATATTCTTTAATAATTAACGATATACAACGTGTATACTTAAATATTATTTTTAATTACATTAGATTAAATCAAAGCATTAAAAAAAACCCTAGATTATGCATTGAACCTATGTTTCTTGTTAGTACCTTTTATATGAAGATGTATTCATTGAGTTATAATATATATGTGTGTGTTAATGTATATATTCAAGAGAAGTGGTGTTTTTTGAGTTAGGATTTGCAAAGGAAGCCCACACATAAAAAATTACATAATAAGTATTCGTTAGATTACTCATATTAATATGTGACCTCAAGTCTTTGTAGTGATTACATATTTCAAATACCACTAAAACTTAATGATAACCTATAAAACAAACAATAAATACAAACATTTGCCATTATCAATAATGAACAATTAACCATATGTACTTAACAAGTATAAGAATCATGCAATGACTTAAGGTCAAACAAAAATATTTTTAAATCATAAATAATTTTAAGATAAGCTAGATTTTTAAGTTATAATTACATTTGGAATATATTAAAACCTTTAAGAACTAAATTATGCTATAATAAAAATATTTTAAAGAATATTTTAAAATATTTATATTACATGAACTCAATATGTTTAAGGTTCAAAGTTGATTATCTTAATGAAAGTTAATAACTAAATTTAAAGATGTTATTTTCCAACTGATTAAGATTATAACTTTGCAATTTTAAGAAACTTAAGATTGTTTAAGAAAATATAATGTTTACAAAATAGCAAGTGTTTATGTTTACTTTATATTCAATATTAAATAAATTTACATAAATCGATTCTTATCAACATCTGATACAGATGACACTTCATCATAACCTTTTAAATGAAATGTATTTATTTCACAAATAAAACAAGTATATCTTTAAAAAGAAACATATTTATGTATAATATCATTTTAAAATATATGAATTTATTGTTGTATAAATTAAGAAGTTATTATATATTTATATTTACTTAAAATTTAAATTCTTTTAAAGATGTGTATATAGAAATTACACATATTCTTCACATAAGTTTTCTTAATTTTTTAATTTATTTATAAATTAACAATTTAACTTTTTATATTGTGAGAGCTCGGAATATAAAAATGTGTATATCCATTAGTTCAAAACCCTAACTTATATACAAGAGTGAGTGATCCAGATTGAATCCAATCCGACGGCTATCAAAATCCACTACGCTAATAATAGTATGTGCACATGCAGCCGTACACGTGGATCTTACATCATCCCCTCCTCTCGGAAGGGTGTAAGTTGGTTAGGTTCTCTTGTAGATGGGCCCGGATCTGGAGGAACATCAGGAGGAGGCACTGGTGGATCTGTAGGTGGCACAACTTGTTCCCGTTGTACAAATACTTCAACCGTGTACATGTATAATCTCTAGAGGATCGGGTTGAATGTTGTGTCGAACCTCATAAACCTGTGGCCCTACTTGCCGTAGCACTCGATACAGTCCTTTCCACTGAGGAAGGAGACTCTTAGCTAAACCACGTACCGTAAGCTTGGGAAAACAAACCAACACCAGTTCATCAAACCTTGTACTCCGTAGGAGGACGATTGATGCGAGTTGTAGCGTTGTTGTTGTCCTACTTATACGCGGCCCAAGTGTTCTGCTGACTCGCACGAACCAATGGAAGATGCTCGTCAGATCCCGATCCCATGACCTAGCATCAGCAGCTCGCGGTAACCGAGAAGGCAACCCAACTCCGTTGGCAACACCGGGTCATGACCATACAAGAGCTTATATGGGAAGTACCAATGGAACTTTGAACCAGTGACATAAGCATATCGGAGAGATGGCAGATAACCATCCCAATCGAATGTTGAAAGTTCACATACTTTGCGATCATCCCCTTGAAGGTTCTGACGAGCCGTTCCACTAAACCATCTGTCTGAGGATGATAAGCACTTGTTGAAAGTGTGGCGTATCCCTAGTCGAGATGTCAAAACATGAAATGCCTCAGCCATAAATGCAAGACCATATCCGAGAGAATTCGCTCCGGCCAAGAATGCTGAAACACGACCGATTCAGGAGAAACTGACCAACAACAGAAACAGTCGCACTAGCAAGAGCACCAACTTCTACCCACGAGTTAGGTAATCAGAAGCAATAATAACGTACTCGTTGCCAGTAGTTGACCGCGGAAAAGGTCCTATCAAATTAAATGCTACCAATTCAAATGGACGGAAACTGCAATTGACTCCAACCGTCCTTCCGAAGCACATGGGGAATATTGCGAGCTTGGCACCAACACAGCTATGCACATACCGAATCACATCTCCTCGCAACTCCGGCCAATAGAAAGATCTGTGCAGCTTCTCCATCACCCGATGATGTCCATGTGCCTGCCAAGAATAGGAGAGTCATGATAAGCATGGAGGAAGCGTGGAATGAAGATGAAGGCACCACCAACCGCAAAGGATCATCTGGATCAGTCCCCACAAAATAAAGAAGGTCAACCTAAAGGCATACTGCGAATGTAATGCCTGAAAGGCAAGTCATCAGCAAGTGATGGCAGGATTCTCAACCCATCACGAAGCCTTCGAATCCATGGCTCAACCTTTCGAGCTTCCCGAACTCATCCAAAGACGGCAAATCTAACTCTGCATTTTTACGGACACTGAATATCAAGCACAACAACTGCTGATGGTACGGAATCTTCGTCTAAAAAGTCTATTGAAGCTGAACAACTGGTTCCTCTGGGGCAACAGAAGAGAGGGAAGGTGGAAGAGGAGCCCGAGAAAGAACATCAGCATCAGCCATGAAACTTCCCGGGCGGGTGAACAACTTCAAAGTCGTAATTTGAAGTTTCAAGGCCCACCGAGCAGTACGCCCAATCAAATTCTTCCTTCAACAACGAAGTGACTGCTGCATGATCGCCTTCCAACAACGTCCGCGAACCATGCAAGTAGGCATGGAGCTTCTCAAAACCCCAAACTGCTGCTAGACACTCCTTTTCAGTGTGGAGTAATTCACCTCTGCTGGCTGCAATGTACGGCTGATGTACGCAATGGGATGTCGTTGGCCAGGAACACGTACTCTCCTGCATCAATACACCCCCGAGGCCGATGTCAGAAGCATCTACACGCAAGATGAAAGGACGGGTGTAATCCGGGTACGCCAAAACTGGAGGAGTCGTCAACAACTCTTTGAGATCTGCAAATGCCTGCTTGCAATCCTTAGACCAAACAAAAGAAGTCATTGACGATTTCAACAACGCGCGCAACGGTGCAGTACGATCTGAAAGATGATCCACAAAACGACCCAGATATTGTACCTTGCCAAGAAAGCGTTGCACATCATTCACACACTTTGGCGTAGGGAACTTCAAAACTGCAACTAGTTTGTCAGGATCGACTTGCAAACCTTCACGTGAAATGCGATAACCCAGATAAGTGGTGTCCTTTGATCCAAACACACACTTAGATGGCTTCAACTTCAAACCAACTTCCCGCAGCGATCCAAAACCTTACGTACATCACCGACATGCTCCTCCCACGTTCCATCCGAATGGATCAAAACATCATCGATGAAATCGGCAGTCACCTCCGGCATGTCGCAAAGAACCTCGTCCATCATACGCTGGAAAGTTGCTGGAGCATTGCTCAAACCGAAAGGCATCACCAAGAACTCGTACAGGCCAAATGGTGTCCGAAAAGCAGTCTTGGGAATGTCCATGTCAGCCATCGGAACTTGCCAATATCCAGATGCGAGATCTAACTTGGTGAACCAACGGCTCCGCCCCAGTCGATCCAAAAGGTCTGCAGTATGAGGAAGTGGGTACACATCTGAGACGGTTACCTCATTTAATGGGCGATAGTCAATGCAGAATCGAACGCTCCCATCAGGCTTCGTCACAAGGTGAGGTTCGCACGCCCAAGGACTTCGAGACTTCCGGATAACACCCTTCTCCAACATCTCTTTGACATTCGCTCGTAAGATCTTGAGCTCCTTTGGTGACCGACGCCGAACAGGTACCTTGATTGGCCTAGCTTCTCCAGTTGGAATAGGGTGGCGTGTCGCAATCTTGGCCCCAGATGACAAGTCGAAGTTGAAAAGATCAGCATACTCCTTCTTGAGTTGATCAACAACTACAGCACGACGATCATCTGATGGATCCAAGAAGAAAGGAAGAGCATGAAGGGAAAATGGTTGGAAATAGGGTGAGACAAAAGTGATGGAAGCAGAGGTGGAAGCAGATGGACGAAGTGGAATAGAAGTAAGAGGAATGGAAGAAAGACGAGGGAGAGTCAAACAAGGGGGAGACTTTTCAAAGTCACACTTGGCATGATTGCGAGTTAACCAATCCATACCAAGAATAAGGTGAAAAGCTTGACTCGGCACCACCCGCAAAGATTGAAGCTCGAGCTCACAATCATCCACACGAACAACAATGTCCACTTCATCCGCGAACAAGCATGAGTATGTCCGTTGCCGTACAGAATGAAGACTGGTTCTACCGCACGACGCAAATGAAGGCTGCAACGTGTAGCAACAGATTGAGAAACAGAGGACAAACTTGAACCTGTATCCACCAACACTGAAAGGAAAACAGGACGTGGCGTGTGATTAAACGAGCTTGAAAAGTGAAAACCGGATGATTTGGTGCCGAGTGAACCCCTTGATGATACTCCCGAAAGAAAGATGGAGGGGTCACTAATTTATTCGCACGAGGACCCTCCTCTACTCGTGCGATTCGTCGTTTCCCGGAAGATCCACCGCATCACAACCTTCCACTGCAGCAGCACCAACCGGACGTTGTTGACGCCATGGCCTCCATCCTGGAAATGGGGGACGCCAATCGGGAAACCGTTGACAGCGCCGATACGTGTGTCCAACCTCATCACACGCCCAACAACGAACTGCACGTCCACGTCCTCGTCCACGGGCCCCACCTTGTGCTGGTACACGAGCGGCAACAGCCTCAACCTCCATCGGAGCAGGTCCATCCCCAACATGGAGTGGAACAAGAGCACGTGAAGGCAAGTGGGAGAGGTGACGACTCATATCGTTGTGCCAGCCTCAAAGCATCGTCAAGAGTCACTGGAGCTAGTGCATGCACAAGCCCCACAAGGTCTTGACGAAGTGCTGGCCACAACATACCTAACTTGATGCGTTCCGACATGTTAGGTTCTGCACGCAGCAAAAGGCTTCGAAAGCGAACACCAAACTGCATCACCGACTCAGATGGCTCCTGACGAATACGATGCAACTGCTGAAAAGCATCATCACAGTCGTCCGCATGCCCAAATGCACGTTTGAAGATCTCTGGAAGAATATTCCAATCCACGAGTTGCAACGTCCAGACCATTGTACCACTGCAACGCCGTCCCTTGAAGACAAGTAGGAAACTCGCGCAAACACTGAGCACCGTCCCACGAATGATATGTGGCAACCACAATGAAGTGGTCAAACCAATGGTACACATCAATCTCCAGGTGTCATAGTTTTTACTATGACTCGACCCTTTACTTTGGGGTTTGACCGAGTTGTGTGACGAACCCTAGATGTAGTAGGAAACAGGCCCGTTTAGTGCACTTGGGTATCTAGTGATGGTCCGGCCGGGTGTCATTAGGTATTTGCAGAAACTCTAGGCGAAGCTAGAACTTACCTTCTAGAAAATCTCCCCCGTTTTGACGTTCCAGGTTAGGGTTCTTTGCAAATATAGCTTGTCAAAATAAGGGTTAGGGACACCCCTAGGGTTGACCTAACCCTAGGGTTGCCCTAACCCCACGTCCTAAACCCCCCCTAGGGGTTAGGTTTAGGATTAGGTTAGGACAACCATTTTCTCTAAGGGCTGGCATTTCCGTGCCAGCCCACTTACTCATTAGGTAAACAGGGGGGGGGGGGTCCGTCACATAAATAAGGTAGAGTATATGTAGTGAGGCTTCCTGGGTTCAAAAGAGAGCTCGTTAACCTCCTACCGGTGCAAGCTAAGCTTGTGTCGTCAAGGTGCAACCCTCCGTTGTGCCGCCCAAACTTCCACACGACAGGGGTACAACCCACCCTAGGGTTAGACTATCCTTATCGTTGGCAGGATCTTGCCTTTGAGATAGGGGCACGTCACTTCCAAGGAGTTAGTCAGATTCCTTGGTCCGAAAACCTGCCGCAAGCTCAAAGGCATTGCCCGAGTTCACGTTCCGCAAACTAGTGGTTGAGGCCTTGCTCCGGCCGCCTCAACCACGCCAAGCTAGGAACGACACCTAAAGCTCGGCTAGTCCGTGTATCCTGATTCACAAGGTGAGTCTCGTTCGTGGACTTAGTCAGTTAGGGGTTTGACTTCCTAAGGCTTGGGTTCCTAATACGGGTTACTTTACCAGATTCCGTGGGGTTTCCAGAGAGGGGATTCCAGGGTTGGCACCTGGCAAGCCGCCTTTGTGGCACCAGGTAAAAACTCTGACAATTGGTATCGGAGCAAGTTCTCTGCGGTCAGTAGGACTGCCTTAAGTCGTAGGTTTCAATGTTTAGATAACTCTAAATTCTTGATACTCTATTGCTTTCGGTTGACATGTCTGTATTCTGCGCAGAGAGTTTGATCCTGTGAGTTGTCAAACTTCGGAGAACACTTGCTCAGTGAGTCGGCGTGAGATTCTAGGTATGTCCGAAAGTCTTATGCTAGTTTAAGCTGATGTGTGTGGGTGTACAACCTGTGCAGGGTGTTTCCAGTTTCACATTGGGAATATTCCAAGCATATTCTCCGAGTGTTGAAACTAGGGTTCAATACGATGAGCAAAGAAAGCAACCAGAGCCTGAGGCAGAGAGGGCTGTCGCAGAGGCTCAAAATGAGGAGATGGATGAGGCTGATCCAGGTCGACCCCCTAGGTTAGACAACGACCTGGTTGGCGAGAAATAATGATGGATGCCCTAAACGAACTTCGAGGGGATGTTTGGGGTTGAACGACCGAATCGATAATGTTGCCGTTCGGATTCCAACGAATACTGCAGTGCCAGATGTTCCGCAACCAGACACACGGAAAAAAAGAAGAAGCATGACTCAGAGTCAGGTTCCTCTGAATCAGATTCTTCGACGGAAGTAGTGGTGGAGGTCCCAGTAAATTCAAACCGGTAAAGCCTTCGAATTTCATGGGTTCAAAGGATTACAAGGTTTTGGATGACTGGTTGTATGATATGGAAAGCTATTTCGAGGCTGCTTCCGTGAGAAAGACAGAAAAGGTTGCATGTGCCAAGCAGTTTCTTAAAGAAGAAGCTAAGACTTGGTGGCGAATTGTTGAAGGTGAACGTGGATACCGAAACAGCTGGAAGCACATGAAAAAGGAGATCAAAAAGCAGTATATGCCGGATGATCTCGGTTTGCGATTGCGTGCTGACCTGGCACTTTGTCAACAGGGAGTTCGGGGAAGTCCAATGGACCACGTTTATCGATTCGAAAGTGTACGGCGATTGGTGCCAAATATGAGCGATGATGAAGCTCGAAGTTGCTTCATGGCTAGCTTGAATGAGAAAAGCGAAGAGAAATCTTAAGGTACAAGCCAACAAGCTATCGGGAATGTCAAGAGGCAGCTCAAAAGGTTGCTTATGGCATGTCGTTAGAAGACTTGTACAAAGGGGAGGAAGCAAAACCTAAACCAAGGAGGTTTCCTCCAAAGTCTGGGTTCAGAAGGTTTGATAGACCAGATCAATCGCCATCAATTCGAAGTGCAAGTCCCTTTGTCGGCAGTTCCAAGTTTTCGGACACATCAAGACCCACCGGATTTCGGAAACCATTGGCGTTACCACCTCCTCAGCAGCCAAAGGATCGGCTCCAAAGTCTGCTCCCCCGCGTTCCGCAGGCGGGGTTGTGAAATGTTATAATTGTAACAAGCCTGGTCATTTTGCTAAAGAGTGTCCGGCACCCTCACAACAATCAGGACATTTCAAGGCGATGGTAGAAGAGGAAGTTGCTGAACCAGAAACGCTTGAAGATCCGGAAGATGAGTCAGAAGAGGTAATGTTGTGCCAGACACAACCTGCCTTATTCGCTATTCAAGACAAAACTGACCCTTTGCTATATTTGACAGGAAGGATACGAGGGGACCGAGTCCGAATGATGATCGATACTGGAGCAACATACAACTTCATATCGACTAGTCTAGCTCGTCGATTGAATTTGGATGTAATAAAGATGTGTGAAATAAAGATCAATTTTGGCAAAGGTTCTCAAAATACTAATAATATAGCAAGGGCAGTTCCTGTCCAAATCAAAGATTGGAAGGCTAAGCTAGACTTAGTTGTCTTGAATATGACGGGGTTTGACTTTGTTTGGGTATGGAATGGTTCCATAAACATGTAATCGAAATGAGGGGTTCCGGAGATAATCGAATCACGCTTGCAGCAGATAAAGAGACATTAGAAAAACTCAGAATGGAAACGCTAACTGATAAGGATTGGAATCCTATGTTCCTTACCTTACTCAGTTGCGTAAGGCAGTTAGACATCGGGAACGTGTGTTTCTTGCAATGGTTTTGGATACTGGTGAAGTCAAAATAGGAGATGGTCAAGAATCTGTTCCTGAACCTATTTTGGAAGTCTTGAACATGTTTAAGGATGTGTTGCCAAAGACTTGCCGCCCGAGTTACCTCCACGTCGAGTTGTGGACCACAGGATAGAGATTTTGCCAGGTTCGTCTCCACCGGCAAGAGCCCCATATCGGTTGAATCCTCAAGAGTTAGTAGAATTGAAGAGACAGCTGACAGAATTGATAGGTCGAGGACACATTCGACCTAGTCGATCGCCGTATGGTGCACCTATCTTGTTCGTAATGAAAAAGGATGGTACGATGCGAATGTGTGTGGACTATCGAGCGCTGAACGCGATAACTATCAAAATAAGTATCCTCCACGAGTGGAAGACTTATTTGATAGGCTATCAAAAGCAAAGTATTTTTCAAGAATAGACTTGAGATCGGGTACCATCAGATTCGGGTAGCAGAGAATGACATTGAGAAGACCGCTTTTCGAACGCGTTATGGATCATTTGAGTTTCTAGTCTTGCCATTCGGGTTGTGCAATGCTCCAGCAACTTTTTGCACAATGATGGATGATGTGTTTAGAGACTATCTAGACGAGTTCGTAGTGGTGTATATTGATGACATTCTGATTTTCAGTTCGACAATTGAGGAACATGTGGAACACTTAGAAAAAGTGTTTCAGAGGTTGAGAGAGAACCAGTTGTATGCTAAAGAAAGCAAGTGCGCATTTGGTCAAACCAAGATAGATTTCTTGGGACACTTGATCTCAGGTGGGGAGGTTGCCATGGACCCAAAGAAAATTCAAGCTATTACTGAGTGGATGACTTAAAAGACGTGCATGAAGTTAGATCATTTCTTGGTCTGACAGGGTATTACCGAAGATTCATAAAGGGTTACTCGGAAATAGCGGCCCCATTGACAGATCTTACGAAAAACATTCCATGGCATTGCCAACGTGCGTTCGTCAAACTCAAAGAGGCTATCTCTTCTGAGCCAGTTTTGCAGTTGCCCATCTTTGAAGATCCCTTTGAAGTAGAATGTGACGCTTCCGACTTTGCAATTGGTGGTGTATTGCAACAGAAAGGACATCCAGTGTCCTTTTTCTCGAAGAAGTTAGATGCCGCGCAAACTCGATGGCCTACTCACGAAAAGGAGATGTATGCTATTGTTGCTTCCTTGGAGTATTGGCGTCATTATCTTCCAAGTCATGGCACTGTGGTTTGGACAGATAGTGTAACTCTAAGGTATTTTGAAACGCAGCCGAAGCTATCAAGTATGCTAGATGGCAGCAGAAGTTGGCACGATTTCAGCCTGAAATCAGACATAAGGCGGGAAAGGACAATGTGGTAGCTGATGCACTCAGTAGAAAGGGTCATCTTCGTATTATGTCAGCACCCGTGTCAACTTTGGTGGATGAATTTGTGACGGCGTATCCTCAGGACAAGTTTCTAAGGAGCTTTGAGCCTGGTGGCAAAGAGGAAACAAGTTCATCAATTACGAAGAGATGGTAATATTCCAGCAGGAATAGAAAGTCGAATGGATGCACTCAAACAGGCCATTTTGCAGTACGAGATGGAGTTCTTTATTATAAAGAAAAGAGACTCTATGTTCCAGAAGGGACATGGAGGGAGAGGCTATTAAGAGAGCATCACGACGTTCCTTTGGCAGGACATGGTGGAAGGCATAAGACGTTGGCTTTGTTGAAACAGGGATTCTATTGGCCGGGTATGATAGATGATGTTGCCAAGTATGTCAAGACATGCCCCACATGTCAACAAGTAAAGCGATCGCAAAAACGAGCTGGGAAGTTACAATGTATACCGATTCCAGAGCGGCCATTTCAAAGTGTTACTTTGGACTTTATCATGGGATTGCCAAAATCTTGTGGTTTCAATGCTCTGGTGGTAGTCGATCGATTTTCAAAGGTTGCTCATTTCATTCCAACTGTAGAGACAGTGAATGCAACAAGCAGCAAAGTTGTTCTTCCACGAAGTCATAAGAGTGCGAGGGCTACCGGAAACGATGATCTCAGATCGGGATCCTCGATTTACTGGCAAGTTTTGGGGAACGTTGTTCAAGCAATTTGGTACGATGCTGAGTTTAGTACATCCTACATCGCATGATGGTCAACGGAGAGGGTAACCGACAAGTCGAGGACTATCTCAGATGCTATGTTCAAGGTGATCAACTTGATTGGGCTGAACACTTAGATATGGCTGAGATATGTTACAATAACTCGACACACACTCGGATGTAGCCCGATGGAAGTGTTAACTGGGAATAAGGGTGGTATTCCTCAGAGTATGGTGTTACCGAAAGACGATAGCAATCGAGTTCCATCTGTAGCAGAGTTCACGGGACAATTGTATCGAACATGGGAAGCTGCTCGTCAAGCGATGGCTGCAGCACAGGAAAGGTATCGTCAGCAGTACGATAAGCATCGGCGGGATGTAGAGTATCAGGTTGGGGATATGGTATTGTTGAGTACCAAAAACCTGAAGGTTCCAACGACTCTTTCGAGGAAGTTTCTATCGCACTACATAGGTCCATACAAGGTGGTGAAGCAAGTAGGGAAAGTGGCTTATGAGTTGGATCTTCCTCCGAGTTGGGAACAATACACAATGTGTTTCATGTCAATTTGCTCGAGCCATTCCACAAAGATGAGAAACATCCGCAAAGATATGAAAACTTACGTCCGCCCCCTGAGCTGGTTCATGAAGGTACGGAGTACGAAGTCGAATCCATATTGGGCAAAAGGAAGGTTTATGGACCGCGAAAACGTAAGTTTGAGTATCTCGTCAAATGGAAAGGCTATCCGGCGTGCGAATCGACATGGGAACCATTGGAGAATCTACAAAACGCGATGGAGTTGGTGAATGAGTTTGAGGCAAGGTCTCAAACTAATTAAGGAATAAAGTTATTTCTTCTTAACCTAGGGGCCGACAGACAACATTAACTAGAGGCCTCCGATATAAATTCTAGTTAACTAAAAGAAATTAACTAACTTGTTGTCTGTGTCGGGTGACAGACTTTGCAGACGTGCAAAAGGTCTCCAAATGACTTCTTGTCGCAGGTGGTACCTCCGGCAGCTGAGTTCTCACTCAGTGAACGACGGTTCTGAAGTATTTGGCTTCGCGTAATGCAAGGGGGGTAATAAAACTTGTGAACTTTTTGCTGACTCCGCATAGAGTGATTAGCGTTAGTTTTGTTAATTTTTCCTAACCTAGTCTAGTCTTGGAGTTAGACGTCAACGAGGACGTTGACATTTTCAAAGGCGGGGAGTGTGTCATAGTTTTTACTATGACTCGACCCTTTACTTTGGGGTTTGACTGTTGTTACCTACTGGATTATGTGACGAACCCTAGATGTAAAAGAAACAGCCCGCATAGTGCACTTGCACTTCCATTTAGAGAACCCTCCCCGTTTTGACGTTCCAGGTTAGGGTTCTTTGCAAATTATAGCTTATCAAAATAAGGGTTAGGGACACCCCTAGGGTTGACCTAACCTAGGGCTGCCCTAACCCACGTCCTAAACCCCCCTAGGGGTTAGGTTTAGGATTAGGTTAGGACAACCATTTTTCTAAGGCTGGCATTTCCGTGCCAGCCCACTTACTCACTTAGGTAAACAGGGGGGGTCCGTCACATAAATAAGGTAGAGTATTATGTAGTGAGGCTCCTGGGTTCAAAAGAGAGCTCGTTAACCTCTACCGGTGCAAGCTAAGCTTGTGTCGTCAAGGTGCAACCCTCGTTGTGCCGCCCAAACTTCCACACGACAGGACAACCCACCCTAGGGTTAGACTATCCTTATCGTTGGCAGGATCTTTGTTTGAGATAGGGGCACGTCACTTCCAAGGAGTTAATCAGATTCCTTAGTCCGAAAACCTGCTCGCCAAGCTCAAAGGCATTGCCCGAGTTCACGTTCCACAAAACTAGTGGTTGAGGCCTTTGCTCCGGCCGCCTCAACCACGCCAAGCTAGGAATGACACCTAAGGCTCGGCTAGTCCGTGTTCCTGATTCACAAGGTGAGTCTCATTCGTGGACTTAGTCAGTTAGGGGTTTGAGTTCCTAAGGCTTGGGTTCCTAATATGGTTATTTACCAGATTCCGTGGGGTTTCCAGAGAGGGGATTCCAGGGTTGGCACCTGGCAAGCCGCCTTTGTGGCACCAGGTAAAAACTCTGACACTATTCCCCATTCCATAAACAATTGCATTCTCAATATTGATTGATGCATTCAAGCTCATAACCATCGACCAATCTTCAAAATCTGAATTTATCAACAAGTTACTATATAACCATATCATTTATCAAAATGTGAAGACTGTTTTGTCACGACCGGATATAGATACAGGATATAAATGCAGATACATGATATGCCTACATGATATACCTACATGATATGCTACTAGAATATACCTATAGGATAAGGGACATTATTTTAGATCATGACTAGATTAGCTCTTGGAGTATATTTTTAGCTCATGCTTAGATTAGCTCTTGAAGTTGTGAGCATAAAAGCTCCGACCTAATTATTGTATAATTAGTTACTATCAACACTAGTCATTTTACGATCATTCTTGTTTTGTTCTTGTCTTGTTGTTCTAGTCTTGTTTCTAGTTCTTGTCCTGCTTTTGAGTCAAAGCCTCCTTGCTCTTGAATTGTGGGCTTGACAGTTTGATATTAACTGCTTTCATAACTCCCCGATTTCCAATTTACTTTTTTTTCCTTAGTTTTTTTCCCTTGTTTTCCTCCTTTATTTCACAGATCATGATAGATTTTAAGCAATTTCAACGCAAGCACCAAATGTTGCTTCATAGCTGGCCACTTTGCGCCAACTGGTCACAAATCTACAAGGTTCCACCAACGCGGCGCATGCAACTGCTGATGCATCCTCCAAGGCTGCTGCACATGCTCTCTCTCAAGCATCCGTGTGATTTCCTGTCCATCGAGCAAATTTGTGTGTGGAAGATGCTTTCAATGACAGGTTTTACAAACAGGTTTGTGAGGACATGGATAAGCTTGTCAACAAAGTCGCATCCTTCTTTCTTCTCTGCTCAAATAAGGTCACCCCAGCTACTTGCTCTGGAGCGGGAGTTTGATTACAACGAACTCAAGTTGTGCAGATTCAAAAGACTAGGTGGTTAAACAGGCATGGTGCAATTGCAAAGCTTTGTGAATGCTCTGAGTATATTATATAGGTTCTTAAGTAGAACAAGAAAATAGAAGGTCTATGATCAACTTTGAAACTTGAAAATGTTGCCATGAAGTTTTAGGATTATAATGGTTGTAAGTGGGCTTAACTATTTAATAATAATTTATTATTTGGCCAATTTGTACGTACTTCACTTTCTAGGGATATATTATTAGTGATGAAGGACCTTAGTCTCCACTTTCAACATCTCGGGTTGATGTGGCTTTGGTTGGGCCCTTGTGCAAAGAGGTAATCATGAAAATACAAATGAAATATCTAGGGAATGAAATTGACTTGAATAGTTCATAGGTGGATTATTCTTTGATTCTAGATGGGGAATTACAAACTCCACGAGCTAAGGGCTTCAGTGAGGGGAAATATGTATAGGGGTGTGGAGCTGGTCATGAAGGTGGATGGGTCTAACTTGTAGGAAGCTTTAGGCTTCCAAGTAGCATTCTCAATGCGCTGATTGATGGCATTAGGAGGTGTATGCAAGAGTCAGGAGTAACTAGCGTGCTGTCAAAAATGCAAGTGTTAGCCCCAATGAACTTACTGACATTAGTGAAGGAGCTAAAGCGATATGGGATTGCTGAGGCAGACAAATAGCTAAATTTTACGAAAGACATCAAGTGGTTGATGGGGAGTTGGTTCAAGGCATAGTAGACATTGACGACTTCATGGGTGAGTATGAGGTTTGAAAAGCTTTGGCATCAGAGGAGTTCAAGGGACAGAGTTTCAACGATGTTTGGCACATTCTAATTGGAAGGATAAATATCCAAACCTACTTAAAGTGGGCTTCATTGGCATGGTACAATGCTGTAGTATAACTAGTTGTGAGAGTGGTTTTAGTAGGGTAAACTTGGTGAAAACCAAGTTTAAAAACGGGCTCAACTTGGAGACGTTGGATATGTTTTGAGAATTTTCTTAAAAGGACCTAATGTGGAAAAGTTTGACTATGAGTTGCACATTGTGTTCCACTGCTCATTATAGGCAAATATTCACTGGTTCTGAATTAAAAAAAAAAAAACCGTTTTATTTGGCAATGCTTAGGATTTTTACCTATACAAATTAAGTTTTAAAGGATCAATCCGGAATAAATTAAAAAATTCCGGTGAGTTTGATCACTAGCTGGAATTTTTCTTTACTATTTATAAGGTTTTGCCATTCACTTGTGGGTGTATACGTTTGTTTGTGTGTGTGTGTGTCTATCATCAACACCCTCATTGACAACATCCTAAATCTTATAACTATTATCCTAAATCATTCCATTAACCCATAAATTATAATTGTATTTTATTAATGCCATTAATGACAATATTAAATTTTAAATATGTGACCTAATTCAACAACCACCTTAAATTTTAAATTCATATTCTATATATTTACCATGAATGCCCCTCAATGATAATTCTATATCCTAAATTCACATAACAATGTCATGGTTGTTAACCCATTAACAATTATAATAAATCTTAAACTCAAATGACATTACGGGGCATTGCACTCCATCAGTAACCATTTTAAATTTTAGACTCACGTGGCACTAGTAATCAGCATGGGTCATGCATAACCATGCATGGTATACATAGCATGGTGTTGGATAAACTAATTAAGTTAAAAATAATTTATGAATAAATTCATTAAGTTAAGGATATGTTTTTCATTATATTAAGAAAGAGCTTAGGAGATTAAGGATAAGAATCCAAGTTATTTAAAAGATAAATTCATTAAATTAAGACTATTAATTGCATTAAGTGTTTAATTTAAAAATAAATTTATTAAAAATGTTTAGTTTAAAAATAAATTCACTAACAACTAAATTAATTTAATTCAAACTTATTAAGTTAAAAAAAACAACTATATTAAGGATCCAATTTAAGATAAATTCACCAAATTGAGCATGAAGGTTCATTAATTAATAAATTATTATTAAATTAGCTCACCAAAGACGAGCAATTAGTATATATACACACAACATACATACATAATATGCGTGTGTGATTCATATGAATAAACATTTATAAAGAATTTAAATGTTCTTTTTACAACCACTTAAGCATAATTATATATGTTATATATCTCATTTTCCAGATAATATTTAATATTTTAATATATAACTTAATAATTCATACTGAAAGAGCCGACAGTATCTTACAATACAACAATAATGCATATAATTCAAATTTATATCAATAATAAGAATGTGAAGTATGAAGTGCAGCCAAGATTGTTTTAAAATTTTCAAGACTTCAAATTTATTTAAATGTATTTATACATAATAACATTTCCAAAAACTATCGAATATCTAAATTAAACCTCACCCTCGGTATCCTTCACAGTTTTCTATGTATGTATATTACATGCTATAAACTATTGAATAACACAAAATAAATTAAAAATATAACAATATGAGTAATATAAGATTATCAATTCAATACAACTCGAATTGAGTTGACTCAATATGTCAGTCTACAAGGTATTGGGATATGTATATGCATTTTTGATGTGAAAATTATAAGGTGTTTTAGAGTTATTATTTATTTATTTATTCTCTATAATGCTCGATTATACTGATAAATAATAAAAATAATAAATAAACTTTATTATATGTATAATCAAGCCATTACAACCTTGTTCAAGCTCTCAACACCGGCCTGGTAAAATCCAAGTATGATGTCTGAGATTATTTTCTCCTTGTCGGGATTGGATTGGTCGAATGGGGCTTGGTACGACCATTCTGCCACTGTTTTGTTTTCATCTTTTGCATACTTGGAAAACTTTTGAGTGGAAATTACTCCCTCCAGTACAGGATGGCCTATAAGTAATGAAATATTATATATAATATAAGAACATAATTAATTATGACGTCATCATGTGTGTGTCCACAGTTTTATCCACAGTTTTCCACACATATCCACACTCATATAATATAGTTTTTTAAAACGTAATGGCATTTACTAATATTTACTTATTTTATAATATTTATGATAATTTTCTAATGCCTACTTAATACACTCATTTTAATCTTATAAATCAAATTCAGCTAACTGCAATAATTTCAAAAGAAAAAAGTCAAGATCTAAATTGAAGTTTTGAAGGATTATTTGAAAGTTTAAACTTATATATAATCTAAAACATCCGCTGGATAATTATTTCTATAATTAAAAATGACATAAATTGTGTCCCGGGATACACACACACATGCACGCACACATAAAATTATTATAAATATTAAATAATTTTACTTAGTAAACTTCATTCTATTTCATATTTCGAATTTGGTATAAATTAAATATACATGTAAATTTAAAACATTCTAGGGATATATATAAATTCAAAACTTCCATGACATGGGTATGTATGTAAATAAATGGATGTGTCCCAGACGTGCACGTGCGCACGCACACACACCAACAACTTTCTGATATGTATGGAGCTAAATACTTAAACTCTTATGTTTATTACACACAGACACACACAGGCATGTATTATCATAAGATTAATTACCTTCAATCTTGTATTTAAGGAGATGTTCCTCACCGCTGAACTCAATGAGAGTCTCTCTGATCTTACTCTTGCGAGCACTAAATATAACAAGTCTCGTGCAGCCGGGTACCCCTTCTTCACCGGCGACAATCTCGCAAGCGTCCAATAAACCAGGAGGAGTCCATGTCATCAACCCTCCAAATTTCGAAGTAATATTCCACACCTTGTCGAGTGGTGCATCAACGATTCCACTCACAGATCCGCCCCACTTCGATGAGTCTTCCATGACCACCAACTCAAGAAGCTGTCTTATGATATATGATATATATGTACTGAATGTTTATTATTAAAAACTAATTTTTTTTTTCAATTAGTGTTATGATTTTGATAAATACATTTTAGTTAATGCTAATTAAAATTATATATGTGACAAATCTCTTACGTTTATTAGTGTTATATGGGTCACATGTCCATTTTAAGCATCTTCACCAACTTGATTAATATCTAAAATATAAATAAAATACCTAGTCTAGCATGAAAATGACTTCGGGTGAGAGAAGATATAAGTTGAAAGACAGGTAAAGCCGTGTATTTGCCCCCAACACGCAATATCCTCCCTCCTAGTTTTACATTGTATTGGATCGAACGGTTTGAAATTAATACAAATTAAATTATTTAAAGTACGTATTCATTGAATATTTAATAACCGTTTATATAAACTATATGAATAATAACCAATTTTTTCATGAATACATGATGAAACGTGACAACCAATCTTATAAAATACTTCGTAAGAACCAACCATAAATTAACACCAACTCAGTCCGCACATAATTGACACGTAATCAATATGATAAAATACTAGTACAGTTTATTATCACTAATAATAACACGTAATTACTTCACCGATTTAATTGTTTTGACATTTACTTTATCATGTGTATTTTAAATCATATCATATACTTATATATAAAACAATGTAAATTTGAATTCAAAATAACCTAAATTTTAAGAATTTTAATTTTAATTTATCAGCGGAGATTTGGACGGTGGAAATTAAATCTTTCAAAATTCATTAGTAATCTTGCTCATACCATTTAGTAATTTTATAATTGATTCAGTAACAACTAACCTTATAAAATTAATTACTTAACAAAAATAAAAATAAAAGACCCAACAATTTTAATATGTAATAAAACTAATAACTTAATTTTCACCGATTATAAATCATTTAATATCGGTGCAACTTTGGTTTGACACGACATGAGACACGGAGGGGGGACCATGTTTAAACAAGCCAAGCAAGTTATTCCACAATATCTTCATGTAGAAGTATACAGTTATATACACAACTGTCATTGGAAATGCCATGTAAATTATTGGATCGTCACATATCATGAGTTTATACAAATACAAATTTGTTTTTAAAAGTTCACCAACAATCTAAAAATTTATGCATTTAAAGAAACATGACTCACTATCAACCAATAGTTATGATAATTATGTTATATATTAACAATGTTACAAGTAAATGGAAACCTCTTGGATTTTGATCAATGAAAATAAGTACAAGATAAAAAAAAAAGAGAAAAATAAAAAAATTAATTAAATACACATGAAATAAATGTTTACCATTCAAAAATAAAATATAAATCAGAATATTAAATCTTATTTATTAATAAAAAGGGAAATAAAAAAAAATAATTAAACACAAGAATGACTCAAAAGTTATATTAAAGCGGAATGTTTTATCTTTGACTTAAGTTTTTTTATATATTACTTTGAATAACTTAGGACATGGCTTTCAATATAAAATAAATGCAAGACATTTGTTAAAATGCACATGTAGCAAATTGCAATTATGTAACACTTACTATATATTGGAAAAAGTTTTTATAATATCTTAATGCATATTCTAGTATTATTATTAATATATTTAATGATTTATGCACCATCTCTTCTTTGACAAAGAATTTCATAAGCTTACCATGGTTTTAACTTAACTTATTTGAGTATTAATAGTAAAAAATAGTGCCCACCACCAATCAAGTTTGATAATAAACTAGAATGTAAAGTTATTATTATTTTAGATTTTAAACTTCTCTATAGTAAGTTGTACAACCTCATTACTTAATTAGTTATTTACTAAGTAGTCTTACTCGGGAACTAATGGAGAACCTAACCTATATTAAAATATCATTCAGCCGACTATCTAGCCAGTAGCACAAGTGGTATTGTACAAATATTTATTGTATATGATTCAAAAACATATTGATAATTAAGAGTCAAAGGCAAAAAAATAATTGTTAAATTTACTAATGATGAGAAAGTATTCAAGATATTAATAATCTAGGATGGTGTTTTTAAAATTGTATAAAAGGAATCAAACATAGTTATTAATTTAAGAAACAAGGGTAATATGATTGTGTCGATCAATAACTACCATGTGAGAAACTTAGACATGGTATAAATAATGAGTCAACTCATCTTTAATATGGTGAAAATAATTGAGATGATTTTTGGCTAATGAATTAATAAGGATGTTAATATAGGTATGCAATGGCCAATGACGATGTTGGTTAATGATTATAAAAAATGGTGATCAACTTGTTGAGGTGTGTACTAAGTTCTTATATGCGAATTCTACAATGTGTAAAAGATCGACCCACTTATGTTATTAGTAGTTAATAAAGTATATTTTAAGGTTTAAATGATATGTTTAATTTGACAATTGGTTTGTGAATGATAACGTTTGCACTTAAAATGTTTAAGAACTTATGCAACCATTTTTAAAACTTGGTTATAAATTAAGATTCACGATCATTAACAATGTCTTTTAAGAAACTATGTAACCAAAGCATTTCTCATACCACTAAATTGGTAGTTTCCTTAGTTTTTATAAATTTATAAAATGAAGTCCATATGAATTGATATTTTGGCCACTTAAAATTAACGATGGTTGGAGAGGCCATGTGAATAATGATGAGAAGTTTAGGACCAACAACACACTCATAAGCTTGAACTACATACCTATGGAGTTGAGGTTACAATATTTACGAATAGACAGTAAACTCAAGTGTTTTTGTATGTCAAAATGTCTAGCAATAGTGGTGTCATAACAAGATTATAATATTTAAAATTAATAAAGATGATATAATATATATAGGAATCATTGTAAAATAGTAAGCCATCTCAAATCTCGAATCAATCTTGATTAAAATTGGAATTCGAAACTCGATCATGAACAATGTGGTTCAAGACATTTTAAATAAAAAATTAATTATGTGCATACCATATCCAAAATACTTGAGTTCATTAGGATTATTATTACCTCAACAACCATCATATTTAAAATGGTCTAACGTTAAAAGACCATGTTGATGTTGGTTAAATGCTACATTACTTGGTCATGGAAACACCTAGTAGAACTGAACACATATACCAAGTTGTGATTCATAATAGCCACAACCACCACATGTACTTCTATATAGCTTAAGTGTTGAGTCATTGAGATTCCATGAACAAGTTCATAATAATAAAAAGTTCTTTATTATATACCTCTTAATTGATTTATAGTATAAAAACTTATAAGAGTGAAATGCCACAATATAAAACTGAGAATGATATGCCACATTATGAAATTGACCATCTTTGTTGACTTGAGAGAAAATATTGCTAATGCAAAGTTCAAAGCATAAACCTAAAAAATAAAAGGCTTATCAAAATTGTGAAAGTGAAAGCATGTTTCAAAATGGCATTTGCCTATGATGTCCATGCGAATGACTTGTTCCTTTGTATGAGCTTGGAGAATGACAATACAATCTTAGTGTAGTCTTTAATGTATTTGCAATAGTAATTAAAAAAACTAAGGAAATATTACACATCATGTATCAACCTTAATTGAGTTCATGAAAATTTCTTCACATGAAATAATGTATTTCAAGAATTCCATAGGATTGTACTCAAATATACACTTATTTACTTAATATAAAGATCATGACCTCATAACTTTGTAATACTTGTTAGACATGACAATTATGCTTTATTAAGGTTTTAGAAAACACTAGGATATTATTGAGGTAAATGATTATAAATAGATTTTTATTAATCATGTACAAAAAGACAACTAATGTGTTAATAAGACCAAACGACATCACTATATATTTGAAATGTTTATACCATGTATAAAATGTGGTCTTTCACTTGTCTCATGGCTAGATTTAAACCAAATTATACACACCCGAAGGTTACAAGGCTTCGAATAGATGCTCTAAGAGATTAAATATCAATGATAAAGGGTACCAATAATGTATAATGACTTTATTGAGTCCATGGTAGTCCATGATCAAACACAATGAACCATTTTTTTTTTAACAAAAAAATGAGAATATTTATTGGATGCTGGAACTTGTTGAACAAATTATCAATAATTATATATGTTTTGTAAGGCCTCAAGTTTCTTTAAAAGAGTATGTAAGTTGCATCACATGGAGATTGAGTTTCTTTCGGTTGAATTGACAACTATTAACAAAGGATCTTACTGACCTTTTTGAATAAATTTCTCTAAAAAAATTGTGTTGATTTATAAAGGCTTTAAATTTAAGGCTTAAGACTCACTAAACACTATTGTTGCGAGTTGATGTTTGGGTTGTGTAGTTTGAATCATAACACACTAGGGATAACAAGATACTAATCATGTTCAAGGAAAGTGATTGGAACTATTTTCCAACATGACATATATAAGTTACAACTCCTCAATAACATCAATTTATGCAATTAGTTGGGAATTCACAATTGAAATTGGAACCTTGTAAAAAAGGATTTTTAAGGTGATTACATTATGATGAATAAAGTCATAGTCTTAACTTTGAACTCAAAGAGAGTTAGGGTTATTGTTTTGCAATATTTTATTGTATGGAACTCAACTTATGTTGCAAAAGGTTTACTAATTTAAAAAGATGGAATGAAGCTAAATGTTTATAAAAACTCTGAAGTTGTCCAACAAAATAGTGTTATTGAGTTTGTTAAGAACCTTAAAGATGTTCCTCCTACTTAAGAACTGTAACTCTTTAAACATATTATGTAGATCACTCACCTTAGCTATTTTCACAATTCATTACAATATGACCTTGAGCACCACAATAAAGCATAGACCATTGGTTTTACAATGTTCTTTCTTGGCTATAGTTAGGTCCATAACATCAATGTTTTACACTCCATGGGAATTGGACCTTTGACTAAGAATTGGGGTAGGAGTTATTATTTGCTACCAATGGTGATACTACTATTGTCATGTGGCATAAGTGAACTCAAGCCTCATCAAGATACTCAGAATCACTCAAAATGGAGCTTAAACAATTGATTATTATATTAAATGATATAATGAATAACTTTGGTAAGGGATTTTGATTTCTCATGAATGTTAAAAGGAGGTCTTTAACATTATTGTGTGGTTGAGTTGATGAATCTTTTTTTATTGTAATGCAAACATTATCAGTATTATTAAAATAGTTTTTAAATTTTTGAACAAATTCCTTGAAGTTGTTCAACATCGACAAATTTTCTCTAAAAGGGGGTGAACCATGACTATGTGATGCCAATGAGTAATAGAGAAACCAAACCTTTTTAACTAATCATTGAAGTAGCAATTAAAATTCATTTGGATAACCAAGAATAATTAGAATTCATTTTGATAACCAAGAATACTAAGTCTTTCATGAACTCACATAACTAAGACATTATGCTTGAGCTTGATGGACTACCTTGTAGTTGTTGCATTTGGTGTCTTCTCACTATCCAGTTAAGCCCTCAAGTTAAGAGATAACTAAGGATATTATCTTCATACTAAAGTCAATTTTGTTAATTCTTAATTCAATAGAATTATTATTTTTTAATTTGAATCTTCCTTAATCAAAGTCTCTTTATATATCATTCAATTAGGTTAATAATTAACCATGTGAACCAATTAAATATTATCAATTTACATTGGTTGCTTATAAAACTTAGGGTTATTAGTTAAGTGATTTTGTGAAGTAAAATTGAGTTACCTTTATAATTACGTAAAGATAAGGCAATTAAGCTAAACTTGGTTAATTTTTGTAACTTAACTATGCTTATATATAAAAATGTCATAGTTTTTATTATGACTGCTATTTACTTTGAAGGTTGATTATTGTTACCTACTGAATTATATCGATAACATTTAAGTGTTAAAAAAATAAGCCCACTTAATACACTTGTGATGTCTAGCCAAGTGTCATTATATACTTTCAGGAAACTCTAGGTGAAGCTAGCATCTCCATTTAGAAACTCTCCCTTCATTTTTGACATCCCAATTGGTGAGTTCGGCATGTCAAATATGCACTCCCTCAACCCCTTGGGTTAGGGTTTTGGGGTAGATAGATGGTAAGGGTAAAGTCACTAAGTTGTTTGCTTTGGGACTAGATTTTCATGCTAGTCCACTTAAGCAAGTAAAAAGAGGGCGGGGGGCTCTATCACATAAATTAAGTAGACTATATATGGTGAGAGTTTGGGTTTATAAGTGAGCTTGTTTTATTCTACCAGTACAAACTTAAGTTTGTATTGTCAAGGCACAACTCTCTATTATGCTGCCTTAACTTTTAAATGATAAGGGTACATCTCACTTTTAAAGTAATTTATCCTTAACATTGATAAATTTGCACCTTGGAGGTCTTGTTAGAGTATACATTTCAAGGGTCAAAGATTAAGGCATGTCTCCAACTTCCTTCTTCACATCAAGTTAAAATTAACACTCACAGCTAAATAGGGCACATCCATGTCCTTATTAAACTATAGGCATGACATCTTGGCTAATAAGTTCTTTTTATTATGTTCTTAATGTTAGGAATGGTGTCTATGAGCCACGTTCGTGGCATCAAATGTAGCTCTTGAATTTAAGGGATTATGGTGCATTTGGGAAACAGTGTCACATAGACATGTGACACTAAGCTAGTTGGTACACAGTACAACGTTTGAGACAAGCCCTTTGGGTTGTGTCATGGGTTTAACACTCATAATCGAGTGTGCTAGTTGGCACACTTGGCTAAGGGTGTTTTACTTGGAAATGTTAAACATGTCCAAGAGTTGAACAATCTAAGCTCATTAGCATGAGCCCTATCGTGAAGCATTCACATAGTTACATGCTAAGGGTTTTTCAAACTTAACCTTAGGGTATGCTTAACACACACTTGTGTCCGCCTGAGGTGCACACTCATGTTGACATTAAGTACTATGGGCTAGGGTATGGGGTCTTATAAATCCTTAGGGTTAGTCGTGGGTCAAGATCTGGGTTGTACTCCTAGATGAGGGTAATTCCTCAATAGGTAAGTGATGATGTCTTAGCACTGTCATAGGGTATGTGTGAGACATATCTTCTTAATAGGGTTAAGACATGAGGTAAGATCTTAAAGTCTACTTGGATTATCCTCTAGAGTTCAAGGGATAGTCACTAGGTTATGTCTCATGCCAATATGGGCACTTGAGTCAGGTTCTTAAGGTTGTCTTGGAACATATAATGCTCACATAAGGTGTTATCACTAAATGACCACTTAGTAGCCACATATTGGCCCTTCGGATTAAAATTATGACAAAATATTTAATCAAATTTACCACTTAACTCATGATTAATGAATTTTAATGTAAAGAGAAAAAAAGTTATTTATTAAGTATTAGTTAATGCTAGCCTAACCAAATTATGTAATGAGAAACCCTTTATTGTGAGAGTTTGTTCACTTGTCTCATTAATTTTTAACTTTCTTTCATTTTTCACATTATTTTTTTTTTCCAAACTCATGAAACTAGTGCACAAGTAAATATAGTCCAAAGAATATACAATTGTAATCTTATAAATTACATAACCATTGCTTGATAAAGTAAGAACTTGATTTGATTTTTGAGAATTTTCAACTCAAATTGTCAATAAAGAATAAAATATGAATCGAAATATTAAATTTTATTTAATTAAAAAAAAAATAAAATTAAACATGGGAAATGATCCACAACTTGTGTTAAACTATAATGCTTTTATTTGGATTTGTAGTGGTCTTATATATTACTTTAAGGAGCTTATACTATGGCTCTAGAATAT
>PUQB01001058.1:0-54666 GCA_003024785.1 Selaginella tamariscina
TGCCGCTTGACTTGTGATGTTTGGATAACGTACATTGCCGAATACATCCTCTCAGCTATCGTGTATCAGATGGAGGTTCAGGCCCGTTGGAGTGCAAACAGATGCCTGGCCAGTCATTTGGAAGTTTGAAATTGTTTGGCATTCCTAACAACCAAGTGAACAACCATATCAATGCACTTGGGATCGCATCATTCATATAAAATCTTGTCCAACGATGTCTATTCTTCTTGGCGAAGGCAAAGGCAAAAGTATTGGTGACATGAGCAAGAATCAAGAAATAAATACCTGAAAACGTACATATCAGTCAAGAGTGCAAGCATGAATTCAATAATAAATACCTTCTTGTACATGCTTGCACGGCTAAGTTTCTCCACCAAATCCTCTAGTGCCTTATTGTCGATGGATTTTTGACACCCGATCCATCACGAACAATTGAAACGGTTTCCTACAAGCAGTGATGTTACCCTATAAAGTCTCCGAATCTGACAACAAACATCTGTAGGGCTTGTCGTGATTCATAGCATCCTCCTTTATAAGGTTCAACTCGGTTCTCCGCTGCTGAAGGACTGCCATAAGAGAAGGCGTCATCGCAATGTTCTCCTTTTTGGCGTTGGCATGCAATAGATTCTTGCCCAGATCTTCTGATTGATTCACCCATTAGACAAGCATATCATCGTTTGTCACATGCAAATATTTATTGACCTCTTCATATGTTGAGGCCGAGGTCCAACCCAGTTTGTGACAGTGTATTCCCATTCATATGTTGAGGCCGAGGTCCAACCCAGTTTGTGACAGTGTATTCCCAACCACTCTTTGAAGTGACTGACCGTCTTAAACTCCATTGCCTTAACATGAAAAGAAGAGGTGGGGCTGCTGTTGTTAATCTGTAATTTGCCATCAATCACCAAATCAGCCAAGACTTCCATCTCCTCCATCATTGTTCCATTTAAAGGCTTCAATCATGTGAGCTTAAAATCGTTGTTTACATCCTTTATAGATTGAACATACTTAACTTTCGGTGTTTTATTGGGTTTCTTTGTAGACTTATTCGAGGGCTCCCCTTCACTTATCTGCTTCTTCTTCAATATTCCTTTTGCAAAAGATTCCATAATCCCCAACCATTTAGCAAAGATCCTATCTTTGGGGCAAAAGATCAACATCATCAAAAAGGATGTTTCCTTCCCGCCCACCTGAGCAAAATCAACTGCTGCAATTTCTTTAACTCTTTAAAAAAAAAGAAACAAATTAATATACCGGCGAGATAAATCCTGCCAGACAATTTACAGATCGTGTGTGTTTGAACTTCTTCCATAATTTGTTGTTGTAATGGTTGGTGTTGGCAGCGTCCCATTTCGCCAATAACTTATGGTACTGCTCGATTATGAGATTCGATTGAGCTAAAAATGCCGATCTTTTTGTCAGCTTCTCACGGGTATGCTTGGAAAGTTTTGTTGCCATCATTCCTTTATTGTGTTCATCGAGAAGTCGTTGGGCTATCGTTATTGTGTGCTGGCCACTAATAATGTAGTACTTAATTGATTTTCTATTCTCTATCTGAATCTTCGTGATTTGTACTAGTGTTGTGACCCACACTTTTTCAGCGCCTTTTCTTTCTTTTATAGTATGGGCACAAAACAATATTATGTGGAACGGTATAAGAATTGTCGTCCTTCATCTTCTCCATGAGCTCAGCTACATGTTCTTGGTTAAGTGGCCTATAATTGAAGTTTGGGTTAATGCTGCAATACTTAACCCTACACTCATAAATCCTATCATCCAACATCATTTCCTTGTGGCTTATTGCAGCATGAAATGCCACATGTGCAACTGACAAAACAACAGATGATTTTCTTTTACGATCTGAATCAACATGTGTGATCCCCGACTGCAATTGTTCTAATGTTCCCGCACACTCTTCCAACTCTTGAAGATTCTTAAGCAAATTGAAACATGATCTGTAAAGAACCTAGGACCGAACACCCTTTCAATTTCCCTAATGATGTCACTATGTTTTCTTCAATAAGAAGAGAGGACAATTACTTCACTTGTGGATGTTTTATATTATGATGCAATATCTACTGAGAATACACCTACTTGATGAGTATGGAGATCTTCAAAGTAGACATCTAATTGGATCCCCTCCATAGATGGCTTTTATTGAGTTGAAGAAGAACTCTATGGTCAACACATTAGTGAACACATAAACGTCATTATCCACAAGTCAACAAAACCACCCGAAATTCATGTCATAACTGGTGACCTTAGGATCCGAGAACGTGACATTGGTGGAATAAGGCATATGTGTCGAGCATTGTTAATTTGGGTTCGTAGCCTGCTTTCGGGTGCTTGACTAGTAAATCTACTTTTCATTGTTTTACTTGTCCACGCATTGTGACAAATGTTAATTTGATAACAATCATGGTTGCTTTAATGCACTTCATTTATTTTGAAATATGGCCAAGTTGATTCTAGAATCCCCCTGCCCATCTCTTCTCCTCCTCTGTCTTCAATATCACCTCAATTCCACATCTGAATACAAAAATGATTAGTTCTTCAAGCACATATCCGAGTATAACAGATTTTATTATAATTATTACCCAAAATTTGACGACGACTTCATACTAATGACTGAATCTCCTTGTTTGATCAAATCGTCCTTCTGCACAATAATACACTATGAATACAATTATATAAAAATGCACACACACTTGTATAAACCCAAATATACAAAATTAATACACTAATAAATTCACATACACCCTTGTTTGTCTCAAAGAGAAGTGGATGGGATTAACTATTCGAAGCTGAAAAAGACTGATAACATTTGGTTTTAAAATCACCACAAATGTGAGCTTTGGACAATTTCACATAGTTTACTGGCTTTTACTCAAAATATTATGATAAGATGATAAAGTAAATAAAATGAGATATGCAACTTATATATATTAATACATATTTATATTCACATGGAAGGGTGGGATTAATTTCGCCACCCCTTCATGCCTCCTGAAATGGCTGGCGGGATTAATCTCGCCACCCTTCTTGATCCCCTAAATGGGTGTGCGGGATTAATCCTACCACCCTTCTCGGTCTTAGAGAGAATTGGGCGGATTTATTTGGCACACCCCTTCAAATGATCAAGAAGGGTGGCGGGATTAATCTTCCCAACCATGGAAGGGATGGTCAAATTAATCTTGCCACCTTCTCAGTCCCCTAAATTGGTGTGCAGTAATCCTTCTCCGTTTCAGATAGAAGTGGTCAGAATTGATTTGGCTCACCAATTTAGGAGATAGAGAAGGGTGGCGGGATTAATCTCACCACCCCTTCAATGCCCCACACTCATTGAGACATAAAGGGTGGTGGGATTAATCCCGCCACCCCTTCTATGCCCGGTGAAGGGAATTAATCCTCCTACTATTTTCACACCTTCTGGAGGGATGGCCGGGATTAATCCCGCCACTAGGCATAGAAGAGTCAGTAGGATTAATCTTGCCGCCCATGGGCTGCACGAAGTGCAGTAGGATTAATCCCGCCGCCCTTTCGTAAATCATGCACACACACACATATATATATGGGTGGCGGGATTAATCCCGCCGTCCTTCACGCAGGCCCTTCGCATAGGCCATGGGCGGCGGGATTAATCCCACTGCCCTTCACGCATGCCCTCTGCGCAGACCATGGCGGCAGGATTAATCATGCTGCCCTTCACGCAGGCCCTTCATGCAAGCCATGGGCGACGGGATTAATCCTGCTGCCCATGAGGCTAACTAAATAGCCTGCGTGAAGGGCGGCGAGATTAATCCTGCCGCCCATGACTTGTGCGGAGGGCATGCGTGAAGGGCAACATGATTAATCCTACCGCCCATGGCCTGTGCAGAGGGCATGCGTGAAGGGCGGCGGATTAATTCCACTGCTCATGACCTGCATGAAGGGCATGGGCGGCAGGATTAATCCTGCCGCCTGTAGGGCTAACCAAAGAGCGGCGGGATTAATCCTGCCCACACACAAATATATATTATACAAGAATGTGAGAGAGATAAACAAACACATATATATGTATATGTATATACGAGAGTGTGCATGTGTGCTAGAGATAGAAAAATCAATAACATTATACAGATACAAACACACACACACACACACACACACACATATATATATATATATATATCATGTGTGTGCATGTGTGTGCTAAATAAATTAAATTATACAGATACACACACACATATGTATATGTATATGTATATACAGGAGTGTACAGATAAAATTATACAAATACACACATAATATTTGTATGTATATATGTAAATAAGTATTATATATGTGTATATGTATATCATGTGTATGCGTGTGTGAGCGAAACAAACAAAATTATATAGATAACACACACACCACACACCACACACACACACACATATATATAGGAGTGTGCATGTGTGTGCGAGAGATAAAATTAATAAATCAATAAATTATACAGATACACACACACACACACACATGTATATATATACAGGAGTGTGCGTGTGTGTGCGAGAGATAGATAAATAAATAAAATTATACAGATACACACACATAATATATATATATATATTATATATTGTGTGTGTGTGTATATGTATATCGTGTGTATGCGTGTGTGAGCGAAACAAATAAAAATTATACAAATAAACACACACACACACACACACACACATATATATAGGAGTGTGTGTGTGAGAGAGAGATAGATAAATAAATTTTATTATTAAGATACACACACATATAATTGTATATGTAAATACAGATAAATAAATATACACCGGAGTGTGCGTGTGAAAGAGAAAGAGAGAGAGATTTCACTTGTTTGAATGTGCCTTCAAATCCTACTGCGCTGCTGCACCATTTTGCATCGCCATGCCTTCTAAGAGAGAGATCTATACATCTATGACACAACTGCTCTAATCCACCATTGCCACTTCCGTCGCCTTTCTTCTTGAAACCCTAAGAATATACTTAAATCCTAAAAAGAATAAATATATATTAGCCCTAATTGAATATTCCTTTTAAAAATATACCCAAACCTTAAAAAGAATAAAATATATATTGACCTTAAATGAATATTCTTTCATTAAATTATCATAATTTTTAAATTTGTGTGCGTGTGTGGGTGTGTGGGTATATCACATACACCCTAAAAAATATAAATCATGCAGTGGTTTAACATATGTGTGTATATGAGAGTTAAATTTTCACGTGTAGCAATATATATACACACACATAGAATATACACATAGACATACATACATATTGTCACATCAGTATATATTATGGATCATGCATGGTGTGTATGTATGAAAGAAGAGAGAGTGTTAAAAAATTAATTTTGTACACATTGCATATATTAGTACACAATATATACATATACATATTATACACAGACATACATATATAGTATATAATATTGTAACATCGGTACATATTATGAATCATGCATGATATGTATGTATGAGAGAAGAGAGACAGACTACATATTATGGATCATGCATGGTGTGTATGTATGAGAGAAAAGAGACAAACTACATATTATGGATCATGCATGGTGTGTATGTATGAGAGAAAAAGATAGTACATATTATGGATCATGCATAGTGTGTATATGAAAGAAGAGAAAGTGTTAACAAATTAAAATCGTACACATTGCATATATTAGTACACATATATACATACATACGTGTATACACATAGACATACATATTATATGTGTAAATTCAATGTGTTACAGACACACAGACTGAGTACATATGGATCATACATGTGTTGAACATGATGTTTTCAATAAAGAAAACAACATATCTCTCTAGTTTGGTTTAAGGTTTAAACCCAATGCAAGTATTTTATTATTAAATTTTATATGATACATAATATATTATTAGTATAAAATCTTTATATAATATAAACTAAATGCATGCACATTTTTCTAATTATTTACTCTAAACACTAAACATATGTAAGTCCCAGTGTAGAGTGTGTGTAACTATAAATATTTAGTTTTTGTTTTAAACTCTATATCATAAATACAAAGCTAGATGTTTTATTTATATCATGATCCACTCATCGGCTTGTGCATGTGTGTGCATATGTGTCTCTGTAAGTGCTTCTAATGCGTGTGCATATGTATATATAAATTTATGATTGTGTTTATATATGTGAGCAAAAGAAACATCAAAAATTAAGAAATAATATTTATAACATATTTTAAATTATACATAATAATATATCATTTTATCTAATATATAGCCATATATTTTTAATATATATTAATTAATATTGATAATAAGGTTTAACATTGGAATATTCTTGAAATAATGAGAAATTAATTGAGAAAATCCCATTAATATATACAAATGTAGATCAAGTACTGAAATAATTAACTAAATTAATTATGATAACATGTTTAATATTGGAATATTCTTGGAATAATAAAATAATAAAGAATATCCCATTAATATAAAGAAGTTTAGATTAATTACTCAAGTAATTAAGAAAATAATATTAATATACACACTATGAACATATTTTAAATTATACATAATAATATCTCATTTTATCTAATATATAGTCATATTTTTTAATATATATATTAATTTAATATTGGTAATAAGGTTTAACATAGGAATATTCTTGAAATAATAAGAAATTAATTGAGAAAATCTCATTAATATATACAAATGAAATAATTACTGAAATAATTAAGAATAGAGACTAATTTAATTATGAAATATTGGAATATTCTTTGAATATTAAGAAAATAATAAAGAATATCCCATTAATAAGGAAATGTAAATTAATTACTCAAGTAATTAAGAAAATAATATTAATAAACACACTATGAATATATTTTAAATTATACATAATAATATATCAATTTATTTTTGTAGTTGTTAATATTATATTATATTATATATATATATATATAAACTTAATAATATATACTGAATATTAAGAATGTAGAATAATTATTAAAATTTCGTAATATTAAACAACTTGAATCACTTGAATCACATTAAATGCAATTTTATAACATTCATTGGAATTGAAGAGTATATATGTTATAGTGTCGGTTATTTGTGTCAATTCATCTTAAATTTTATTTTATTTTATTTTCAAAATTTTGAATTTCTGACATAAGTATTGTCAGTCTGACATGTAAATTTGAAAATGCATTTAATTTCCCACTCAAATTCAGATCTAGTTCTTTCTACGTCAAGGGTTTCTTTATTTTTGTATTTTTCACTCTTCAGATCTTCTTTTTTCTTGTTGATCAGCTTAGGAGCGACATTAAATTTGGTATTATTGTTTATAGGAATCACGGCGCCTTTAGTTCTGTTTATAAGTAAGTATTATAAACAAATTTAGAAATACTTATAAAGATTCTCTCTTACATTCTCACTTAAAATTAGAATTTAGGGGTTTAATAATGCATTAGGATTACATTAATATTCTTGGTTAGCCGGGGTGGTGGGATTAATCCGGCCATTTCTTTTTCGCCTCTTAGAAGAGATGGCGGGATTAATCCCGCCACCAGTTCTTTGATAACCATGGTAGGATTAATTCGGGCAATGCTTCTCCTCCTCTAAAAAAGAGCGGCGGGATTAATCCTGCTGATAACTCTTTCAATTAATGAAGAGTTACCAGAATTTATTAGAAAAAGTTGTTGGCGAGATTAATCTTGTCAACCATACTAAGAGGCAGATACTTCCCTGTTTTAAAGATTTATGGGCAGGATTTATCCCGCCGATTAGTTTCAAACGCAGAAAAACATTGGCAGAATTAATCCTGCCACTCCTCAAGATCTCTTTCAAATCATAGTTTTGAAGAGAGTTATGGGCGGGATTAATCCCGCCACCTATTCCCCATCAGTGAGAGTTATTGATGGGATTAATCCCGCCGACTCTTCCTCTTGGGAGGGTGTTGTGGCGGGATTAATCCCGCCGCCTCTCTCCAAAGAGGTAAAGTTGGTGGCGGGATTAATCCCGCTGGCTCTTTCCCGTCGGAGGGAGTTGACAGCAGGATTAATCTCGTCGCCTCCCTCTAACGAAGAGTCAGCAGTGGGATTAATCCCGCCGACCGTTCCTCGTCGGAGGGATCGGGCGGGATTAATCCCGCCCATCAGTTGTATTAATAATAGCATGAGATATTATCTCTATACATAATTATGTATTATTGCATATGCATATTATTAAGCAACCGCAATTCAGATTTCTTAGAAATATTGCATAAACAGATATCATAAATAACACAATTATTTATGTGCAGGACAATATGTTTAATACTGGAGATAAAGTATGTCTTCTTCGGAACAACGAGATAGTTGGCACTGGAACTGTGGAAGTTCGAGATGATAATGCATCATGTCACAATATTGCCCAAGGATCTTGTGTGTACGTATGGGTGAACACCATTTCAAGCATGTTGAGGTTCGGAATGGAATTTGAGGAGGGTTCTCCTGTATTGTGGAATTTGGATGAAGTCAAGGCTGACACAGAATATGCAGAGTCACAAAAAATAGTAGACGAGTTTACCAGATGATGGCTTGCCTGCTGTGATGGATGAGGTGATTCTCTTTCTTCATGAGATTGGTTGGGAGAGGCATCATCACAGCTATAAATCCAATGGAAGCAGTGTCAGAAGAGAAACTAGGGTCCGACTTCGTGGGTGTAGTTGTGACAGAGGTTTCACCTAATGGCACATTGCATCCTGGATCCCTCGTGAGGTGGCGAACATCTGAATTAAGACGGCAAGATGGTTCAACATATTCTGGGTTGGATTTCAATAATAACAACCCGGAAGAACAACTCATATTTGAAGAGGTTCCTTGCATTGGTCCTATTGTAAGAAAAAGGCGATTCATGGGTTGCAGATCTTCCCCTGCAAGTTTCAGCAAGAGGGTAAAGATGGATCCTACATCTTCCGAAAGTGTTACGAGCATTTCCACGATTGACTGTTGCAAGAAGAAGTGTTGTCAGATGGCAGACCGGAATGAAATTACCCAATGTAGACATGTCTTTCGTATGCTCACCCAAAAGCAAAGGCATGAGTTTGTATATGCTGCACTAACTGGGTGTATTGATGGAATGGCCTCGGACACAGGTTATCAGAGTACATCCATGGTATTTAATAAGGTGGCCATCTGCTTCAAAGCTTGGTACAGTATATACGGGATCCCAAAGACCACGTTCTACCGTCGGAGGGATGAGTGGCTAGATGGAGCGCGAACCTCAGTACATGGGAACACTCGCTTGGTCAAAACCCGCTCTCACATTATGGCAGCCATAGAGATACTCAAGGCTTTTGTGGAAGCAAATGCAGACAGGATGCCTCACAAATGCCGAACCACAAATGCAGGGGTCAGGGAAAATCTCAAGGTTTTGCCTTCAATCTACACTCAATTGAAGCTGTGTGAACATGTGAACAAGTGCCTCAGTTTGATGGGGCTCCAAGCAATCTGCACTGGTACCTTCAACAACATATGGAATACTCATTTTAAGGATGTGGAGATTGCAAAACACTCTAGCTTTTCCAAGTGTGACACTTGTACATCATTGAAGGCTGCAGAGGCTTGTGCAAAAACCTTGGTGGAGATACCATTCAAAAGAAGATGGAGGCCCACATGATTGCACAACAAACTTCGGTCTCAGTACTATGCACACCGCATGCTTTCTGTGTCACGCCCATCAGAGTACCTGTGCTTGATCCATGACAAGATGGATCATTCAAAGACCAGCATTCCAAAGCTCTTGCAACACCAAAGTGCCTTGGAAATGTCATGAAACTTCCGATTTCATTGACAGGTGTGCTAACACATGGACACGGTTGTGAGTCATATGGACACTTTTCACTTCCACATTGGTCTAGCGACTCCAATTTCACTATTGGGTCGTTGGCCATGTGTTTCAGAAACCTTGAAGCCCACTCACAGACAAGTCCTATCAGTGATCTCAAAGTGAAGAAACAACACCTTCAACCTTTACATAATGCTCTCATGAACACGTCTGCACTTGAGGCTACTTGGGAATATGAGAGGCATTGTCAGCAGCCTGCACAAAAACAGATGGCCCTGTTGAGAGTTCAGGTTCAGTGGAGGGATCTAGCTCAAATAGTGTACATGTGTCCTCAACATCAAATAAGCTTCCTCGTCATTTGCTTTTACAGATGGATAATTGTGCAGGCGAGAAAAAAATAGGTAAATCATTTTACTTAAGGGTTTCTCAAGCTCATACTTACTTTTATTTTCTAGATATGTGCTAGCATACTTGTCAATGCTTGTTGCCAAAGGTGTGTTTGAAACAATCACGCTCAGTTTCCTTATGGTTGGTCACACTCATGAAGATATTGATGCGTTCTTCAGCAAGGTCTCCAACTCTACAAAAAGGACAAGTGCACTTACCTTACCGCATATGATGAATCTTTTTGAAAATTGCATCTCCAAAAAAAGTTGTGCTTTGCTTGTGACTGAGGTGCCAGACTTCAAAAAATTTCTCAAGGAGTATATAAAAGAGGGAGTGATTCTTTAGTTGGTCACCTTGTGCCGCTACAATTCTTTTTCTCCATACGAGATGGTATACCTATTATGCAGTACAAGTTACGGCCATCAGAGCAGGAGTGGTTACCGAAAGAGGGCTTAATGCTCTTCAAAAGTGGAGAGGATGGAAAGCCACTTCTCCCAGAAGGACAACCAGACCCTATTCCATTGAGTGCCCAGCTCAAGGAACAAGAGGTTATTATTGATGGCATCAAAAAATATGTGGCATGGGTTCAAAAATCGATGCCAAAGAATTCTGATAAGGCAACTGGTTACTCAGAACTATATAAGCATGTGGTGACTATTGGGAGACTGTTGTTCGAGAGTTGGAAGGGCCTACTGTCACAAGTACAGAATTGCAACACCCTTTTTGGCCTAAAACAAGGTGGCGAGAGGAGATTGAAATGACATCACTGAGCACAGACGACATAGAAGCCAGTAGTGATGTGGAAGTGCAAACCCCACACTTTGTTGGACAAAGGAACCAAAAACCTAAAGCATACTTTGATTGCTGCAAGGATCTTCAAAAACTAATGATGGTTCTCATTACTCCAGATGCGTCATATAATCAGCCTATTTGGATGGGTCAAATTATCGACACACCTGAAGTAATCACAAAAAATAGTATTGTTAAGGTTGCATGGTTCAAACCAAAAAAAGGCGACACGAGAAGGAGAGCGAAAGATATAATGGATGCCTAGAGAAAACATGGTCTCCCAATCAAAAAGACCCAGCATGTTTTATAAATGTTAAATCCATTCGATATGGGTGGATGTCAAGAAGCGTTGATAAAGTCACGATTAACAAAACTGCAAGGGAATGTATGTTTTCTGAAGCTTAAAGCAATTACAAAATTATAAAATATCATATATTTAATATTCATAATTATTATAAACTCTTTAATAATAGTACCAAATTGTTTACTTAACTATATAAATTTAAAAAATGATATGGAAGATTGACTATATTATTATAGGATTTTATATATATATTATTACTACTACAAATTTTTAATTAATAATGTTATATTTAAATATTAATATTTAATACCACTTATGCTCTTCCTTAATTTTATATTAGGCATAATTTATATATATATTATAATTTAATACTTCTACTTTTATAATGTTATTAATTTTTGTTCAATGAATGCTATAATTTATTAAAGGGTAGAATACAAAATAGAATATTCTATTTTCAAACATATATTCTAAAGAATATTCCTTTAATATTAGAAAATGCTAATTAAATAGCTAAAATTGCTAATTATTAGGAAATGGGATATAGACATGCCCATTTTAGTTACAACATGTATAATTTCTTTCTACACGAGAAATAAAAACACATTATCTTAGCACACGTTGAGCTACTTGCTGTAAAGCTGGAAGTTGGTCTCCATACTCATCCCACCATCTCACACCAAACACATCTATCTATCTCTAGCAATCTATGTGCGAAGCTCAGAAACGCACGATTTTTAAACCTGATGTACTACAGGGTCAACTCCCTTTCCTTTTTTATATCTCTAGCAGGAATCAAATGAAAATAAACATGTAAATCACATTTTACTTTAGCATCATATTCATTAAAGAGGATGTAAATAGTGATCAACACTCTAATATATTATGCATCATAAATTAAATCCAACGATTGGTAGTTGGTCCAGGAAGATTATTCTTCAAATTCCTCATCCACATCTACATATATAAATTGCCTTATAGTGGCAATTTTATCTTTATCACCTTGTCATCGTCAACTAACTTCTACAAGTTCTTGTATGCAATCCATGGTTTCAAAAATAATGCCCATATTAGCTCCATCCTATCAACCATTTTTAAAAGTTTTAAAATAGGCCCATAATCACTAAAACTCATTGTTCTTAATCAATGACTCCACCTCCTCAACCCTTGGAATTCAATTCCATTTTACGAACCAATCATCATGAAAGATGAATTTTGCTACAAAGCTTGTAACATCCTCTCTTCAAAAAACTGATTTATAACTAAAAAGCTGTAAGCAAAGCATGTGCTAAATGGCTTCACAAGGTCTTATAGAGCAAACTTCCGAAATGCAACTAATAACTTTGGCCTTTTAGTGAAGAATGTCACTAGCTTCTCACAAGCTTTAACCAAAGGTTGCACCCAATCCAATTTTCCAATGTCTTCACATAAAAGATCTAAACGTGATAAACACACCGTCTATGAATGATGTGTGGAAATTCTAAGACATGTACTTCCTCATCTTAATGCAGTTTCCACATTGTCTATCACAAGCTAAACAATATTCCTAGGCCCTATCTCCAAAATCAGTGCCTTTAGCTGATCATATAATCAATGCCCTGTTTTAGTGACATCAAAAGCTTCCACAACTTTCAAGAATACACTTTCATGCACACTAACAACCATGAAGTTGATTATAGATCTTTTCCTGAACATTGTCATCCATCAGTGATTACATTGCAACCATACCTTTTCCACCATCTTAATAGGTTGCATTCTCTCATGTAAACTTCTGCATTCTACATTCAAATGATGCACTTCTAATTGCTTCAAACTTGGGTGAAACAACAACATAAGCTGGGCCTGCTCTTCCAACATCTACTAGCATATCCTTCCAAAATGGAGATCTAACAGTGTTGAATGGTATGGCATTTGCATACATAAACTTGCATATGGCAACATCAGCATCCTTGAAATGTTGATTCTAGAATGAATCCCTTGAGAACTCCTACACAATTGCCCCATACTAGCATTTGCTACAATTTGCGAATGTGTAGGCATTTGCTGCCATCTAGAATTGGCACCACATGCATTTGAAGAAGACTACACAAATGTTGCTCTTGAGCATGCTCCTTCCACTCATACTACCTGAGTCATTTGAGCTATTGCATTTTGTTGTCTACTGGAACCTTCTGTTATAGAAGGGGCATAATCTCTCATATATGCCTCCCACACCTCCTTTCTCACAGATTCTTCCACTCCATCACAAAATTGAATGTCTTGTCCTCTCACATGGCCTAAATGTGCCATGAGACGTTTCAAGCTACCACTATGGGTTTTTCTACAATGCTTACATTTCCAATTATCTCTATCTAGTGTAGTGTGCAGATCCCATAATCTAGCTCATTTCCTTCCTCTAGTGCGCTTGCTACTACTCATCATGCTAAAAGCCCTCCTACTGCTTAGAACTCTACCAAAACCTTCCACTATTGCTTGTTGCTGCTCAAGACTTTGTTTACTTGTACATGAAAGAAACCTAAAAGATTCTAGATTCTAAAAGAATATTTTATTTGGGTTAATTTGGAACTAGTGAGCAAACAAATGTCAAATGAACATACGCATTTCATATAGCTAAAATTTAAAAATCTAGTAACTAGGGTTATCACCATTACAAAGCCCACCATAAAGGAGCACAAAGCCAACAAGCCTATTGTCAATGAGATGTTTCCTTACCAATGTAGAATCACTAAGACCTCTGGCCTCTTAGCCAAAAACAACCAAGAGGGTGGCTAAGGACAATAAGAACATGGTTGCCCTCACAAGTAGCTCAACCATCATGGCCAAGGTGATAATCAATCCAGCACTTCAAGCCAAGTGCAAATAGACACATTGGAGTTGATCTCAGAGGAAGGATAATGCATGTGACATGAGCAAATTCAACACCATCCAACATGAATAATACATGATGAAACAACATTACATTCTGCAAGCAGCAAAGGCCCAAAATGTGAAGGAGTAAAGTGAGAAGGGTGGTTATCTTTTTGAAAGCTTTAATAAACTAGTTTACTTCTCCTCATGTTGCTACCAAAGATGCTCTATGAGATCATTGTGTAGCTGGATGTGTGTAGCATCATTGCGCACTGCATAAAATGTTCCATAAACTGAGTGGTAGGCCCCACACTTGTCCCTCCTCTTCATGCTGGTCCTCGACGATCATATTGTGTAGAACAATATACTATCATTATTGTCTTTAGGTTTTCCAAATGCCAGCCCATAGATGATGGCAAATCGAGCTTGAAGCACGCCAAATGCACACTCCACATCTTTATGCATTGCCTCTTGCTTTTGTGCAAATGTTAATGTGTAAAGGATTGATATTAGTATTATCTAGCATGTACATGTGTACAAATGTACAATATTTACCTTTTTCTTGGCACTTTGTGGAGTGAAATGGTATTAACGAGGGTGGCATAGTTTGGATATATCTGTCACTAGAATAGCCCATCCCACATCATGCTTGTTAATGGCAAAGTTGACGGGTGTCACTCATCCATTTCAAAGGTCATGGAACAGCTTCGAACAATTTAGCACATTGATGCATTGTGTGCTCCCAGCATGCCAAAGAAGGCATGCCAGATGTGAAGGTCTTGCGATGCAATAGCTTTGAGGACAAGTGTGGGCTTCTTTGCCTTGCCAATCTATGGTCAGGCCATGCAATGGGACAGTTTTTCCAAAACCAATGCGTACAATCAAGTGAGCTAAGCATTCATGGAACCCGTAAACATTCTCCACTAATAAAAGTTGCACATCTTGCTTGCTCAGTTGGTGCAGGTAACACTTGCCAAATGCTGCACAAATTGCTATGACAAGTGACATAGACATTCACAACCAATACTCTCTACCATACATAGGGACTCATCCAACGAAATATGGTGAAATGCCATAGGCCAATTGATGCATTGCTAAGGTGCACTTCTATAGTGTTTAGAAGCCCATTTGCCATGTCACATCTAGCTTTTGTACAAAGTAGTTGTCAAAATGTTGTAGAGTATCCATAATGCAGGAAATAGTGGACAAGACATATGGAACTGGTAGTGGAAATTGATAGTTTCATAAATTAGGTTCTTTACAAAATAATTCTTTATCAAGCACTCATGTTCATGTGCGCGATTGCAAACCTTGTTGATGAGACGACCTTTGTTGATTTACCAAGTCTCATGTCAGTTGACCAATGTGCCACAAGTATAAAATAGATTGTTACTGAGCAACTATTTATAGAAACATTGCATTGTCTTCATCATCTCCAAAATATAGCTCATTGTCACTATATCTTGTGAGAGCTCCACAATGGGATCCAATGTGAGTTGGTGGAGTGTGGATGAGGAAAAAACAAACTATGTGTCACCTATTATAGTGAGTTTATGGTGCATATTGCAACTCCATTCAAAATTTCTATATAAATGTATCTTTAAAGGGCTATAATCCATATATTTATGGTTCACCATTGGGATCCCTAATAGGCATGGATAAACCACTTACCAAGTTAAGGATAATAGATAGTTTAAGAATAGGATAAACTCTTGTTTTGAGGTTATGAGGTAACCCCTGAGAGTGCTCAAGAGGGTTATACGCACGTAACAAGGTTATTCTGCCTTGACCAATTGGTCGAGAGGATTATGAGGACACGTGCCAATTTCATGTAACCATTAATGATTGCAAAAGATTCTAGGCATTAATAATATATATTAGATCTAATGATTAAGATTTAAAGAATATAAAATATGAACTGCGAGTTACGGTGTATAACCTTCAGATATTTAATAAACCAATTCACAAAGATTTGAGAATCCTTGTAATTTGGTTAATTAAGAATACAACTTAAATATAAATTCTATGTTAAAAATCAATTTTAAGAATAAATTCATCAGATTAAGTTAGTAATTGAGTTAAGAATTTAATTCAAGGATAAATTCATTATATTAATTTAAGTTAAAGATTCAATTTGATTAAGGATTTAATTTAAGGATAAACTCATCAAATTAAAATATAACAAATGATTTATTAATTAATATATTATTATTTAATAATTAAGCCCACCAACGGGTGGGCATGTGTACTATTTAAACTTATATTGTTTGAATTTTCCTTTGTTTTAGTAAAACATATGTAAGCTCTTGAATTTTCACTTTAATAATTATTTAGACTTTTATTAATAAGAAAAATTCTTGGCTAAATATGAAAGAGTCGATATATATTAAAAATGTCAGATCCATTAAGCTACAAAAACCCTGCTTATATACAGGAGACCTCCTGCCACGTGGACACATGCAACACGTGGCGCTGACACATGGTGGCCAGATCACCACCCATGTGTCACTATGCATGTGTGTATATACACATGCGTATATACATTACGTTACATAATATACAGTATCTTACAATAGTATCTTACATTATCCCCCCCTCTGCGGTTGTGTAGATGGTGATGGATCTGATGGTCCTGGATCCGTGTGAGTTGGGCCACCTAAGGTATGACCAAATGTAGTCAACGAGTCTCGAACAACAAACCGTTTCATTCGAACTACATGAACTATCTCAACCTCATGAGATCCCACCAACTGTACCTGATACACCTGAGGACCAACCTTTCGGAGAACTCGGTAGGGACCAAGCCACTTATGTAATAAACCAGTTGCAAGCCCAGGTGCAGTTAGCTTGGGAAAACGTACCAGTACTAAGTCACCATCAGCATAGTCTGGTGGAGTTTGATTGTCGTGTGCATTGTAAGAAGATTGTTGCTGTATTTGAGCTCCGCAGAAGAGGTAAGAAGCATCCAAATGTCGAGCTCACATTTTCGCATCCTCGGCACATGGCAAATTCGATGATAATCCCAATTCACTAGGCAACTTAGGATCATATTCATACAATGCCTTGAATGGAGAATACCAATCGAACTCTGAATGCATGTTACATAAGCAAATCTCAAGCATCGCAAATACCAATCCCAGTCAGTGTGATTGAAGTTCACATACTTCGAGATCATACCCTTGAAGGTCCGATTCAATCGCTCCACCAAATCATCAGTTTGTGGATGATATGGAGAGGCAAATGAGTGTTTTACCCCTAACCTCTCACACAACACTCGGATACCTCTGCAATGAAAGCGGGGCCATTATCTGATAACATCCGCTCTGGACAAGAATGCTGCAAAACCACATTATCGAACAAAAACAAAGATGTTGACAGGGCAGTTGCAATGCACGACATCAAACTCCACCAGACTATGCTGACGGTGACTTAGTACTGGTACGTTTCACAAGCTAACTGCACCTGGGCTTGCAACTTCATTGGATCCACCTGTAAACCCTCTCGAGATATATGGTAACCCAAGTAAGTGGTGTCGGTCGAACCAAACACACACTTTTCAAGTTTCAACTTCAGGCAACTTCTCGAAATCGATCAAGAACGCGCCGTACATCACGAATGTGATCCTCCCAAGAACCAGACCCATGAATGAGCACATCGTCGATAAAATCGGCAGTGATATCAGGCATATCGAAAAGAAGCTCATCCATCATGCGTTGAAAGGTGGCAGGAGCTGAAGTCAATCCAAAAGGCATGACCAAAAACTCGTAAAGACCAAACGGTGTCCGGAAGGCTGTTTTTGGAATATCCTCCTCAGCCATAGGAACCTGCCAATATCCTGATGCCAAATCCAACTTAGTAAACCATCGACTCTGACCCAAACGATCTAATAGATCGGCAGAGTTCGGAAGTGAATAGACATCTTTGATGGTAACATCGTTAAGAGGTCGGTAATCCACACAAATCGGAGAGATCCATCAGGCTTGGGAACAAATGAGGTTCACATGCTCATGAACTCCGTGACGGACGACACACTCGTTTACCAATCATATCAGTAACAGCTGTTCGCATGGCTGATAACTTCTTTGGTGACCTGCGTCGAACCGGGACTTTGAAAGGCTTTGCATTGCCGTGGGTATACAGTGTCGAGTCTTCACACGTGCACCTTGGGACAGATCAAATTTGAACAAACTTGCATACTGTTTCTTAAGTTGTTCGATGCAGTGTGCTCGACACTCAGGTGACGGATCCGGCATTTGAACCTGTTGAGATGAACACCACTCCAAGACCGGAATCAAAGGAGCTGTATGCGTGATACAAACAGCAACAAGCTTCTCTGGATGTAAAGGAACAGACTGCAAAGACACAGACTCCAAGCGTAATACAGGAGGAGAGAGTGAAAAAATCACATGTACCTTTCGACTGCTTTAACCAATCACATCCCAGAATGATGTCAAAGACCTGGGAAGGGACAACCCTAAGAGACCCAGAGGGAAACTTACAGTTGTCACCCATAACCAGCGTAGTCAAAGTGGTGTACTGTGATACTGCACGAGACTGCCCATTACCATATAAAATGTGCAAGACCTTATCTGCACGTCTTAAGGGTAATGAGCACCGATGCGCTAGAGAAGCAGTTATGGAAGACATACTGGATCCTGTATCCACAAGCACTATGACTGAAAGATCATTCACCCGTGCAGAAAATGTGAAAACTGGATGATCTAGTGGAACTTGCAAACCTTGATATGCATAGCGGAAAAAACATGGAGGTGAAGTCTCCATCGCACGGGATCCCTCCGTCGCCCGTACGATTACTCGTTTTCCGCAACAGATCCACCTGCAAGAGAGGCTTCGTCATCTGAAAGCTCATCATTAGCCATAATGGCCGCCACATGCACATCATTCGGAACATTGGTCGCCAGCCTGGATGTGGTGGACACCAATCAGGATACACATCGCATGCCCGCCAAGTATGTCCAGGTGCCCAACATGCCCAACAATGAACTTGATTGGGTCGACCTGCATTGTTCCGATTCCTCCTGTCACGAATCCGTGGATTTTGACCACATGGGCAGGAACTGGAGCAAGTGCAAGACGATTTCGTGGAGGTGGTCCACGGGGTGGGCCCCGAGGTCGACCACGAAGGGCTTGTCGTGCGGTACATATGCAGCAGCTCAACCTCCATTTGGAATCAGCACGTTGAGGAGGAGTAGGTAACCCAAGGGAACACGACCCTCACCAGGCACCAACTCAAATCGTTGAGCTAGTGCAAAAGCTTCCTCCAATGTGGTAGGACGAAGAGCCCGAATGAATTGAACAAGTTCGGGTCGCATAGTTGGCCATAACATACCGAGCTAATGGGCTCAGGCATATTAGGATATGCACGCCGAACTAAATCCCCGAACCTAATACTGAACAGCATAACAGACTCACCAGGATGTTGTCGTATCGCGTTGCAGTTGTTGGAAAGCATCATCTGAATCCTCAACTTTGCCAAACGTACGTTTGAGGCCTTCCGTCAACCGATTACTATTGGCTTGAATCTCCGCAGCCAATCCATTATACCACTTGAGCGCAGGGCCTTCCAAACATGTAGGGAATTCTCTGAGAGCACGCGCCTCATCCCAACCATGGTAACGAACAATAACTTGGAAATGATCAAACCAGTGGTATACATCATCTCCTGGATACCACAAAAAGATCGGGGTCGAACCCTCGAATTTGTGGCCTGTGAAGAAGACAAAGGAGTACTAGAAGCAGATCCCCCGGCAGGAGGCTCAGGCGGGGAAGAGGAGGACGAACCCTTAACAAAGCGCTCCAACAACTTTGTTTGTGCATCAATAGCAGTAGCAATAATGCTAAACACCGTCTCCATATTCATCGTCATGAAAACACGAAAAGGAAAAGGCGGAAGAAAGGAATACCCAACTTCTCCACTAATGAAAGAGTCGATATATATTAAAAATGTTCAGATCCATTAAGCTACAAAAACCCTGCTTATATACAGGAGACCTCCTGCCACACTGGCACACATGCAACATGTGGCGCTGACACATGGTGGCCAGATCAGCACCCATGTGTCACTATGCATGTGTGTATATACACATGCATATATACATTACGTTACATAATATATAGTATCTTACAACAGTATCTTACAAATATAATTATTTAATTATTAAACTTATAAATTAGTACACATAGAACAAACTCAGTAGATAGAAAATATGATAAAATATTAGAGGCTAATACATTTATAAAAATATAACATATTGGATATGAAAAATAATTTAATTATAATTTTAAAATGCGTTACTTGAAGATTTTTATGGAATGCAGATATCTCCCTTACTCAATAGTAAGTTTATATTATATTTTAATACTATTTAGGTTGTAATTATCTTGTAAAATACGGTGGCTGTGGCAAGAAATTCATTTTATATTCGAATAATTATATTCTAAAAGTTTTTTTTTAAATTTAAATAAAAACTGGGAGGTTACCTCTAGTATATATGAAAGAGAGAGAACAAAACACACACACACACCACATACCTTACAATGCGTGTGTGCGCGTGTGTTAGCAGATTAGACAAGTCAAACCTGTCTAGTATAGGTTTTCAAGAGCTCGATAAGCATTTTAAATAGAGGAAATGAATCAAATCCAGTATGCTATGGTGGGTATCTATTTTATAATTCAATTATTTATGATTTAATCAATAAATTTATGAGTTTTTATTAATTACAAATATAATTCAGATTGATGCATTCACCAATGAATCATTCAAAGGAAACCCAGCTGCAGTTTGCCTTCTCCCCCAGGAGCAGATGATGCCACGTGGATGCAGCTGTCGCAGCAGAATTTAATGTCTCTCAAACAGCGTTCTTAATGAAACCTTAAGCAATACTGATTATGATTACGAGCTAAGATGGTTTACACCAATTGTTGAAGTATGAAATAATTTTTATATCAAATCATAATCTTTGCAAGTAGTATAATATAAAAAATAATCATATCACCCTCTTTATGATCTATAATTCATAACCTACGTAATATATTATATAGGGAAAATTATCAAACTGACCTTTAGTTTTATATAATTATCAAATTACCTTGAGAGCTTAATAATATGTTTTAGCTTTAAGAAATATACTGCATTGTTGTGTTCTGATTAGTAAAGCCAATTGATAATTATATAAAACACACACACACATACACATATATGTGTGTGCGTATTACAGGTGAAGTTATGTGGGCATGGAACCTTGGCTTCTGCATATTACTTATTCACAGAGGGGAGGGTGTCTAGTGATTTAATTCGCTTCAAAACAAAGTCCGGAGTGCTATTTGCACGCAAAGTCAAGTGTGAAAAATTCACCGGCAGTTTTTCAAATACAACTTGAGTTCCCCATTATGAACATCATCAACAAAGATTCTTCAGGATATTCTACGCAAACTCTTCAAACTCTTCGCGGTGCACATGTAGTTTCTGTGTCAAACACAGGCCGTGGTGACCTTCTTGTAAGTTATCTCTCTCTCTCTCTCTCTCTCTCTACACACACACACACACACACACTTATATATAATGGCATGTAAATGGCTGAGTCAGTACATATGTCATCACCGAGAATTATCTACTGACAACTCTCTCTCTTTCACACACATATACTCTCTCTCTCTCTCTCTCTCACACACACACACACACAAGGGCATGTAAATGGCTGAGTCAGTACGTATGAGAATTCTCTACTGTGAGTGAACGTCAAGTAAGAACAGTAACTTACACACGCGTGCACACACACACACGGCACGTACGCGTATGTATATATAATGGTAGGGTGTTTAGGTGGAGCTTTCATCGGAAGATGAAGTTAAGAATTTGCAACCAGACTTCGAAGAGATTGGAGCGGTTGCCAACCACGGGATGATTGTAACAGCCAGAGGTAAATCCTCAGAGTTTGACTTTGTGTCGCGCTACTTTGCTCCAAACTTTGGCATAAATGAGGTAAACAAATTTCAAATAAATAAATAAATAAGTAAAATAAAACAAAAGATATGTATACACACACGTCAACTGCAAATGCATGTGTATGTATAAAGCTTTTGTTGTGACAGGACCCTGTCTGTGGGAGTGCTCATTGTGCACTGGCTCCCTACTGGGCTAGGAAAATTGGGAAAAGATAGCTTGCTTGCATATCAAGTCAGAAATCTCTCTCTCTCTCTCTCTCTCTCTCTCTCTCTCTATATATATATATATATATATATTTATTTATTTTTTATTTTAAATTTTTTTTCACATATTTTCGTTAACTAGGCTTCTAAGCGAGGTGGTAAACTGGGGCTCAAAGTTAATTGGCAGACAAATTGTGTTCTAATACAAGGGGAGGCTGTATCACAATGTTGGGAATCATAAATACACGGAAATGAATTATTAAAACTGTGTGAAGTTGAATTCTTAAGATATAAACTGGTATTGAAAAATATTTAAATATCATTGATATTTATTCAATAGTGGTAAACTTGTAGGTTTTTTTTTCTTTGTTCTTCAATTCTCCATATATATAATTATTCTCGTATAGTTATAAGCTTTCATACTAAAAATCCAAATTTTAAACTAAGAAAAAGTGCACTTTTATTTGTATTTTTAATGCCAATTAAATCTTATTACACTCGACTTAACTTTTAATATCTTTACTCCTAACAACAGAATATTAAATTCTTTAACAAGGCATATTTAAGCTGCATAATATAAAGATTCTTTAAGAATATAAATATTTTAAAATTTATAAAAAATTATCCTTATTACATGCGCATGTGTATAACTTAAATTAAAGGCTTTAATTACATCTCTCTCATGCCCACGCACACACACACACACTGCTTGTGTGTGTATCCAAATTATTAAAAGAAATCCCTTGGGCCCAGTAATGATACAAAGTTGGCAAATACACAGTGAAGGAATATCCAAATTCTTTTTAGAGGGGTTTGTTTTCAACAAAGGTGGCTGAATAAGACTAATAAGCGTGCCTTAAAAGGATCTTATCTTGGTTGGATCTATTTAATATTTAATAATGTTTAAATTGGATTATATAGTTGGGTAGTTATTAATTAGAAAGCAACCATAGAGATGCTTCATTGTCATTTATGCTTAATTATGCATGTTTTGATTCCATTTATTGTTTAATAATTTCGTGTTAAGTTTATCTCCTAGATTGAAGGAAAAGCTTCATTATTATACTATATATGTTAATGTATATAAGATGTGGCAGCTTATTGTCGTTACCGCGTGGAGCATTATGTAAACTATGCACTGCTACTGTACACAAGGCAGCAGCACAACTAACGGCTCCAGATGAACGTTCCCGATTCCGCCACGTAGTTTCAACTTCCATATCCATTTCTACACCGTCCATTTAACAGACGGTTGGGAAGCTTCCCACGCGTTGATATATCACCAAGAACCCTAAATTTTCCTCTGCATTTTTTGTCCCAGGTCCAGGAAAATGGGCGCTTCATCCATGGGAGGATACTGTCTGCGGCGGTCTGTTCTCTAATGGATCCATGTATAGAACTCCCTCTGTTGATGATTTGTTCGATCCACTATGGCGGCTAGATGTGCAGCAGCAGCAGATCGTGTCTAAGACAGCAACTGGTAAGAGAAATTCTTGTATATAAGATTGCAATCGAACTAATACTGCTGCAGAATCCGCTACAAACACTGTTTCAGCGACTTCTGCGTCCGACGAGGATCATCTGGACGAGAAGAAGCATAAGAGGATGATCTCGAACAGGGAGTCTGCGAGGAGATCGCGATTAAGAAAGCAGCAGCATCTGGAGGAGCTGAGATCCCAATTGGGTGAGCTCAGGGCGCACAACAGCCGGATTCTTGGGGAGCTCGGTATTGCCTCGCAGCAATTCTCGAGGCTGAGCAAGGAGAATGATCTCCTCCGTATACACGCGGTGGATCTCAGTCAGCGGTTGCAGAGATTACACAGACAGGCCATGGATTATCATCCAGATGGACTTCACGCTTACGGATTCGGTAACAGTCACCTGGATCCGCCTGGATTGGCAGTGGGTTCTTCTAGTTCGGCATACAGCATTGTTACGGATGTTCTTCAGCAGGAGGGGCTTTATAGCAAGCTGAAGTTTACCATTCTTTTTTTTTGCAAATTTTGGAATAATTTGCATGGTTTTTTTTTTTCTTTTGTTTTTATTGATTTGATCCTTATCCTTGTATATACGAGCTGCTTGAACTGGCAGCATTATCTTTTAATATTATATATAATTTTTTTGAGTTATACACGCATGTATTGTCCTTATAAGATGAACAGCTGGATCTTTGATATGATATGGATTTGGACGCATATGTGTGTACAAATATAAATAAATATTTATATATACATGTTTTTATTATATATATAAATAGGATGTTTCGGGGTGGAAGTGTTGAGTGGGTGTGTTGTGTGCAGGTGTTTGGGGTTGGATACGATATAAAGTGACAGTAGGGCAGTCACAAAACGACCAAGTAGCTTTTTGACTGCCACTTGGTGGCTTTGGCCAATCGAGTTCTTTGATGCATTTGATTGGTCCACGTAATTAATATATGCATTTATATCTTTTGTCAAAAGAATATACTTTTTAAAAGTATATACCCTTATAATTATAAAATTGTTAGGTGAGTGAGCCTATCAACCATTATAAAGAGTTTTGATCTCACACCGTTTAATTTCTAAAATTTATATTAACTTTTGAATGGGTTAATTTAATCGATAGTTTAGGAGTTCATAAAAAAAAAAAAAAAACTTATAAATTATACTAGTAATATATCATATTGTTATATATATGTTATAAATTACAAACTAATTAAAATGTTTAAAATGTGCCATAAATATCTAAAACTTAAGTTTGATAGTCAAAATGTTTTTAAACATCTTTTTAAATTTGCAAATGAAAATGACACATCTTTTGCATTCCCATCACATATATAGTATTATTTAGCTATATATATATATATATATTATATATACGGTGAAATTATGTATTACTTATTACGAGAAAGTGACAAGTTATCTGATTAACTTTAAATTGAATCGAATGTACTTGCACTTTGTAATACTTTTCAAATAGAACTTTCTTTTCTAACCCTCAAAATCTCCGAAGAAGCGGCCGTAGCAGTTAACCTGTATTATATTTCACACACACATACAACACACGCGCACACACACACACACACGTATTACATATGTTTATAAGACAAGCATAGACATGTATATAACAATGTAATTAATTAAGCAAAAACGGGTTACATGTATTCCAATTACGCAAAACAGAAACAACTCAATCCTCATCAACAATCTTGGTACCCAGTTCCGTGAAACCCTCCGGTGGGAGGTCCGCTTACCGTCACGTACGAGTACAGCTCCTCCTTCGCTCCTCATCATCGTTCCTCTTCCTGTACATTCACCATATATATAAATTATATATATATATATATATAGATATATATCACACATTGTATACATATGGTATGCTTTTTGTTTTACTGCGTATATAGATGTATGTATGTTTTTCCAAGTCTCCATATGTCCCAGAAACTGTCTACAAGCTTTACCTAAGCATATCATTGATTTATGCAAATGCATATACGATCATATGTCATATACCATTAACAATGTCTATATAACCATTGGAGGTGTATAACACACACTTCGTATCCGATGCTTATCGATATAGAACTGATACCTTGCGATGCGAACACGGATGCGCCTGGGGATTCCTGATGCCGCGGCTCCACACGTGCTTGTTGAGCTTGACATCGACGCGAACATCCGAAGTACCCATCCTTCTGAGCGAATTTCTTGTTTGATAGCTTTGGGCCCATCTTCTTGAATGTGCTGCAGATCGAAAGGAAGTCATCAGGAAATTCTGCAGAAAAAGAACGGAATGCTTACCAGCCATGGACGCGCTTGTGTAAATTGATGGTGTACTCGCGCGACACCACCTCGTTTTTCCTGCTCTTCCCTTTGTCCGCCATAGCCGCACCTTCTTGCTCTCGCCGCCTTCTACAACCCTCTTTTGATCTAAATCGAACGGTCGCGATTATACCAAATAGACGGCGATAAGGGCACCTGAAAGAGCCCTAAAATTAATTGGCTATGGCGTCATTTTCTGCGCTCAAGGAGGAGATTTTCGGGCGCCAGCAAAGGAAGCAGTAAAGTCTGTAATTTAGCCGTGTTTGTGTGTGTGTGTGTGTGTGTTGTGGAGAGAGAGAGAGAGAGAGAGAGAGAGTTTTCATTTTATGTCCTTTTGCAGGCATTTTGAATCATATGTCAAGGACTCAATGCTACGAGCGGCATAAGAAGTTTATGAGAGATTACGGTATATTATATATATATATATATATATATATATATTATATATATATAGAACACAACACACACATACATCATACATACATAGACGTTTTTATGTGTGTGTGTGTGTATGTGTGTGTATGCATACAATGGGAGGCTATGATTTTGTTGAAGAGAGTGTTTAGAGCTCTGAACTCTCCTATCGTCTCCCATTCAACAGTGAATGGATTTGAACAACTCTCTCAAATCATTTTTGAAGAGGGCTACACATTTCCACACATACATATACACACAAATATACACATGTCTATGTGGTTCTGATTCTCCCGTTATTTGTTTAACGCTTTTTTGAATATTTATATCCAGCTCGCCATTATGGTGCAGTCTCTCAGGAGCAAACTATTGGTCCAATTAAAAACGGATGAAGACACTCTACGAGAAACTTACAGGTACATATACAGATGTATCCACACAACACACGCACAGAGATGATTACGGAGTAGAAAGACATGTTGTTTGACTTGCTTTTGTCTAGATTTATTCGGACAGACGAAGATGATGCAGAAACAAGCTGGGAAAGCGGCTTGCTAAACGCTACTATGACAAGCTTTTCAAAGAATATTGTCTGGCAGACATGTCTCGCTACAAAGAGGGAAGGTATATTCATATACACTTTTGTGTTGTTTATGGTACTAATGGTGAATCCATAGGTTGGCTTAAGATGGCGTACAGAGAAAGAAGTCGTGTCTGGAAAAGGTGAGGATTTTTAATAATTGACATATATATATGTATATATGCATGGTGTCTATATGTGTATCATTCATATATTTTATTCAGGTCAGTTTGTATTGTGGCAATAAGGATTGCAGTGAGAAGGAAGAACTCTCCAGCTATGAGGCACGTGTAGTTTCACCTTTCGGAAGCTTAGGTAGCATGCTTGGGTTTTCCGAGCTACATAGACTTCGTATGCATGCATTTTAATATACTTATATTTATGTAGATATAATAGTAGTTTACCGGTTCTAATTGTTTTCTTCTACTTTCAATCAACTGTGACAGGTGAATTTCGTGTTACAAAGAAGCTGGTGAAAGCAAACAAGCACTAGTGAAACTCAGAGTTTGTTCAAAGTAAGTATACTAAATTTCATTTTGCATTCCTGAATTATTTTTCAGCTGTGCTTACAAGCTCAACTATAAAAAGGAGAAAGACAAGAAACGTGAAATGAAAAAGGAGCTGAAGAAAGAGCGGAAGAAGAAAAGAAGGTAAGTACATACACTTACAACAGACACAAGATACACATACATATGTACATATGCATGTTTTCGGTGTATAATACGATCATAAACGGAGTTCTCAATTCAACAGAATGGAAGGAGATACGGATGAGTCCTCTGGGCGTGACGAACCGAGAGCAGAAACCGAAGGTATAAATTTAACAACTTGATATGATCACTCAGTGTACTTACTTTATTCATGTGTGTGTGTGTGTGTGTGTGATATATAGAATAATTGATTCATAATGGCTATATTACGAAAGTTGTATAACTAGTTATATTGTATAGCTTTGCATACATAATCTTTGTATTTTAGGCGAGTCTGTGGAACAAGAGAAGGACGAATATGAGGAGTACTTTAAAGGAATGTTCTCATAACAAGGTACAAAGAATCTATATAAACACTTCTTGGAAGAAACTAATACTAAACCTGTGTGTTTGCCGGTAGAAAGGAACAGCCAGTTATTCATATCAAATCTGCTGAACCCTGCATATAAATATGAAATCTCAACATTTTGATATGAAATCTCAACATTTTGATGTTCAAACAAGTAAGCTATATATACATACCTTAATGCGAACTTTAGCTCTGCCTTAGTGGAGTTTTACTACTCAAAGAACTTCGTTAACACTCTTCCTCTTGTGCAACGCATATTCCACTTCGAGACTGTATACCCCACGAGTTTAAGTCATCTAAACTCGGCCTGCTCTTTGTCTCTTCAGCTAAGAGCGTGGCCACACTCGTACCCCAGCTACGTCTAGTTGTAGAAGTGCTGTTCTGTAGACTCTCCTCTACCTTTGCGATTCTCTCCTGTGTAGTCATTGCTTTTGTAGATTTGACACTTCTTCCTTCCCTGACTGGTGAGTGTGGTTCTACACTCTTGGTGTCTGAACTATGCGATTTGGATACGTCTGAAGACGCAAGGCGTAAATTTACACGCTTGACCTCTTTCGAGTTTGTATCAGGGAGTAGCTCGAAGGACGAACTTAGTATAGTATTTGCGACCTTCTTACAGGACTCACAGGCAAAGTGTGGCCTTCGTCCGGGGCTTGTTGAGGACTCCTTGCTGGGTTTCGTCGGGTCTCTCTCTTTGGTGTTGTTTGTGTGTCCTTTTTGAAGGATGCCAGGACCCTGAACACCTTGACAAGCTCTGCTCCCAGTGCTCCGCATTTTCTCTCTGCTATTGATGCCCCCTCTAGTGCCGATTGTGCACTTACACTTACGTGTTCCACCTTTTGATCTAGCATCCTGTTAACAAATATATATATATATATATATATATATATATATATATATATATATATATCTGTGTGTGTGTACACAATATATGGTATGTGTATAAACATAAATATACATCCACAGATACAGTACACATAAAAATTTACATAAACATAAATATATACATGCTCTCTCTCTATATATATAGCACACTCCTATATGGACATAACGTTTATGGACCTGGAGAGTGAGAGAGAGCACGTACTTTATATTTGAATAGGTAGCAGAAGCGACGTTCTCCAAGTTGGACACTCTGGTATCAAGCTTATGCTCCTCATTCTCTAGCCTCTTCTTAGTTGTGCTTGAAAGTTTGCCCTTAGTTATACCCTTAGTGCCCTTTTCTGCGTTCATCTGCTTCTCCAGAGCCTTTGTTCTGCTTGTCGCCTCCTCTAAGGCATTCATTCTCTTCTCCAGCTCCGTTAATAGCTTCGAATTCTCCGCTGTAAGTAGATATTATATGTGTGTGTCTATATATATATATATATATATAAGTATGTATGTATGTATGTATTGCATTATAGTTATATAAATACATATTCAATATTTTAGGTGTTAAGGAACGTAATTGTATCTCTATCGCAGTTATATATGAATATATATACATGCATAACGAGAAAGAAAGATGTACATACACCTGTATGGGCTATGTGGGCTGTGTATGTGAGGATCATATATATATAGAGAGAGAGAGAGAGAGAGATTTATACAGGCATCTGTGTGTGTGTGTGTGCCACACACACAAGTCATTACCTTAATCTCTCTCTCTCTCTCTATCTATATAATAATTTTGATTACCTTCGCTTATATCTGTCTCACTCCTCTCGCTTATAGTTCTTCTCATTCCTGACATCTCCTCGAGAAGGTCTTTGGCTTCGTTTGACAGTGAGGATGCCTTTTGTGCAAAATCTGCTGCCATTCTCCGCTGCCTATCTACCTCCGAAACTGCATCCTTCAGCTGCTCTTGAAGCTCCTCCGCTGGTTAAGGTATAATAAGCTCGCATTAACACTTAATTAATTACTAATAACCATTTATCTCAGTATATTACTCTGTGTTAATAAATTACTAATTATATGCTGTGTATGTGCGTGTATATTCACATATATATCTAATATTACTTCCAACAAAATGTACGTAATGTATACTACATATGTACATCTGTATATCTACTAATTTAATTATCTTTACCTCTCCGCTTGGCCTCTGTAGCTGCAGATACAGCCGACTCCACGTCTATACTAGTCCTCTTCAAGTCGGGAAAGCTCTCTCTCTCTAGACTTTCCTGGAATTTGCTACTTCTCCGGTACCGGCTGCTTAGCGAGTCCGTGTCAGCCGTCCGTCTCAAGACCTCGGACAGGGCCTCTTCTGCCTTGATGGCAGCTGACGTGGCATCTGATGCAGCTGCTGATGCTAGGCGTTTCTCCTTCTCAGCCACGGTCACCGCATCCTCAAGCATGTACCTGTCCAGGTCATAAAATTAGACATATACATATGTATGTATATGTATTCACTACAGTTTTAGAGTCTCAATTTGATTGGTTCTTTTAAGAGTTACCAGTATCATCATCATCATCATCTCTCTTAGCTTGTGTGATGTATATATACATGTATGTTTCACCTGGTTGAATCCTGTTTGCGTTCAAGGACAGAGATTCTCGATTCTAAGTCATCCACCATAAGATCTCTAGTAGCCGTTCTAGAGCTTCCGCCTGGACTCTCAATTGATCTCCGTCTAACTTCTTTAAGTTGCTGTTCTAACGACTCCACCTTGTCCTGCCATACATGTATGTGTGCACACATGTATCTATATATGTGTGTGGATGTGTATACTTATATGTATGCATATGTATTTTTACCTGGCATTTCATGTCGAGGTTGAATATTGCCATTCTAGACTCCTCCAGTCCTGACATGTGCATGAGCTCCTGTTTGCTCTCCAGATGTGCCATCCTGGACTCAAGCTCTTCAATACTTGGTGTTCCTCTTGAAGACGATCTCGAACATGGGAAGCTCTCCTGTTTCTGCTTGAATTCCCTGCATATGTACTTAGGACTTGTATGTGTGTGCGCGCGTGCGTGTGTGTGTTGATCGTATGTGTATACGGTGTATGAGATTTATATAATATGCTCTGCATTCATTATACTACATAGTTTAATTCATATACCTCTAAGCTACACAACACACACACACACGTAACACACACCTTAGTTGGTCTTCTAGCTCTTCTAACTTATCCTGGCATTTTATCTTAACATTCAACACATCCATCCTGACTTCTTCGAGTCCACCAAGGTAGAGTTTTGACAAGTTCTCCACTCTGTCCATGATGAGCATCTTTTCTTGGGAGGTCTCGTCTCGGATTCTGTCTGTGGACCGTCTCAAGCTCCCCCTGTTCATTCAAGTAAGTACCATATATATATATATATATAATATATATATAGAGAGAGAGAGAGAGAGAGAGAGAGAGAGAGAGAGAGAGAGAGAGAGAGAGAGAGAGTGCGTGTGTAGAGTTGAATAAGTATAGATATGTGCGTGTACGTGTGTGCACAGGAGTATATGGTTACATATGTAAACACAGACGCCTTGAAATAGCTAACACAACGCATTCATATTCCACACACACGCACCCATGCACAGTGATATATATATATACATACGGAAAGAGAGAGAGAGAACAATATACACGCATACATATGGTTTTACTTGTATATTAACACATGCATATACAGACACACCTGTCAGCTCTTATGGTCTCCTCGAGTGATTTCAACCTTGTAGTTCGATCTTCAGCTGCACAGCCTCGTCCTTGAGCTTAGAAACAACACGTTTGAGGTCCTCCACGTCAGACTCACACTCTTTACGAAACTCATCCGCTTCCACCCTCGCCTGCAGCCCCTCTTTCTTCATGCTCTGAAGCTGCTTCCGTATATAGCCGTTCTCCGTACGTATGTTTATCTGTTCCGTACTCGTACTTTCCTTGTCGTTCTCCACTATCTGGCATAGCTGCTCCACGTGGCTTTCCAGCTCAGCCCTCCCCTTTGAGAGTAGCTCCACCTCTGCCTTCAGAATACGCACCTGGAAAATGATGTGTATATATATATATATATATATATATGTATATTGTGACTCTCTCTCTCTAACCTCGTCCTGATAGACTTCTCCTTGCTTTCAGGCCTTTGTAGCAAGCACTTCTCGACAGTCTCCTTAGCAACATTCTCCATCTTCTTGGTCACTTCAACACGGAGATTATCCATATCCTTTGCAAACCCTTCTTCCAATGCATCAATGGAGTTTGCCAACTTCTGTAAGTAAATGACATATCACATTTAGTATACGATGCATGCACACACTCACACACGCACGCACGCATGTACACGTGCCTGGGACAAGTTCTCTCGCTTTTTAGACTCCTCTTGCATATTCCTCTTAATAAGAACTAAATCACCTTCAGTTTCATCTCTTAAGAACTCCGTTTCTTTCTCAAGAGAGTTAACTCTCCCACGCCATCTCTTGCCTTCTTCAAGACGTATCCTAAACCCATCTAGAGACGTCCTTAGATCCTTGACAAGTAGCTTCAAGCTCCCTGGCTTGTTCTCATCATATAAACTCAAACTACGGCTCTCTATACCGTCGTCGTATGACTGTGTATACGACCTTTCCTCAGAGTTCTTTGTTTCTTGTTCCTGTGTCCTCTCGAACATAATGTTGTCCCATAGCCTGTCTAACTTTGTCTTACCAAGTATGTTTCTCATACGGTTCCTCTGTAGAACTGGTTCGCATTCCTCCGTATTTCCCCTGTAGTATTCTTCTGTATCTTGGTACATCTTACGGCTCTCATCGTAGCTCCTTCGTACTTCATGTAGTACATCGTTTCTCTCATGATCTGCATCTTGAAAGATGCCTGCATACATATAATATGTGTGTGGTGTGTAGTGCATACCTGTTGGTAGAGATCGTGTTGAATCACGTACACCTGGAGGAGCCTTTGCAGACTTGGACTCACTGCTTCCACAAGGTGCACGATTCTTCTGAAGTGCACTGGGTAGCTTCTTTGGTAAGTAATATACTGCAGGCTTCTCATCAGCAAACGTATATACATCATGCAACTTTGCCTCCCAGTCCTTGACCTGTGCTTGTACATTAGTGCTCTCTCTCTCTCTCTCTCTCTCTCCATTACCTGCTTTTTACTGGTTGGTTCTTTATCAGATTCCTGTTGCTTCTGCTGCTTTCTCTTGCTTTTTGGGGACTCACACTTCTTTGGTGGGGAGTCTGCCTTCTTCTTTGGTGGTGATGCTCGTTTCTTCACAGGTGACTCAGCTCGTTTAGCAGGTGTTCGTGTTCTCTTTCGGGGTTGGGACCTGAGGGATGCTAACTTTTGTCAGCATATACATACATACACATACTATACACACACACAGAGAGACAGTACAGGTAAATACTAACTAGCACACACACACACACACACACAACACACACACACACACACACACCAGTTTGGGCGTGCTCTTGAGTTTAGACTTCTCAGTGGGTTTGGGGCGGCTAGTTGATCCCTTCTTAGGAGAAGCAGGTGATTTCTTGGGTGAGGGAGGAGAGCCTGTTCTTTTCTTGGGAGAGCCTGAGCTTTTCTTTGGCGAGCTCCCGCCGGACAATCGCCGTGGAGTAGCTGTTTCGTGTTGTATTCCACGTGGAGATTCAAGCAGCTCCTGTATCCTTCTCCTCGCCTGGCAATGTTTAAATACATACATTATATAATATGTGTATTTGCAATGCATTCTTATGCTTCATAATATGTATAGAGACATGTCTACATATTGCACAATGCTTTAAAACTACTTTCTTGGTACCGCTTGCATATATATATATTGAATGAACGTATGTATACACAGGAATACACTCATACACACACCTCTACGAGGCCAACATGGAGCTCACGGACAGCTTTATCACCTCGACGCTCCGAATACTCCTTGTGGGCAGGCAATGCACATGCAACAAGTGCTTCAAACCTGCGCAAATGCTGTAGCTCCTCGTCTGTGTTTGGCTGAATACGAGCAAGTGTTGCTTTCTTTAAGCACAGTTTTGCACTTCGAATGTAGAAACTGAGCGGTAAACCTCCTGAACCTGCTCTACCCTGCTCCATATATGTCTATATTCTCACATTTATGATAAACCATCAAACTCTCCCCCGATCAGTGCCATAATTCCGCTAATTAAGCACAACCCATTGAGAAAACATGGAATTATACACAGAAATGACCATTTTCCGCAATTAAGCAAGAATTAAGCTATTAGAAGCTGGAAACACTCATATGGAGTGAAGAATTAGTGTAGAACTCTCATTTTGGGGACTTACAGTGTGCGGGTTCTTTCTTCCAAGGAAACCTGTATATTCGGTTAGTTATGGCAAAAGTTAGGTTATAAGGAATATTCTAGAATCTGTTATAGCTTTATATAGGTATACCCTAAACAAGCACCAATTTTTAGGATACGATGAGCATGTCAAGTTTGAAGGATAATTGCTGTGTTGTGTGTTGGAGGACGAGTGGTGTGCTGTGTGTTAGAAAAAGATGAGTTGTCTCTTGTGATTCGTGCCCTTCCGTGTACCATGAGGCATGTCTTTCCTTGGAGAGATACCAGAAGGAGAATGGCATTGCCCTAGGTGTCGTTGTCCCTATTGCAATTCCAATTGTTTTGCAACAAGCAAGTGCACACAGTGTACGAGGAGGTTCCACAGAGGTTGTTCCCCAAACTACAGTATGAAACAATATTGTTCCCGACAATGCTGGCGTATAGACCAAGGTATCTCGACAATATATAAGACCAGCAATGCTTTTGATTCTAATGGCTTCAGATGGAGGGTGCTAAAGCATGGGATAAGAAATTAAAAGAAGCATATCAAAATATTAACAATCAATTTTGTCCTATCCTAAATGAAGAGCTTGATTATTTAGAAATTATGGTGATGAGTCAAGAACACGAGTTCCCAAGGCTGGACTGTAGCGGATTCCACACGGTGGTAATTGAGACACAGGACGGAGAGCTCGTGTCTGCAGCAGTGTTTAGAATTCATAGAGATAAGGTTGCAGAAATAACTCTTGTTGCTACGAAGGAGGAATGGGAAGGCCGCGGTTTGTGTAAGAAGCTAATGCAAGTGATTGAGGATATTCTTTCATGGATGGGCATCACAACACTTGTGATACTCACTTGTTATGAGATGAAGGACATGTGGAAAAGCAAGTACAAGTTTAAAGGAGATGGAGGGGAGTTTCAAGTTGAGAAGAGCTGAGTTGGATTTGTCTACATGGAGAATTGTGAGTTTCTTGTGAAGAGCCTATGTGGAAAGGGATACGGTGTTAAGCTGAAGCTGGAGTACTTTTTAGCCATTGTCCACACAATGAGGAGGGTTAAATCAATCCTTCAAAGATGGTTGAATCTGTTGATACTACTAGATTTATGTTTAGCCATTGGATGTGCATGGAAGGTGTACCACAGGTTTATGTATGAAACATGAGTTACAAATGAGTTTGTATTTTTATTTAATTGATTAGAGAATAAAGATATGCCACTTTCCTCACTCAAAAATTCTTGTATGATATCAAAAGGGGTGTTGTGTTGTTAATGAGTGAGATCCTTATTTATGCGCTCGAAAATTGAATCACAACTGAAGAATTTTCTAGCATGGTTGAGGAACATGCAACAACTTATTGTGCTTAGTGATAAACAACCTTACTTAATGAATTTAGGATTTCACTAAATAGCACTAGGTGAAAGTGGAATTTACCATTTAGCTTATTGTTTTTAGGTGTAATTAGGTTTTGCTAGAGTTTATTGCATCAAGTGACACCCCTAGCTCTAGGATTGGGTTTAGGGTTAAATTAAGTTAAGCTCATTAACAATAAAGCTGGAATTCTATGCCAGCCCACTCACACAAGTAAAAAAGAGAGAGGGGAGGGGGACTCCCTCACAAAGAGTGTGTATACAGAGATAGTTTTAGGTTCATAAGTGAATTGGTTATTTTTTTATTGATTCAAGTTTTACTTGTGTCATAAGACATAACCTATATTGTGCCACCTTAACTTCCAGCCAATAGGGGTTACATGGAACTTCTTACAGTTAAGGAATAACTTATAGGAAAGAATCAATAGGAAAGTGTGAATATAGAAATAATCCTACAATGAATAAGAAGAAAACAGTTATGATGGTTGGTGGGAGGATAGATTCAGTTAGGGAAGACAGAGGCTATATAGGAGAGAACAAAGAGAGAATCTTCAGGAGATAAGTAAGTCTCCACACTTGTTATCTCTTTGTAATCATTTTAATAGTGCAAGTGGATGTTTATGATATCTTATAAATGCTTTCACATGGTAATGACCAAAGCAAAATCTTATCTTTGATTTTAGAGATGATATAAGAGGTGATATATAGAGCCATTTTAATGACGAAATCCCTAAACACATAAATGTGAACAATATTTTCTATGTTAAGAAATTTTTATATGTTAACACATGGTAACCATAGAGGGATTTTGCCATTGTTGTGTAAAAATTTGTGGAATTCCTAAATGAAGTAGTAAATATGCATGTTGTAATTAAAATGGGCATGATACGTGAAAATGGGAATATAAAATAAATTGCTAATTAATACTTAAGTTTTAATTATTAATTAATTATTTAATTAATATATAATTAAGTCTTAAATATTAATTAATTAATAAATTAATCATTCAATAACCTTACTTAGTAAGCAATATTCCTAAAATATCTTAGAATATTCATATTATTCTTCATTCTAAAAATAGTTTACAATAATTAAAAAATATTATCAAACATAATTACAAATGAAATCATTTCCTTTTCAACATGTTAATTTATTTATAAATACTTTCTTTAACCATACAGAGAAATCTCCTCATTTTGTCTAAGTCATCACTCTCCGGATTAATTAAATCATTTTGATCAATATCTTGATGTTGTTGCCACCACCTAACACTTTCACGAATGCAATTAGAGTTGTCATCCTTGTTAATACATAAGATGTAATAATACCAGGTCTGCATAAAGGTCATCTAAAAAATGACGTTCCTTAAGAATAATATTGTAAAGTGCCTGATTGCTCTCCTTCATTTTATAAAATTCAAAATCACGAAAAAAAAGCATTAGGAAATGTTGATATGGTGGATATTGCTCACAAAAGTTTTCAAGATTCTTCTTTTGAGGCACATATCCAAGTAGTTCACTAGGTCATCCATGGTATTGATATCAGAATATGGGTCGAAAGTGATTGGATGGATATAAGCAATGTTTTGGTTAAGCATAGCCTTCAGAGGAGAGTCGTCTACCACTAAGATATGTGCATTCTTCATTATCCTTAACTGATTGATTCCCGATGAAGCCCAATAAATATTTCATTCTTGAAGAAGTATGGCTTGCTTTCCTTTCTTCTATTGTGAAATTCGAGAGGTTTAACATATTTACTGGTCAAAAATCTAATATTTACGAATCACCTCTTTTGCAACACCACAATGTTTCTTAAGCAAATTCAATAATGGTGTCAAGTTGTGAATCTGCATGCATGACCAAATTTGTCAAGCCACGATCCAGGAACAAGAAAGTGAGTAGGATTCTGAGAACAAGGAAGCTTGACTCAGAAGTAGGACAAGGAACAGGATAGGAACTAGGAACTAGGAACAAGACAAGAGTAGGAAGCAAGGAGCAAGACAAGACAATAATAAAACAAGACAAGATTGATCGTAGAAAGACTGGTGTTGATAATAACTGATTATACAACAATTAGGTCGAGCTTTTATGCTCACAACTCCAAGCTAATCTGGTCATGAGCTAAAAATATGACCCTTATCCTCTAGGCATATCCTGGCATATCCTATAATATCTATAGGCATATCCTGTAGGTATATCCTATAGGTATATCTTAGGATATCATGTAGGTATATCCTATAGGAATATCCTGCAGGCATATCCTATAGGTATATCCTATAGGCATATCCTGTATTGTATCCTGCATCCTGTATTGGGTCGTGACAGCACCTCCTCCCTAAGGACGAGTTCCACGAGTCTTGGGACTGGTTTAGCAGGATAATGCCGATGGAAAGCAGCAACTTTGGAAGAAGCATGGAGTAAGTTGGATGCAGGTTCCCAAGTGCGATCGGTAGGCAAATAACCTTTCCAATCCACCAAGTATTGAGTTGGCGGCGATGAAGACGAGAATCAAGGATGGCTGCAACTTCGTACTCAGGTTCACCGTCAATGACCACAGGAGGGGGAGGAAAGAAGCACGACCAGGAAGAGAAGAAGGATGATACGGCTCCAACAAAAGTGTGAAACACAGGATGAAGTTTCACCGTAGATGGTAACTCGAGTCGGAAAGCTATAGGATTGACCTCAGCCGCAATCTGTAAGGGCCCAATCGTTGAAAATCCAACTTAGAAGAAGGCCTGTTGGTGCGAATATGCCGACGAAGAAGCCACATGAGATCACCAATCTTGTATGCAGGTGCCTTGACGATGAGCATCAGCATGATGCTTGTACCATTCCTGTGCCTGTGAAGATGAACCCGGAGATCCTCATGTACTGACGAAGATGCTGGAGACGATCCTGTACTGCAGGAGCAAGAAGGAGAAGCAGGAGGAGCAAAGTCAAAATGGATGGTAGCCTGTAAGAGCAAAGAAAGGTGTCTGGCTGTAGATGCGTGAACGGAGTTGTTGTAGGCAAACTCCATTGGAAGAAGGTCCAACTAGTTGTCCTGTTGGTAACTATGAAGAACGAAGATATTGCTCCAAGGTCTGAATCGTGCGTTTGACTGCCCATCAGTTTGTGGATGGTATCCTGAAGAAAGGTCCGCTTTAACCTGTAGACTCCGGAGAAGTTCTCGCAAAACTTGGACATGAATTGTGGGCCTCATCAGAAACAATGCTCTCAGGAAGACCATGTGTCGAATACTTTGCGGATCACCAACTCAGCGGTTGTCTGGCCTGTAGCAGTCTTGTGACATGGTAGAAATGAGCCTGTTTGGTGAAACGGTCAACCACCAAGAACTGCATCAAATCCACGAGAAGGAGGAAGATCTGTGAGGAAATCCATAGAAATGGATCTCCAAGGAGCAGAAGGAACAGGAAGAGGACGAAGAAGACCAGAGGGCGGTGACGAGGCATCTTCACCTATTGCAGGTGTCACAACTCCGTACAAACTTGTCCACAAAACCTCGCAACCCAGGCCACCAATAGTTGTGAGTCACCAACTCAACTGTCTTGGCCACACCAAAATGTCTGTAGCCGGGGTATCATGACAATCCTGTACCACACGAGTCCTGCAAACACCAACAGAACGTACAGGAGACCTTCCGGTACAGGAGTCCGTCCTGTATGGCAAACAACTTGTAGTCTGTACGGAACTGGAGGAAGAGGAACTTGCGATGTCAGGACTAATGTGTGAAAACACATTCCTTGCCAAGTCGTCTGTAGCCAACTGCAAACGGATGTCTGTAGGAGTGTGGAATCTGCTGGAGCCTGATGAACTTGTAGTGCTGCAAGCCGAAGTCGATCAGGACCCAACAACACTTGCTTTTGACAGTCATATGCAGGATCGCCCGGGTCGGTGCAAGGTAAGAGCGCCTAGACAATGCATCCGCCTTGCCATTTCGAAAACCAGGCCTGTAGATGATGACGAAATCAAAACGTGATAGGAACTCCGCCCACCTAGCCTGTCGCCGAGCTCGTTTGAAAACTCCAGGTTCTTGTGATCCGTAAGAACTTGTACAGGATGCGCAGCACCTTCCAGGAAATGCCGCCACTCCTCGAACGAATCCACAATGGCCTTGAGTTCCTTGTCATGAATCTCGTAATTGATCTCGCCGAAAGGAACTTACGAGAGTGAAAAGCTACAGGATGAAGCAACTTGTCTTCTCCAACTTGTGATAGAACAGATCCTACTGCAAAATCTGAGGCATCTGCTTCAACGAAGAAGGGACGAGAAGGATCAGGATGTGCTAAAATCGGAGCTGTCGTGAAGGCGTCCTTGAGTGTTGTGAATGCATGTTCCCCTTGTCGGACCAAGAGAACACTCCTGTGCGCTTGGTGAGTTCCGTGAGTGGAAGTACACCTTGGAGAAGTCCTGTATGAAACGCCTGTAAAGTTTGCAAAGCCAAGGAAACATTGTACATCTCGTACAGACTTGGGCCTCTCCCACTCCACGATAGTCTTCACCTTGTGCATGTCCATGGAAATGCCAGCAGGAGAGACGATGTAGCCCAAGAACTCCATAGTATCCCTGTCGAAGAAACACTTCTCCAACTTCGCATACAGGCCATGCTCAAGAGCCTCTGTAGGACTAGTCGTACATGCTTGTCATGAGCCGCCTGGTCCTTGGAGAAAATCAAAATGTCATCGAGGTAGATTACCACAAACTGGTCCAAGAAGTCACGAAAGATGTCGTTCACCATGTGTTGGAACACGGCTGGGGCATTGGTAAGTCCAAAGGCATCACCGTGTACTCGAAGTGTCCATACCTTGTACGAAAGGCAGTCTTCCACTCATCGCCTGGACGAATCCGTACAAGATTGTAAGCCCCTCGTAAGTCGATCTTCGTGAACACCTTTGCTCCTTGCAGCTGATCGAGAAGTTCCGAGATCAATGGCAATGGGTACTGGTTCCGAATGGGTGACTTGAATTCAAACCTTTGTAGTCCCACAACCAAACGTAAACTCCCATCTTTCTTCTTGACAAAGAAGATAGGTGCTCCTGCAGGGGACTTTGAGTGACGAATGAAGCCGGATGCCAAGTTTCCTCGATGTACTGAAGAACCTCCAATTCTGTAGGTGACAATGCATAAATCGGTCCGAACGGTGGAGTCTTTCCTTCCACAAGATCAATAGGACAGTCGTAGGACCTGTGAACAGGAAGAACTGCAGCCTTGTGCTTGTCAAAAACGTCTGAAAGGAGTGATACTTGGATGGTAGGGAAGAAGGAGGAGAAGAAGAAGGAACAGGAGAAGGAGATTGAAAAACAGGGAGTCAGATACAGGAAAGGTAGAAGAGGACGTAGGAGTTACTTGAAAGGCAAAAAGTGAAAAGGAGCAGGATCAGTGGCAAGTTCATGCATGGTAGTGGTAAGAACTCGGAGAGGAGAAGGAGGGAGCTGTGATTGAAAAAGAGGAAGGATCTTGGGGGTGGAACAGAAGAAGAGTAAGGCAGGATTGGGAGAAACATGTGTGGATGTTGACAAGTGTACAGGATTGGAAGAATCCTGTACAGAAGTCCGTGGATGCACAGGAGTGAGGAGAGCCTGTGAGTGTGCTGACGAACCAATAGGAGGTGGATCCTGTTGAGGAGGAACCTTCGACACTGATACAGGATTGGAAGAACCCTGTACAGGAATCCGCAAACTTACAGGAGTGGAGAGAGCCTGCGGATGTGCTGAGGAACTGACATGAGGTGAATCCTGTCGAGGAGGAGTCTTCAACACTGATACAGGAACAGGCACGGTCAATCCTGTAGCTTGTACTGCCTCAGACACTAAGGATGTATCCTGCACACAGGAAGGTACAGGATTGATCCTGGTTGCTGGAGAGGAAAATGTCCTAGACCTCCAGTCGATCTGGATTTGCAACAACGAACCATGGCATGCCCAAAATGATGGGAGTCGACCGAGTCTTGATCAAGTTGAAGGAAATCGAACAGTTGAATGCCATGACTGCAAGAGAGAGGTTTGGTAGCATGGGTAACTGCGCCAGAAGCAATCAAACGACCATCGGCCACCTCTACAGGAACTGCACGCTTCAACTTCACCACCGGAATGCCATGTTGAGTTGCAAAAGTGTCATCCATGAAGCATGCATTTGCACCAGTGTCTAACAGGGCAAACTCCTTGAGCTCTCGATTATTGAGATGAATGTGTACAGGAAACTTGAGTGATGGAATGGTATGAGCAGCACCAATGGAGCCTGCACCTACGTCCAACTTCGTGGCTCCTAGACGAAGTGAACATTGAAGTTTTCCGACTGAACTTCAGCTTCAACTTCACGCGTCTTGAACTTCCTGGCTTTAATAGGACATTCTGCCACCTTGTGTCCTGCTTCACCACAATACAAACATAGATTCTCACTGCGGCGACGTTGCTTCTCAGCAGGAAAAGTGAGCCACGCTTGTATTTCTCAACCTCCATAGGAACTACTCCAGAAGGTGTCGCAGGAGTATGTACCACACTGCAGGATTGGTTTGCAAACTGCTGATGGATTTTTCCTGACGACGCTCGAACAAGCGGTTGTCGCAGCAAACGGCCTGTTGCATGATCTCCTAATGTTTGGGCATCCGGTAACGTAAGGAGAAGGTCCTTCACGTCATCCCTCAACCCAAAACGGAAAGTGTTGATCAATGCAGTCTGTCCCATGGAATGTTCGTGCAAAGTTGCTGAAATTCGGATGCATAGACGGAAGCTGGTCGAGATCCTTGTGTGAGCTTTCGTAACTTCGTGCATGCGGAACGGTACTTATCGGGATCTCCAAAGCAAGCTTCAAAGGCAGCCACGAAACCTTCAAAGTCTTCCATCAATGGGTCGTCACGCTCCAGCAAAGGGGCAACCCAAGCCCGTGGAGATCCAACTAGTAGGGATGCCAAAAGGCCAACCTTTTGTGCATCAGTGAGTAGCGCGTGGTTGCATGCGGATCAAAAGCCTGATCTGATTCAGGAACCCTTGGAAATCGGCACGATTGCCATTGAACTTTTTGGCATGCTGATCTTCGGCTCCGAAGAAGTGTTCGATGGAGAGGAAACCACGGATGCTTGAGAGAGAGCCTGCGCACAGCCTTGGAGGATGCATCAGCAGCTGCATGCCCCGTTGGTGGAACCTTGCAGATCTGTGACCACTTGGCGCAAAGTGGCCAGCTCATGAAGCAATATTTGGTGCTCGCGTTGAAATTGCTCAAAATGCCATGATTATGAAAGAAAAAAGGAGGAAAACGAAGGAGAAGAATCAAGGAAAAAAAAGTAGCTGGAAATCGAAAAGCTATGAAAGCATTACTATCAAACTGTCAAGCCACGATCCAGGAACAAGGAAGTGAGCAGGATTCCGAGAACAAGGAAGCTTGACTCAAAGTAGGACAAGGAGCAAGACAGGGAGCAGGACAGGAACTAGGAACCAGAACAAGACAAGAGCAGGAGGCAAGGAGCAAGACAAGGACAAGATTGATCGTAGAAAGACTGGTGTTGATAGTAACTAATTGTACAACAATTAAGTCGGACTTTTATACTCACAACTCCAAGCTAATCTGGTCATGAGCTAAAAATAGTGACCCTTATCCTCTAGGCATATCCTATAGTATATCCTAAGGCATATCCTGTAGGAATATCCTGTAGGAATATTCTGCAGGCATATCCTGTAGGTATATCCTATAGGCATATCCTATAATCCGTATCTTGTATCCTGCATCTTGTATCGGGTCGTGACAATTATCCTCAAGGAAATGGACAAGTTGATCCAAAAATAAAGTTCTTAAAAATGTTTTAACAAAAGTAATTCAGGAAATGGAAAAGACTTAGATGAAAAAACTTCTTGAAGTCTTGTGGGCCTATAGAACAGCTTACAAAGTTACTATAGGTATGACACCTTTTAAAATTGCATATGGACTAGGTCATAACTCCTATTATGTTGTGCCATCCTTAAGAATGGCCATTCAATATAATATGGGAGAGAATGAATCTTTGGCAAGTCGTTTAATATAGCTGGAAAAGTTGGATGAGCTAAGAATATATGCCTTATGAACAATATAAATGATTTAAAGGAGGAGAAAAGCCTGGCTTAATAGGAAGAGACGAGGAAAGGAATTCAAGAAGGGGACTTGTCTTGGTATAGAGAAAAGATTGATGAGATGAGTCAAAGCTCAATCTGAAGTGGATAGGCCCTTTTCGGGTTAAATCTGTGAAGGAGGAAGGAATTGTGGAGTTGCAAACATTGGAAGGAGAGGAGATTGAAGGAATGGTGAATATGAATAATTGCAAAAATATATGCCGTAGGAAACGTTGCAGTAAATAATATTTTTATTGATTCAAGGGGGATATTTCTTATCTACTGGGCACCAAAAATGGTGCACCAGATCTAGGGTTTCCTCAATGGGGCAGTGAGATGGCTACGAAGAAAAGTTCTTTGCCTACCCGCAATTGTTGAGAGCTTGTTAATCCTCCCAAAGGAGAAAGATTGGGACATGTTCAATTGGTTCACACCAGGTGGGAATTTTCCACGAAGATGGAAAGGGTTCTGAAGGACTTGAATCTGTGGGCCTATGCTGAGCTATTGAGGGATGGAGAGCCCTCATGATGAACAATGCTTCACACTAGTCATGCTTATGGAGAAGGTAGATAAGCCAGAGATGGGATTGTTAACTTACACAGAGGAAAAGAAGCTCTTCTTCACGGAAAGCTTGATACATGAAGTTTTTCATCTTCTTGGTTTGGAAGGAGAGGTGAAGCCAAATAAGGCCCACTTGAGTGGCATACTAAAAGAAGTAAGCAATATATGAGCAAGTGGGGCTTAAGCTCTTGGATTTAGTAGAGGAAGCTCAATTGGCTGTGAATTTTATTTTTAACGCCACTTTGCATATTATGACATCAAATCCAATCATGTCTTTGTTGATGGATTAAAGGAGAAGAGGCAGTAGGCATGGCTAGATACCTGCTTAAGAGGTTAAGAGAGCACCTTTCCACAATGCAGGAATTGGAGAAAAGGGAGACCCTCATCGATGATGGCATTTACATGGGTGCAAGGGATGCTGATCATGTTGATAGCATGGAGAGCCAGCTATTCTTGAAACCTAGCTCAGATGAAATAGGTGCAAAAGGAGGCAGAGCTGCTCCAAAAAGGCAAGGCAAACCAAGGAGCAAGAAGCAAAATGGAAGGAGCTTGAGCTTAAGGTGAAGGAACATGGGAAGTTTCTCGATGGAGAAATAGGTGGAGAAGACTCCAAAGAAGAAAAGCTGAAAGTGGAAAGTGGAAAGTGGAAAGACCAACATCAACAAAAAGAACAACAAGGTCATCAAAGAAAGGAGTGAAGTTGAAGTCCTTGGGGATCCAGGATACCTTCGAGGAGAAGATGATGATTGTTGACCTCGAGGAGGAAGAGGACGACAACTCGGAAGTCACTACCATGCAAGAGGAAATTGCAGAGGATCAGGGGGAGGATGAGGAGCTAAAGGAAGGCACTTGGAGATGAGAACTAAGGCAAAATAGGAGACAAAAATGGGAAAGCTCTAGACTACATAGCAGAGTCAGGTGTGGTAGGAAATAGTGGATAGGATGGACACAAAAGGGAAGTAGGATGGGATAGAAGCAGAGCAGAAGTTGGTACCAGAGTTAGAGAGCAATTATCCACGGTGAAGTCCCTAGTGGTGGTTCGTTGCAGGTTTTATGTCTCGTTTAATGAGGTACATGAAAGGGTAAGGCCATAGGAGATGAGCAGGTGGTTGAGTTGCTGAAGGAGAAGTGGAATGTTTCAGAATCTTCTCATCCCAAAGTATTCCGTCTTTCCCAGTTGGACCAATAATGGAGGATATAACTGGCGAACTAGCTTTCGAAATTGGGAGTGAGGACAGGACTATGGCACATGATCAAAGTTCCCACACATCAATTCAATCTGCCACCTTTTCAACCATCACCGCAATCACATGCAGGTATGTATGATAGAGGTGTTATAGAACAGGGGGATCGCAGAAAGTGCAAGTTAGTGGTTTTCAATGTGAGGAAGAGGATCCACACCAGCAATAGCAAGAGGGCGATGCACATGCAGATATATCTTTTAAGCGTCAAAGAGTGTTTCGAGGAAGGACGCGTAGGCTACAAATATTTAGGTGCAATTCGCACAAATCCTTGCACAACTTCAATAGGAAGTTGTGGAGCAGATGGCTGTAGGTGGAAATAAGATACAGGATGTGACACAATTGGCGGCGAACCTTTTCAATCATTTTGGTCCAATGCAGGATATAAGGTCAAGGATAGAGCTGATATCCAACAACTGATTGTTCAAGCGGTGGAGAATGTTATGGCACCAAAGATGGCGATAATTCATGGCATACTGAACAAGGGGGTGCAACATCTAGGGAAACCGCGCACATCGTTGTGGAGATCAAGCCTGCACTGACAATGCATGAGCCAATGGCGTTGTTTCAGAGGCTAGTGTGAGCGCGAGACGAGAGTCAGCAAACTATGACTATCTTGACAGTGGTAGTTGATGAATTCCAGCGTCTTCAAGAGAAAAATGAGTAACTCAAAGAAGAACACAGGCTTTTCGTCTCAACAAGAACTAGACAAGGAGAAGGTAGAGTTCCAAAAGTATAAGGAACATGTGGAAGCTGAGTATCAGGAAGATACTCAGGACGTGTTTCCATGAGGACACAACAACAAATAAGAAGGGGACAGTGTTAAAGGTAAAATGTTAGGAACATAGGGCATCCTACTGTGGAGAGAATAAGGGTAGGAAGGTCCATAAGTAGTTTGGAAGAAAGGCTGCATAGGAAGGAAATTCTTACCGAGAGGAACAAGATGAAGGAAAAGGACGATTCGGAAGGAAAAGGTTGGCATGGCGAGAGAGTGGGTATGTAAAGGTAGTTAAGGCAAGAGAGTAGGGGTCTCCACGTTTGTTCTTTTGTATTCATGTTCAAAATAGAAAGTGCATATTATAAGATCTCTTATGTAGAATTTATATATACTTCCAATGGATACTTGGATGGTAGGAAGAAGTAGGAGAAGGGGAAGGAGCATGAGAAGGAGATTGAAAAACATGAGAGTCAGATATAGGAAAGGTAAAAAAGGACGTAGGAGTTACTTAGAAAGCAAAAAGATAAAAAGGAACAGGATCAGTGGCAAGTTCATGCATAGTAGTGGTAAGAACTTAGAAAGGAGAAGGAGGGAGCTGTGACTGAAAAAGAGGAAGGATCTTGGGGGGCGGAACAGAAGCAAAGTAATGAAAAGATCCAGGATTGGGAAAAACTATGCGGATGTTGACAAATGTACAGGATTGGAAGAATCCTATACAGAAGTCCATGGATGCACAGGAGTGAGGAAAGCATGTGAGTGTGCTGACGAACCAATAGGAGGCGGATCCTGTTGAAGAGGAACCTTCGATACTGATACAAGATTGGAAGAACCCTATACAGGAATTTGTGAACTTACAGGAGTCGAGAAAGCCTATGGATGTGCTGAGGAGCTGACATGAGGTGAATCCTGTCGAGGAGGAATCTTCAACACTGACACAAGAACATGTATGGTCAATCATGTAGCTTGTACTGCCTCAGACACTAAGGACGTATCATGCACGCAGGAAGGTATAGGATTGATCCTGGTTGACGGTGGCCGTCATCACGGCCAGCCGACAGGTTGCCAACGGCGCGGACGAGCGGTTGGACGAAGTGCCGGATAAGGGGGTACTGCAGGTACGGACTGATGGCGACCGGTGTCAGGCGGCGGCGTAAGTGGGCAAAGATCCGATCGTCCGGACCAACTACCCAGGGTACGAAGGACAGCACGGATGGGGAGGCGCATAAATGTGACAGGTAGGACTCTGTCACTAGGCGGCAGACCAGTGGGAGAGCGCCACCTGTAGCTAGGGACTAGTGGTAGGTACCCACTATATAAGCCGGAAGGCTGGTAGTGGGTCGGGGTCATTTTGAGGAGTCAAGTCAGCGTCTTATATCTTGCTCCCCTATCGGAGATAGTTTGTACTCAGACAGGCTATATATATATATCCATTTTCCTTCTATTCACCCCATAAGTGGGTACCCCTGCCTGCCCGACTCCTGGGCCCCGCAACACTCTCTGCCCAGTCATCTTTGTAGAACTCCCCTTTCCTATACACAGACCCTCGCGGCATCCGGGTGAGGCCATCCAATACTTCCCTTTACTCCTGAGGTAAGGCCCGGCGTACCGGCCGAACCCCACCCTGGAGTTGGACGCCCTCACAGCGTCCTGGTGACCACTACAGCTTCCTGAGAAGCACACATCTGGCCTGCGGAGTCCCTCGACGACCATTTGTGGCGACCACGGAGGGATAGATAGTACACAGATGAAGTTCACTGTAGCAAGTAGAGTGGCGGCCCGACGAAGAGCCGGGATTAACTCATTCGAGCAAATAGAGATCGACGAGCAATAGCTGACTAGGAGAATGAGGCGGGCCGGCTGAGGGAGAGTGATGGATGGCGGCGAAGCACCTCGACTGCCGCAATCAGCCCCTACCTCACCTACCCGAGGGAACGACGGGAACGCCGCATGGCCGAATCTCCAAGCAGCAAAAAACTCGGCACATCGGTGGCAGAGGCGGTCGCACGCCGCTGACAATGAAGAAGGATATGAAGGAACTGCAGCACGTCCGGATGGCAATCCAGGTACGGCAGCATGCGGGTATGAACAGCACCCGGATGGGCGACTTTGCCCGACAGTAACCTACGATGTAGAGTGGGATGGATGGCAAGATGATGAAAGCCCTCCGCCTCTCGACATAGGTGAAAATGACGGCCACGAAGAGCCCCCATACCAACGAGCGGAACCAGTATTTGACAAGTACCCCCGAAGGAGGAAACCTCGCCCAGGACAACCCCAAGAGAGGGCAGGCATGCAACGAAGGCAAGAATCTCAAGGGGGAGAAAGCAACATGGATAGCGAAGGAGGACGTGAGCCAGAAGCCCAGCATGACCAGCGCCACGATGGAGGTAAGATAGGAAACCCAGGGCCATCGTCACCCATCAGGGTGACGCGGGGGGCTCGTAATTGCCCGGAAAGAGGGGAGGAAGAGCCTCATCTGGGAAGCCCCCATAAGGAGGGGCATCGATTGCCAACAAGGCAACCTCTGCACCAAAAGTTCAACCGATCAGATGACGCAGCAGGTCAGGGTGGTTACCAGGATGGGAACCCAAGGCTTCGGAAGGCCGGGGTACACCTAGGGCAACTGCCTGCGCAGAGGTGACTAGACGTCGATGAGCTGACGAACTGGGAGGAGGCACCAGAAAGAGGGGCCGCACAAACGAGAGGAATTCGTCCAGGGGCAGAAGAGATTCGCCCGAGCGACTAGTATCGCCCCATCGATCACGACCGTCTAGACGTCGCGAGGGAAATCCGTGCACGGTCATACAAAACTACTCGCTGGAGGAGGAAAAACCGTCCAGCCAAGGTAAGCCGCGCCACCAGCCGTCAGGTTGGTCCGTGGTGGGGGCCCTCGAGGGACAGCTGAGAGGAGCCCGTCCTTGTCACCCACCCTCAATGGGAGGGCAGGGCTGCGAGGAAGGAGAAAGGTGCCCGCAAAATACCAAGACGTGGACTACACCACGTCCGAAGCGGAGGGTCCAGATCGGAACAACTCTCAGGCACAATGGGACGCCATGGGAGCCGACCCGGTCACCTTATTAGCCCAAGCGCTCAATCGGATGCAGGAGAGCACTGTAATAGTGCCCTTACCCGCGTTCCATGGAGCGAAGGGGGAAGACATAGACCAACATGTCCACAAGTTCGAACAGGTGTGCGAACTTCGGAGTGTGAGCGACAATCACAAGAAGTTGAGTGCCTCTGCATGCACTCTAAACAAGAAGGCACATGCCTGGTGGATGCGATTCCACGAGGCGAACGAAGGAGCCCGCTGGGAGACCGCACGAAGGGCATTTCTGGATACCTTCCGGGAAGAAAAGAGTGAAGAGGAGGTGATCCACAAACTAACGAGCTTGAAACAAAAGCAGGAGAGTCGGTCGATGAGTACACGGTCCGCATGCTGGGGTATATCGCCTGGCAAAGAGACGCCCCAGTTGATTGACCAAGAAAATGTGGTACCGAAAGGGACTGCGGCCGGAGATCCGTAAGTGGATCGGCTTGGACGACGATCGGACGTTCGACAAGTTATTCCGGTACGTCAAGAAGCCGAAAAGCGGGAGGCTAAGCACCAAGAAAGGAAGGCACAAGATAAATCGGACGCAGAGGAGGCGAACGATACCGCATCAAATGAGGAAAACCTCTCGGATGCCCCAAGGCTGACAAAAAAAGAGAACCGGTCGGGTACCAAGGGACACAGGCAGCTGCAGCGGGGGAACCTACGAGGAGCCACACGGAAGGAAGATTTATCCACGACCTTGGCTCGAATGGGATACACCGCACGGGGGGATAAGTACTGTCGGGTGTGTAACATCCGCGGATCTCACAACACGGACGATTGCTATCGGCTGGCCAAACTCCTGAGTAAAAGGCCACCACAGGTAGCCACACTGGCAGTAGAACGAGGAACCGAAGAGGGTCCAGATGGCTGAAGGAGTTACGGCCGCAGGACGGGGGAGACAACCAACCCCGTAGGAGCTCCCGTTCAGGAGACCGAAATCGTAGGTCCCTCCGAGAATGGCCACGTACTGACCCAGGTATGGAGACAGAGAGAGATGACCGGAACGCAAGGAGGTGTTGTGCGCACTGTGCGGAGGCCCACACCCTCTACCGATGTTCATGGGTATCATTGATCAAACCAATGCTAGAAGCGCAAGCAGCCGGCATCGCCAGGACAAGTAACGGGCCGATCCCGCCAACTCAATTCCAAACTCCACCGCAAGTAAACCAAGTAACGGTGGTATACCAGAACAGAATGTCAGGATAGACATAGTACACAGGCGCCCTTAGCGGACGAAACAAGGGAAACCCAAAGGCGGAGAACCAGGGGAGCACGAAGGTGCAAAAAGAGAGGACAGGCAATAAACCCCCGGTTCTAAAGCAATGGGTAAGGAAGCAAACGCAAGAACTACACAGTCTCAAAAACCTGTGGAGCCCAACCGAGGCCAGGAATCGCTAAGAAAACTAAGGAGAAGGCGAAACCGCGCATTCGTAAGGGGGAGGCACATTAAGGGGTCAGAACAGGAAACGCCACTGGTTCCCATCGTACGATGGGAGAAATCGGGTATGACCAGCAGCAAGACCCCCACCAAGAGGCACTGCAACCACAGTGGACTACGTGAATGATGTACCGACTATCCCGGTTCCATGGGGGTCACACACATCAGCGAATTGATTATAGATGGGGGGTCAGCAGTCAATGTCATGTCAGCAGAGCTCCATAGGAAATTACGTATGCCAACTCCGGAACCCACCCCATTTCAGGTACGCATGGCCAATCAAGCCGAGGTGGTGCCCAAGGGCATTTTGAGGGCAGTAGAGGTCGAGATCCAAACGGTCAAATTTGGATCAACGTTGTGGTCCTAGATATGCCGCAAGGGGGGGATTCGACCTACTCCTCGGTCGACCCTGGCTCAGGGGTGCAAAGGTACAGCACGATTGGGAGCACCAACAGATATGGTTCCACCCAGACGGGTGATAAGGTCCATACCACAGGCAAAACCCAGACCCCCGCATGGAGATTCGGGGCGATGGAGTATCAGGAGCCCGGCGGGCGCTGGGGATGGAGCGAGGTAGTAAGAGCGACCTCCGCAGGTCGGCTCCCAGGATCGGGTCGAGCCAAACAAGAGGCCTCGCATTAGAGGCAGACCAACGTAAAGGAGCTAGGGATCGCAGAAGCAACCAAAGCCTGGGACTCCGGACCGGAACATTGGTTCACCAACACCAAGACAAGTCCGGAGGGCCTATGTGGACATACCCAAGCCAGACGGTCGCCCCAATCAAGCGGAGCCACTCCAGAGCCGGTAGCGACAGGGATCGGCAGTTTTTTTTCAGTCCTAGTCCCAAGGAGAATATCCATTACCTGGGCCGATTAGAGATCGGCCCGGGAAGTGGGGGGGGGAGAAGCAGCGGGTGGAAGTAGGACCCAGAAACCTAGATAGGGGACATGCGGGGCCAGTATGGGGAAGAAGCGGCAAGAAGGGATCAACAGTAAGACTGTGCAGTTAGAGCCAGAATGGGCCTCACCATGCGGTAGCAAAACACCACAGTCTACGTTAATGGACAAGTACCATGACGAAAGGCCGATAGTAGCAGCATGGTCACCCAGATGGAGCACAGATTGAGGAATCCCAGGGCAGAACAGCGAACCATGGGGCGAAGTGATAGGGAGGACGGAGGAGCCAGAAGAAGGATCTCCAAACGCACGTGTGGCCAGCTCACAGGACCACATGGTCCACGAGGTGGACCACAGCGTGAGGCACACACTACGAAGGCAATGATGGTCAGGTGGCGCCATCATTGTGTATCCAGGTGCAAGGATAGACGCATCAGACACCTCGGAGGACGCCACAAGGACTGTCATGGCACCTACACTCAGAAAGGAGGTGCACAATGCCACACCCCCATTACCATGACCACGGGGTGGACAGAGAGAAATCCGAGCAATGGTGATCAGAGAAATTCGAGTGCTCATCAAGGGCCAAGAACGAGCAGCGGAGCTAGTATCGCCCAGGTACTCCAAGTTCAAGGAATTAATCGGGCAACCCGACGTCGGCAAGTCAGGAAGCAATTACGATTAGATGAATTCTTCGACCTTCCGTGGGGAGAAGTAGGGACCCAGGATTTGATGAGAAGGCCAGACAATTCCTCCAGTCAGCGGAATTAGTGGCTAGTCAAACCGGGCGTAGGGGGATACAATTCTGCATGATGGAGTACCGTCTTCTGCATTATGTTCGATGAACTAGCGATAGTCTTTCGGCTGCCAGGGGACGGCCTAGCCTAGGGGAATGCTCGAAGCGGAGGTTCAACGGCCCGCCACCACATAGGAAGTCATGGACTACGAGGCATACAAGCGAAGGAGGAAGTAGCCGAGTTCGTAACGCTAGTGGCCTTCATGCTCACAGGAAGAACAGGGAGTCGGATCACCAGACGATTGGCGAACGGTCTTTGCAGGGCGTGGGAAGGAGTAGCATAAATTGGGCTGACTGCCTTAAGCAGTACCTGATTCCGCTCTAACTAGTGGGATTCACAGAGTTGAGCCGGCACTGAGCAAAGGCTACCCACGGCTGGCCACATTGCTATTATGACCACGGGCTCGTTCGGCCGAACGGTAGTAAGAGCACCACCACCACTCCAAATGGGGGAACAACCAGAACCCCCGGAGTCAACAGAAGAGGATTCAATGGAGGGACGGTATCTAGAAGAACAGGCTCAACAGGAATAGGCGTCAACAGAGGAGCAGGTGGAGGGTAGCCTCCTTCCGGACCAGGAATCACCAGGGTATGTACCGCAGGAACCCATCCACGCGATTCCCTGACTATAGGGCCCCACTACTGGAATCCTTGTCAGACGCAATCGAGCAATCTCCCGGACCCAGCTAGGAGGGAAGAAGACGAGCCGAGGACGAGTACGAGAGTAACTACCAACACTTCCAGGCCAACGGGCAATGGACCTCCATGGTCTATACCAGGCTCGCGGGGCTTTGACCAGCTAGACAAAGCCATGGTGATATATGACGGCCTCGACCTCCCAGCGGTGGCAAGGGAACACGACAACATAGTGACAGAACTCACGGAGCGACGGCATGGAGCCCGGGAAGTCGCCCAAAGGGCTAAGGAGCTACTGAGTGAAGGGGCCGACTGTGTATGATGACAATGAAGAGAATAAAGGACACCTGGGAAAGCTGGAGTGAAAGGAGAGCGGACTTCCAATGGTTGTACAATGAGTGCGAAACCTCCTAGGGCTACTCAACGATGACCAGCACGCCCGCAGCCGGGTTATAGCCGAAGGGAACAATAGATACAGGAATGCAAAGCTCGGTTAGAATGAAGGTGTGGGAGCTCGCTGAGGCACAAGCAGAACTAACGGCGGTCAGAAGGAATTACTGACAAAGACAAACCTCCAAAACCAGTACCACACCTACAGCCGTCCAACCGGGACCCTACTCAGGAAGCCAGAAGCGAGCACCCCAGGCCAGCCAACCCGAGATAGGACTTGGCCCAGACCATCAGGGAGCTAGAGGTACACAGCCAGCTACAGGCCCAACTCCTCGCGGCAAAGGAACAAGAATTACAATGCTCCCGAAAAAGGATGCAGAACCTGGAGGATCAGCTCTAGCAGGCCGGGAGCAACAGACAAGGTCCGAGGCAAAGCTCCAAAGAGTGATTGTGCTTCGAGAGGCGACCATCACCACATTAAAAACCACACTAGCAGCAACAGAGAGCGAGATTGCCATGTAAAGGGAACTCCAAGGAGCAGATACTAGGTTACATGGCCCGAGGATGTGCCAACGAATAAGTCGGTCATTCTGGTTGACAGTGGCCATCATCACGGCCAACCGGCAGGTCGCCAACAGCGCGGACGAGCAGCAGCAGCAGCAGCGGTTTCTCCAGGTTCGCAGATTGTATGGGGCTCAACAACAGAAGATCGCGCTCGGGTTAACACGAGGCAACACATAACTACCAAGTGGCCCTCCGGCATCATCACCCTATGTGAACAACGTTAAGTCGGACGAAGCGCCGGATAAGGGGAGGTACTGTAGGTATGGACTGATGGGACCGGTGTCAGGCGGCAGCGTAAGTGGGCAAAGATCCGATCGTCCGGACCAACTACCCAGGGTACGAAGGACAGCACGCGTGGGGAGGCGCATAAATGTGACAGGTAGGATCTGTCACCAGGCGGTAGACTAGTGGGAGAGCGCCACCTGTAGCTAGGGGATTAGTGGTAGGTACCCACTATATAAGCCGGAAGGCTGGTAGTGGGTCG
>PUQB01001059.1:0-20426 GCA_003024785.1 Selaginella tamariscina
TTTATCTCTAAAGATAACTGGTTTTATATGTTAGCTTTGGTCTTTTGTACCGGGAGAGAAATGTACCAAAGCTTTTAAGGTACGGAATTAAGGCTACAATTAACTTTGTATTATTTCAATATTCAAATATTCTATAAAATCTATTAAGATTGAATATCAAAATTTAAACGATGAATTTAAAATATTTATAAATAATAAATCATTTGATTAAAACTTAGATTAGTTTATTAGATTATTAAGCTCAAGGAGATACGCATCTTTTTCACCACAATATCCTCTTTAGTTTTCATGAAGTTTATAGATTCAGCCATAATTTAGTTCTTATTTGATAACGTTAACTAATTCTTATACTCTAGTTGCAAGTTCTCTACCTTAAGACCTCCAGCTATTCTTTTAAGTATTGTCAATCTTGAGCCGCAAATTAAATCTTTGGTAAGGGAAAGACATGTGGTGCATTTTTAAGAAAAGTGGACAATGAGAAATTCTACTCCTCGTTCTGGTTTGCAATCTGACGAGTCACTACAAAAAATAAATTCGAGTGTAACTACAACACTGATGTTGATGGGAGAGGATATCTAGAAAAGTGGATATCCAAATTGTTGACAGTGTTGAACTAATAAAAGATGACAATCAAATTATTTACTTACTAAGATTGCACACACACAATATTTAACCTTAGTACGTTAAACCTGATGCATATGTGGAAAAAAATAAATTAAGTACACGAGCGTATATATATTCATATAAATGTACGGGGAAATCTATTAGGGTTGGGAAGGTGTACCAGGAGGGGCTCCAAGGCTTTCAAGCCAGAGTCCTCGACAGATAGCGTGATATTGCGTCTTGAGAAGCTGTATGGTGTGGGAGATCTGCTCGATGCTGAAGGTGACTCGGTTGTAGAGGACAAACTGCATGCGGGGAATTACGTCTACGCTGTTCAAGGTACCTCATTCTTGACGTCTCTTCCATGTCTGCCCTCGGTTCTGCGCATGTCGCATTTTCTTGTTTTACATACTGTATGTGTATGTCTGACCTTGCCCATGTGGTCTTCTTGCTAACAAGACAAATTTCTGTTTGGTTTTTGCAGTCCCTCCGGCGGCGGCGACCGGTCTCTCTGGGAAGCACCAAGTAAGCTTTGATCTTGTTGGGATTTGTTTGTGTAGTTTTTGTTCGCTTTTGAATGCCGATCTGTGTGTTCTCTGTGTGGTTTCTGGGTCTGGCATAACTGGTTAGCTTTGACTTTAAATTCATGCAAATGAGGAAGAGGCTTTAGAGGTTCCACAGGATATCCGAACTATAATTGCTGACTACGCCCGTGGTATAGTTGGCTTGAAGAAGAATGCCGCTGGCGTGACAATGTTCAAAGGCTTCCCCAGTATGCTACTCCATTACAAAGACGTTCCAACAGGGTCACTTGACGTTGAAGTTGCCAAGGCTGCTGCCAACGATATGTATACTGTGGTCCTGGCAGGGGTATCCGGTTGCGGCAAGACAAAACTGCTTTACAGTTACTTGAGCGTGATCTTTGACCAGTGTTGCTGCTGGCACAGTATTATTCTTGTGTATCCAGAGGTATCCTGGGCTATATTTTACCGTAACAACAGGGGAATGGGGCCCTAACGACCTGACCATCTTTCTTGGCTTTATCCTCAAGCCTCAGAGTATGAACAAAACCGGTTATTTGTTCGGCTCCATGTCTTGCTCCTTCTAGCTTGTGGAATGGCCATATACAAACTCGCACAGGCTTAACAGTGGTTACTTCAGTGGTACCACTGAGTCAGGAGGACATCGCGTATATAACAGACATTATCTTTTCCCCAATTTCCCAACTTGCAAGGACGTTACATGCCATTTGTGTGCATGGTTGAGCATATGTTGAATGACTAGCGTTTATCTGTCAAAATCCCATTAATATATACAAATGTAAATTAAGTACTGAAATAATTAATTAAATTAATTATGATAATCACATTTAATATTGGAATATTCTTGGAATAATAAAAAAATAATATAGAATATCCCATTAATATAAAAAAATGTAAATTAATTACTCAAGTAATTAAAAAAAGAAATATACACACTATAAACATATTTTAAATTATACATAATAATATATCATTTTATTTAATATGTAATCATGTATAGTTTTAATAATATATATTAATTTAATATTGATAATGTAGAATAATTACTGAAATAATTAAGAATAGAGACTAATTTAATTATGATAATCAGGTTTAATATTGAAATATTCTTCGAATATTAAGAAAATAATAAAGAATATCTCATTAATATAAGGAAATGTAAATTAATTATTTGAGTAATTAAGAAAATAATTTTAATAAACACACTATGAATATATTTTAAATGATACATAATAATATATCAATTTATTTATTGTATAAGTATATATGTGTGTATATATATATATATATATATATATAATATAACTTAATAATATATACTGGAATATTAAGAATGTAGAATAATTATTAAAATTTTGTAATATTAAATAGCTTGAATCACTTAAATGCAATTTTATAACACTCATTTGGAATTAGAAAGTAATATATGTTATTAGTTCGGTTATTTGTGTCAACTCATCTTATATTTTATTTTATTCTTCTTTTGACATATTTCTGACATAAGTATTGTCGATCTGACATGTAAATTTGAAAATGCATTTAATTTCCCACTCAAATTCAGATTTGGTTCTTTTTTCGGCAAGGGTTTCTTTATTTATGTATTTTTCACTCTTCAGATCTTCTTTTTTCTTGATAGTGATTAGCTCAGGAGTAACATTAAATTGAGTGTTATTATTTATAGAAAAGCACGGCGCCTTCAGTGCTGTTTACAAGTAAGTATTACAATTAAATTTAGAAATACTTATAAAGATTCATTCTCTTACATTCTCTCTTAAAATTAAAATTTAGGGGTTTAGGAATGCATTAGAATTATATTATATTCCGTTAGGGATTTATCCCGTTTAAACATCCTTTTACTTAATATTCTCAGTTAGCTGGGGCGGCGGGATTAATCCGGCCATTTGTTTTTCGCCTCTTAAAAGAGGTGGCGGGATTAATCCCACCACCAGCTCTTTAATAGCTATGACAGGATTAATTCAGGCAATGCTTCTCTGCCTTTGAAAAAAGAGCCGCAGGATTAATCTCGTCGATAACTCTCTCAATTGATGAAGAGTTACCAAAATTTATTAAAAAAAGTTGTCGGCGAGATTAATCCCGCTAACCATACTAGGAGGTAGAGAAGGGGTGGCAGGATTAATCTCGCCACCACTTCCCTATTTTAAAGATTTATGGGCAGGATTTATCCTACCGATTAGTTTCGGACGCAGAAAAAACATTAGCGAGATTAATCCCGCCATCCCCTCGAAATCTTTTTGAAATCATAGCTTCAAAGAGAGTTGTGGGCAGGATTAATCCCGCCACCTATTCTCCGTCAGTGAGAGTTATGGGCGGGATTAATCCCGCCGACTCTTCCTCTTGGGAGGGTGTTGCGGTGGGATTAATCCCGCCCACAACTTCCTCATCGGAGAGAGTTACAGCGGATTAATCCTGCTGCCTCTTCCTCGTTGGAGGGAGTTGGCGGCGGGATTAATCCCGCCACCTCTCTCTGACGAGGAAGATCAGCAGTGGGATTAATCCCGCCGACTCTTCTTCGCCAAAGGGAGTCGGCGACGGGATTAATCTCACTGCCTCTCTCCGACGAGGAAGATCCAGCGGCGGGATTAATCATGCCAATTCTTCTTCCACGGAGGGAGTCGGCGGCGGGATTAATCCCGCCACCTCTCTCTAACAAGGAGATCCAGCAGTGGGATTAATCCTGCCGACTCTTCTTCGCCAAAGGGAGTCAGCGACAGGATTAATCTCACTGCCTCTCTCCGACGAGGAAGATCCAGTGGCGGGATTAATCCTGCCAATTCTTCCTCCACGGAGGGAGTCGGTGGCGGGATTAATCCCGCTATTTCTCTCCGAAGGGGAAGAGCTAGCGGCGGGATTAATCCTGCCGCTTCTCTCCAAAGAGGTAAAGTCAGTGGCGGGATTAATCCTGTCGGCTCTTCCTCGTCGGAAAGAATGGTGCCGGAATTAATCCCGCCGGCTCTTTCCTGTCGGAGGGAGTCAGCGGCAGGATTAATCCCACCGCCTCCCTCCAATGGGAAGAATCGGCGGTGTCAAGCCACAATCCAGGAACCAGGAAGAGAGCAGGATTCCAAGAACAAAAAGGCTTGACTCAGGAACAGGACAAAGAGTAAGACAGGAACTAGGAACTCATATGCAAGACAGGAACAGAATAGGATCCGAGAGAGACAGGAACAGGATAGGATCTGGGAACAAGACAGGAAGGCGCAGGACAGGATCCAGGAACAAGACAGGAACATGATAGGACAGGAGCGGGACAAGGAGAAAACAAGAAGCAAGGCAAAAACAAGACAAGACAAGATTAATCATAGTAAGACTGGTGTTGATAGTAACTGATTGTACAACAATTAGGTCGGAGCTTTTATGCTCACAACTCTAAGAGCTAATCTAGGCATGAGTGCTAAAAGTGGTTGCATGCATGCAAAGTGACTGCATGCATGCAGAGGCTAAGATGAGTCCACATGTCCCTTATCCTCTAGGCATATCCTGTGGCATATCCTGTAGGAATATCCTGCAACCATATTCTGTATTCGGAATCCCTATAGGAAAATCCTGCAACCCGTATCTTGTATTCGGAATCCTGTATCCTGTATCGGGTCGTGACAGCACTCCTCCCTAAAGACGAGTTCCACGAGTCTTGGGACCTGGTTTAACAGGATAATGCCGATGGAAGGCAACAACTTTGGAAGAAACATGGAGTAAGTTGGATGCAGGTTCCCAAGTGCGATCAGTAGGCAAATAACCTTTCCAATCCACCAAGTATTGGAGTTGGCGGCGATGAAGACGAGAATCAAGGATGGTTGTAACTTCGTACTCAGGTTCAGTGTCAATGACCACAGGAGGGGGAGGAGAAGAAGCACGACCGGGAAGAGAAGAAGGATGATACAGCTCCAACAAGGAGGTGTGAAACACATGATCAAGTTTCACCGTAGATGGTAACTCGAGTCGGAAAGCTACAGGATTGATCTCTGCCACAATCCTGTAAGGGCCCAATCGTTGAAAATCCAACTTAGAAAAAGGCCTGTTGGTGCGAATATGTTGACGAAGAAGCCACACGAGATCACCAATCTTGTATGCAGGTGCCCGTCTGACGGTGAGCATCAGCATGATGCTTGTATCGTTCCTGTGCCTGCTGAAGATGAACCGGAGATCATCCTGTACCTGACGAAGATGCTGGAGACGATCCTGTACTGCAGGAGCGGAAGAAGGAGAAGCGGAGGAGCAAAGTCAAAACGTGGATGGTGGCCTGTAAGAGCAAAGAAAGGTGTCTGTCCTGTAGATGCGTGAACGGAGTTGTTGTAGGCAAACTCCGCCATTGGAAGAAGGTCCAACCAGTTGTCCTGTGGTAACTGATGAAGCAACGAAGATACTGTTCCAAGGTCTGAATTGTGCGTTCGGACTGCCCATCAGTTTGCGGATGATATCCTGAAGAAAGATCCGCTTTAACCTGTAGACTCCGAAGAAGCTCTCGCCAAAACTTGGACATGAATTGTGGACCTCGATCGGAAACAATGCTCTCAGGAAGACCATGATGTCGGAACACTTCACGGATCACCAACTCAGCAGTTGTCTGACCTGTAGCTGTCTTGTTGCAGGGTAGGAAATGAGCCTGCTTGGTGAAACGGTCAACCACCACAAGAACTGCATCGAATCCACGAGAAGGAGGAAGATCTGTGAGGAAATCCATAGAAATGGATCTCCAAGGAGCAGAAGGAACAGGAAGAGGACGAAGAAGACCAGAGGGTGCATGATGAGGCATCTTCGACCTGTTACAAGTGTCACAACTCCGTACAAACCTTTCCACAAAACCTCGCAACCCAGGCCACCAATAGTTGCGAGTCACCAACTCCACTGTCTTGGCCACACCAAAATGTCCTGTAGCCGGGTATCATGACAATCCTGTACCACACGAGTCCTGAAATACCAACAGGAACGTACAGGAGACCTTCCCGGTACAGGAGTCCATCCTGTATGGTGAACAACTTGTAGTCTGAACGGGAACTGGAGGAAGAGGAACTTGCAATGTCAGGATGAATGTGTGAGAACACATTCTTTGCCAAGTCGTCTGTAGCCAACTGCGAACGGACGTCCTGTAGGAGTGTTGAATTTGCTGGAGCCTGATGAACCTGCAGTGCCGCAAGCCGGAATCGATCAGGACCCAACAACACTTGCCTTTGACAGTCATGCAGGATCGCCCGGGCTTGGTGCAAGGTAAGAGCGCCTAGACAATGCGTCCGCCTTGCCATTCCGAAAACCGGGCCTGTAGACGATGACGAAATCAAAACGTGATAGGAACTCCCCACCTAGCCTGTCGCCGACTGAGAACTCGAGCCGTTTGAAAATACTCCAGGTTCTTGTGATCCGTAAGAACTTGTACAGGATGTGCAGCACCTTCCAGGAAATGCCGCCACTCCTCGAAAATCCACAATGGCCTTGAGTTCCTTGTCATGAATCTCGTAATTGATCTCCGCCGAAAGGAACTTACGAGAGTGAAAAGCTACAGGATGAAGCAACTTGTCTTCTCCAACTTGTGATAGGACGGATCCTACTGCAAAATCCGAGGCATCTGCTTCAACGAAGAAAGGATGAGAAGGGTCAGGATGTGCTAAAATCGGAGCTGTCGTGAAGGCGTCCTTGAGTGTTGTGAATGCATGTTCCGCCTTGTCGGACCAAGAGAAAACCCTGTGCGCTTGGTGAGTTCCGTGAGTGGAAGTACACGCTTGGAGAAGTCCTGTATGAACCGCCTGTAGAAGTTTGCAAAGCCAAGGAAACATTGTACATCTCGTACAGACTTGGGCCTCTCCCACTCCACGATGGTCTTCACCTTGTGCATGTCCATGGAAACGCCAGCAGGAGAGACGATGTAGCCCAAGAACTCCACGAATCCCTATCGAAAAAAACTTCTCCAACTTCGCGTACAGGCCATGCTCGCGAAGCTGCTCTGAACTAATCGTACATGCTTGTCATGTGCCGCCTGGTCCTTGGAGAAAATCAAAATGTCGTCGAGGTAGATCACCACAAACTGGTCCAAGAAGTCACGAAAGATGTCGTTCACCATGTGTTGGAACACGGCTGGGGCATTGGTAAGGCCGAAGGCATCACCGTGTACTCGAAGTGTCCATACCTTGTACGAAAGGCAGTCTTCCACTCATCGCCTGGACGAATCCGTACAAGGTTGTAGGCCCCTCGTAAGTCGATCTTCGTGAACACCTTTGCTCCTCGCAGCCGATCGAGAAGTTCCGGGATCAATGGCAACGGGTACCGATTCCGAATGGTGACTTGATTCAAACCCCTGTAGTCCACAACCAAACGTAAACTCCCATCCTTCTTCTTGACAAAGAAGATAGGCGCTCCTGCAGGGGACTTTGAGTGACGAATGAAGCCGGATGCCAAGTTGTCCTCGATGTATACGAAGAACCTCCAACTCTGTGGGTGACAATGCATAAATCGGTCCGAACGGTGGAGTCTTTCCTTCCGCAAGATCAATAGGACAGTCGTAGGACCTGTGAACAGGAAGAACTGCAGCCTTGTGCTTGTCAAAAACGTCCTTAAAGGCGTGATACTTGGATGGTAGGGAAGGAGGAGAAGGAGAAGGAGAGGAGAAGGAGATTGAAAGGAGTAGGAGAAGGAGATTGAAAAACAGGGAGGAAGAGGACGTAGGAGTTACTTGAAAGGCAAAAAGGTGGAAAGGAGCAGGATCAGTGGGAGTTCATGCATGGTAGTGGTAAGAACTCGGAGAGGAGAAGGAGGGAGCTGTGACTGAAAAAGAGGAAGGATCTTGGGGGTGGAACAGAAGCAGAGTAACAAAAAGGCAGGATTGGAAAAACCTGTGTGGATGTTGACGAGTGTACAGGATTGGAAGAATCCTGTACAGGAGTCCGTGGTTGCAAGGAGTGGGAAAGCCTAATGTGCTGACGAATCAACAGGAGGTGGATCCTGTTGAGGAGGAACCTTCGACACTGATACAGGATTGGAAGAACCCTGTACAGGAACGCAAACTTACAGGAGTGGAGGAGCCTGCGGATGTGCTGAGGAACTGACATGAGGTGAATCCTGTCGAGGAGGAGTCTTCAACACTGGTACAGGAACAGGCACGGTCAATCCTGTAGCTTGTACTGCCTCAGATACTAAGGATGTATCCTGCACAAGGAAGGTACAGGATTGATCCTAGCTGTGGAGAGGAAAACGTGAGCGTCCTAGACCTCCAGTCGATCTGCGGATTTGCAAAACGAACCATGGCATGCCCAAAATGATGGGAGTCGACCGAGTCTTGATCAAGTTGAAGGAAATTGAACAGTTGAATGTGCCATGACTGCAGGAGAGAGGTTCGGTAGCATGGGTAACTGCGCCAGAAGCAATCAGACGCCCATCGGCCACCTCTACAGGAACTGCACGCTTCAACTTCACCACCGAAATGCCATGTTGAGTTGCAAAAGTGTCATCCATGAAGCATGCATTTGCACCAGTGTCTAAAAGGCAAACTCCATGAGCTCTCGATTATTAAGATGAATGTGTACAGGAAACTTAAGTGATGGAATGGTATGAGCAGCACCAATGGAGCCTGCACCTACGTCCAACTTCGCGGCTCCTAGACGAAGTGGACATTGAAGTTTTCCGACTGAACTTCAGCTTCAACTTCACGCGTCTTGAATTCCTGGCTTTAATAGGAATCTGCCACCTTGTGTCCTGCTCACCACAATACAAGCATAGGTTCTCACTGCGCGACGTTGCTTCTCAGCAGCGGAAAGAGAGCCACGCTTGGATTTCTCAACCTCCATAGGAACTACTCCAGAAGGTGGTGCAGGAACATGTACCACAGCTGCAGGATTGGTTTGCAGGAACTGCTGACGGGATCTTTCCTGACGACGCTCGAACAAACGGTTGTCGCAACGAACAGCTTGTTGCATGATCTCGCTAATGTTTGGGCATCCGGTAACGTAAGGAGAAGGTCCTTCACGTCATCCCTCAACCCAAAACGGAAGTGTTCGATCAATGCAGTCTCGTCCCATGGAATGTTCGTGCAAAGTTGCTGAAATTCGGATGCATAGACGGAAGCTGGTCGGGATCCTTGAGTGAGCTTCCGTAACTTCGTGCATGCAGAACGGTACTTATCAGGATCTCCAAACAGGCTTCAAAGGCAGCCACGAAACCTTCAAAGTCTTCCATCAATGGGTCGTCACGCTCCAGCAAGGGGCAACCCAAGCCCGTGGAGATCCACTTAGTAAGGATGCCAAAAGGCCAACCTTTTGTGCATCAGTCGAGTAGCGGCGTGGTTGCATGCGGATCAAGAGCCGGATCTGATTCAGGAAACCTTGGAAATCGGCACGATTGCCACTGAACTTTCTGGCATGCTAACCTTCGGCTCCGAAGAAAAGTTCGATGAAGAGGGAACCACCGATGCCTGAGAGAGAGCCTGCGCAGCCTTGGAGGATGCATCAGCAGCTGCATGTGCCGCATTGGTGGAACCTTGCATCGGTGACCACTTGGCGCAAAGTGGCCAGCTCATGAAGCAACATTTGGTGCTCGCGTTGAAAGTGCTCAAAATCAGCCATGATCTATGAAAGAAAAAAGGAAAACGAAGGAAAAGAATCAAGGAAAAAAAAGTAGGGAAAACGGAGAGCTATGAAGCAGTTACTATCAAACTGTCAAGCCACGATCCAGGAACCAGGAAGAGAGCAGGATTCCAAGAACAGAAGGCTTGACTCAGGAACAGGACGAGAGCAGGACAGGAACTAGGAACTAGAGCAAGACAGGACAGGATATCCAGAGACAGGACAGGATAGGATAGGACAGGATCCGGGAGAGACAGGAACAGGATAGGATCCAGGACAAGACAGGAAGGACAGACAGGATCCAGGAAACAGGAACAGGACAGGAAGGAGCGGACAGGAGAAACAAGACAAGAACAAGACAAGACAAGATTGATCGTAGTAAGACTGGTGTTGATAGTAACTGATTGTACAACAATTAGGTCGGAGCTTTTATGCTCACAACTCCAAGAGCTAATCTAGGCATGAGTGCTAAAAGTGGTTGCATGCATGCAAAGTGACTGCATGCAGAGGCTAAGATGAGTCCACATGTCCCTTATCCTCTAGGCATATCCTGTGGCATATCCTGTAGGAATATCCTGCAACCTATCCTGTATCCGGAATCCTGTAGGAATATCCTGTAGGAAATCCTGCAACCCTGTATCCTGTATCCGGAATATCCTGTATCGGGTCGTGACAGGCGACGGGATTAATCCCGCCAACCGAGGGAGTTGGCGGCGGGATTAATTCCACCCATCAGTTGTATTAATCAAGCATGAGATATACCCTATACATAATTATGTATTATTACACATGCATATTATTAAGCACCGCAATTCAGATTTCTTAGAAATACTGGATAAATAGATATCATAAATAACACAATTATTTATGTGCAGGACAATATGTTTAATACTGGAGATAAAGTATGTCTTCTTTGGAACAACGAGATAGTTGGCACTCAAACTGTGGAAGTTCGAGATGATAATGCATCATGTCACAATATTGCCTAAGGATCTTGTGTGTACATATGGGTGAACTCCATTTACAAGCATGTTGAGGTTCCAGGAATGGAATTTGAGGAGGGTTCTCTTGTATTGTGGAATTTTGATGAAGTCAAGGCTGACATAGAATATGCAGAGTCACAAACAAATAGTAGTACGAGTTCACTAGATGATGGCTTGCCTGCTGTGATGGATGAGGTGATTCTCTTTCTTCATGAGGTCGAGGTTGGGAGAGGCATCATCATAGCTATAAATCCAATGGAAGCAATGTTAGAAGAGAAACTAGGGGCCGACTTTGTGGGTGTAGTTGTGACAGAGGTTTTACCTAATGGCACATTGCATCTTGGATCCCTCGTGAGGTGGCGAACATCTGAATTAAGACGACGAGATGGTTCAACATATTCTGGTTGGATTCAATAATAATAATCCGGAAGGACAACCCATATTTTGAAGACGTTCCTTGCATTGGTCCTATTGTAAAAAAAAGGCGATTCATGGGTTATAGATCTTCCCCTGCAAGTTTCGGCAAGAGGATCAAGATGGATCCTACATCTTTCGAAAGTGTTACAAGCATTGCCACGATTGACTACTGCAAGAAGAAGTGTTGTTAGATGGCAGACCGGAATGAAATTACCCAATGTAAATATGTCTTTCGTATACTCACCCAAAAGCAAAGGCATGAGTTTGCATATGCTGCACTAACTGGGTGTATTGATGGAATGGCCTTGGACACAGGTTATCAAAGTACATCCATGGTATTTAATAAGGTGGCCATCTACTTTAAAGCTTGGTACACTATATACGAGATCCCAAAGACCACGTTCTACCATCGGAGGGATGAGTGGCTAGATGGAGCGTGAACCTCAATACATGGGAACACTTGTCTGGTCAAAACCCGCTCTCACATTATGGCAACCATAGAGATACCCAAGGCTTTTTGTGGAAGCAAATGCAGACAGGATGCCTCACAAATGCTGTTAGGATCGTAGTTAGACATTTAGAAGATTTCTTGTTATGTTTATTTCATGGGCAAATATAATGGGAAAAACACCAAAATAGTATTTATTGTGAAAAACCAAGAGTGGGATGGATATGGATATATCGGAGTACGAGTCACTAACGTAATACGAGTGAGTCACTACCGCAATATAATGTTTAAGGCGAAGTACGGCATACTTGGATAAGGATAAGGAGTTACAGTAATTGAATGGATAAGGTTAAGAGGTAGTTACTATAACTGCTAGTACGTGTTAGGCACCACTACGTACAAGCTAGAGACCTCACAAAACCACCCGACCTCCCCCGAGCTGTCTCTAGTCTCCACACGCTACTCTCAAAAAGGCTTCCAATCTTAGCATGCCCTTAATTCTCTTAGATCTAGGTATAGCTCTTTAGGAATATTCTGGCTTATACCTTTCTGGGGAATATTCTTTGATTCATTATACGGGTCGTAACAATCCTCCCCCATTAGCAAGTCCTTGTCCTCAAGGGTAGTTAACTTACTCAACTGGTCTTGTATCATTAGCCTTGTACATCCACAAAAAAATCTACCCGGGATTCATTCCTTGTGAGTACTCTCTTTAACTGGCTAACATGAAACACTAAATGCACCCTCACTCCTTCTGGTAGTCGTAGTCGATATGTCACCTTATCAATACGCTCCAGAATCTCATAAGAACCTAAGTACCTAGGAGACAACTTATCATTGCATCCCTTCTATAAGGCCACAACAGTGTTCCGCCTTACATGTGTGACAAATACCACTCGGAGATATACATAATCTCCCACCTGGAACTCTTGGAAGCTTCTGTGCTCATTAACAAACTTGATAGCTCGGCTCTAAGCTGTTTGTAAGTTCTTCTTACACAAACTCTGAATGTTTCCAAGTTCAAGACTCAGATCTTTAACTTCCTCATCCATGTTGCCTTGAGCTTTCTTACTTGCTAAACCCAGCTCAAAAGTTGTCTTGGGATGCCGTCCAAACATAGCTAGTATGGACTCATTCCAATGCCACTGTGCTGGCTATTATTATAAGCAAACTCGAGTAATGAATATACTTATCCCACTTGCCTTCCTTCTGGTTAATAGTGCACCTTAGCATATCTTCCAGAACTTGGTTCACCCTCTCTGTTTGCCCATCTGTTTCAAGATGATCTCCACTACACAGCTTAAGCTTCACTTCCATGCACTTATAAAAGCCTCTCCAAAAGCTAGAAGTGAACTTGGAGTCCCTATCACTTACAATATCATCTAGAAATTCGTGGATAGGAAATACATGTTATAAATACATCGTAGCCAACTCAGATGCATTCACATTCTTCCCAAGGGAACTAACTTGACAAACTTTGTCAACCTGTCCACAATGACCCATACCTATTCATTTTGCTCTGTGTCCTTGGCAAATGGGTGACAAAGTCCATAGAGATATTGTCCCATTGCATGTCTGGAATAGGCAATGGTACTAATAGCCCACCTGGTTTCTCCCTGGGCACCTTTACTTGCTGACACTTGTCACAAGTCCTACAATACTTTATGATATCAGCTTTCATATTCCTTCAGTAGAACCTGCTCTTGATCAACTCATACGTTTTCCTCCCCCCAAAATGACTAGCCTTTGGGCGATCATGATGACAATATAGTACCTGGTTGATCAAATGGTCCACACGAGAAAGGTACACACAGCCATTATAGTACAAACTCCATCCTAAAATGAGAATGGTGACTCTAGCTGTCCTCTGAGCTCCTACACCTCGGCGTTTTGTGCTTGAGCATGTTGAATTACCTGGCTAAACTCACCGACCACCCTTGTTAATGCATTACATAAGCATGTTTGGAATTCTCCCACTATTGTGGCTCTCCTAACGCATGATAAAGCATCTGCCACCACGTTAGCCTTTCCCGCGTGATGCTCAATAGGAAATTTGCCAAACTCCATGAGTTTAACCATCCAACGAGCTTGCCGAGAGTTTAACTCTTTTTGTGTGAACAGATACACCAAAGGCTTGTGATCTGTAAACACCTTGAAACTTGCACCATAAAGATAGTGCCTCCAAACTCGTAATGCATTAACAATAGCCAGTAGTTCTTGCTCATAGGTTGAGTACCGTTGCTCTGCAGGATTCAAAGTACGACTCTCATAAGCAATAGGCCTTCCTTCTTGCATAAGTACAGCTCCAATGGCCACTCCACTTACATCACACGATACCTCATAAGGCTTAGAAGGATCTGCAATACATAAAACTGGTGCACGTACCAAAGCTTGTTTCAAAGCTTGGAAACTGCTCTCCTCTAAAGCACTCCATGCAAAGGGAACGTCCTTCCTTAGCAACCTAGTTAACGGAGAAGCTTTCCTTGCATAATCCTTGACATATTGCTGGTAATAACTAGCCATGCCCAAGAAACTCCGTAACTCTTGTGCATTGCTAGGAATTGGCCATTGCTCCAATCAACTCATCCCAAGGATGAGGTCCACATGCACTAGCTCTGCAAGAAAGAAAGTCTTCACCAACTGGGTTTTCCCAACCTCTAGCTGTAACTCCTCCATACAAGCAATTTAGCTCTGTGTGACAACTGAGCCCTCAATCTCATATTGAGGCACAGTCTTCGAGCATCTCCACCAGCTAGATTTTGCTAACCTCCAGTTGTAACTCCTCCTCACAAGCACTGTAGCAATGTGTGACATCTGAGTCCTCAATCTCGTATTGAGGCACAGTCTTCATGTAGCTCCACCAGCTAGGTTTGCCAACCTACAGCTGTAACTCCTCCACACAAGCACTATAGCTTTGTGTGATAACTAAGCCTCAATCTTGTATTGAGGCACAATCTTCATGCAGCTCAACCAGTTGGGTTTTGCCAACCTATAGCTATAACTCCTCCACACAAGAACTGTAGCTCTGTGTGATAGCTAAGCCCTCAATCTCGTATTGAGGCACAGTCTTCGTGAAGCTCCACCAGCTGGGTTTTGCCAACCTACAACTGTAACTCCTCCACACAAGTACTGTAGCTCTGTGTGATAGCTGAGCCCTCAATCTTGTATTAAGGCTGTGCAGCTCCACCAGCTGGGTTTTGCCAACCTACAACTGTAACTTCTCCACACAAGCACTATAGCTCTGTGTGATAGCTGAGCCCTCAAATTCATATTAAGGCACAGTCTTTGTGGGCAAGTTGCACTCCTCCACTAACTTTGTTGACACAAAGTTATCGCTACTCATGCTATCCACAAGGACTCACACTAGACGCTCACCAAGTTGTCCCTCCACCACAATAGCACGTGTGTGTGGCTCTTCTCGTGCCATGTAGTTTACCTATTGAGCAAGAACAGCTTCTTAAGCGTTGTTAAGCAAGAAATCCTACAGTCTAAAATGTAGCAGTGGTCACCACCGACAAACCCGTATTAAGAGTCTATCGGAATATGAAAGAACAGATATAGATTAGACTTTAGAAGGTCAGGAAAGGGTAAGGATGGCAAGGTATGTAGCATGTAGAACTGCAGATCCCATCATAGTAGAAATAAAAGGAAAAGACTAAGATAACATGTAATATGGGTATAGCACTAACACATACCCGTAATAAGGGTGACAGACTCACAAACAGACTCGTAATAAGGGTGAAAGATTCACAGACAAACCCGTAATAAGGGTGACAAACTCACAAACAAACCCGTAATAAGGGTGACAGACTCACAAACAGACCCATAATAAGGTGAAAGACTCACAAACAAACCCGTAATAAGGGTGACAGACTCACAGACAAACCCGTAGACAAACCTATAATAAGGGTGACAGATTCACAGACAAACCCGTAATAAGGGTGACAGACTCACAGACAAACCCATAATAAGGGTGACAGACTCACAAACAAACCCGTAATAAGGGCGATAGACTCACAGACAAACCCATAATAAGGGTCATAGACTCACAAACAAACCCGTAATAAGGGTGACAGACTCACAAACAAACCCGTAATAAGGGTAACAAACTCACAAACAGACCCGTAATAAGGGTGACAGACTCACAAACAAGGGGTATAGCAGAAATATGAAAGACTGACACAAGTCTAGAAACCAATCCTCAGATGGTCAAACGGGAGTGAGAAGAGAAAGAAATAGCAAGTAGTATTGCAGATCTCAACCAGTAGAAATGAGAAGTAGAAATCAAGGAATCAAGTAAGACACGGTAGAGAAAGTAAGAAGAAAATAGATATAGCAAGTAGTATTGCAGATCTCGAACGCAGTAGAAATAAGAAGTAGAAATCAAGTAAGATACCGAAGAGTGAGAGTAAGAGGAGAGTATATATTGTCAAACATAGTACAATATTCAGTATACCCCAGGATGCTTTCCTACCCCTAACTTCATCTATTTATACCCACACTTCCAGTCCAGTACATTTAGTTATCGTAACTTCCTTTGAATCTTATCCAGTTGGTTGCGTAACTTCCTTAATGTCGTTATGATAACTCCCTTAGACGTAATACGTTGATACCTGGAACTGCCATATTCCGATTCCCTCTGGCACTGCCGTATTCCAATTCCCTTTGGCACTTCCATATTCCGTAATTCTATGGTCTTCTCTAACTCTCGTATTTTCACTATATATATTGTTTTTGGTATTTTTCCCGTTATACTTTCCTAATGAAACATGTGTAAACTTAGAAATTCTATGTTGCCTAAGTACTACTCTAACAGCATTTACTTGTCCTTGCTGCCATTGAAACTTTTGCCCTTGGGCTTGCTTCTCCTTGGACAATTTGCCTTTCAGTATGCAACGTCTCCACATAGGTGGTATTATCCCTTCCCACCAGGCACTCATCTCAAACCTTGCTCCGATACAATTGTTAGGCACCACTACGTACAAACTAGAGACCCTCACAAAACCACCCAACCTCCCCGAGCTGTCTCTAGTCTCCACATGCTACTCTCCAAAAAGGCTTCCAATCTTAGTGTGCCCTTAATTCTCTTAGATTTAGGTATAGCTCTTTAGGAATATTCTGGCTTATACCTTTCTGGGGAATATTCTTTGATTCATTATACGGGTCATAACAGTACGGACCAAGAGTACGGGTATAAATAGACCAGATTAGAACTAGAGAGGGATCCCGAGTATACTGTTATTTTGTACCATGTGCCATGTGCGGACATAATATAAGTTCCCTTTTACTCTCTATATGACTATCTCTTACTTGTATTTATACTTTGTTGTATACTATTCATTTCTCAGTACTGCGACGGGATCTGTAGTACTGCTACCTGCTATACACCTTGCCATCCTTACCCTTTCCCAACCTTCTGAATTCTGATTTCTTCTCTATCTTAGTCTGATTGACCTTTAGTACGGGTTTGTCTATGGCAATCACTGCTATGTTTTAAATTGTAGAATTTTCTATGTTCAACATTGGCGACCACAGGGATGGTCATGTTAGTAGGTAACTGATACTGTGTTTGTAGAATGTACCAGGATGGGTAGGTTGATACCCAAAGAAGTGTTGGAGTTTGAAGAGAAATTACGGCGCAAGAAGGAGTTTGAGGCTTTGCATAGGCTCAGGAGTAAGTCCTTAATACGATCAGCACAGCTATCGCAGAGATGGAAGAACGATCAACAAAGACTGCATGAGAATGCAGCATTTAGTAGTAAGTGAATGGATGATTATCGACGTATTCTTGCAGAACATCAACGATATGAAGAGATAAGGCAGAGACAGCAAAGAGAGTGTAAGGAGCGATACTTACGACGACAAGCAATAATAGAGACACAGAAGAGGATTGAGGAGCGTGAAGAACAGAGAAGGAAGGAGCAAATTGAAGCTCGAGGAGAGGAGCAACAAACGATGAAGTACGACAAGGTTACAGAGGAAGAGATAATAATCAGGAGAGTGATGACCACGGGCAATGCACACCAACGCAAGGAAACTAAGATCTGTTGTCAGTGGAAGTACCTGACGAAATGGGAACACTAACAATTACGGGGAAGGTTATACCATCTACCTTTTCATGTCTCGAGAATGAATACGAATCGCCATATACAGCAATTTGAGAAGGCGTGTGAAGCTAATGAAATCAAGGATGAGTACGAGAAGTTGTGAATATTTCCATTTACATTGAAGGGAGACGCTAGCGATTGGTATTATGAAAATGCCATCACAATCGACAAGTATAGTACACTACTTGCACTATTCAAGAATTACTATGTGCGAAAATATCGCAAACGAGACCCGACAGTACAGTTACAGAAAATACAGCAAGGACCTATTGAGGCGGTGGAAGATTACACACGACGGTTTCAGAGAATATACAACCGCTACGAGGTCAGAGATGTCAGTGATAAGTTGGCTAGGAAATGGTATATTAATGGACTACGGGACAACTTAGAGCTTCAAGTGCGATTGATGAAACTACATGACTTAAGTGATACAATCAAGGAAGCAGAACAACTTGAAATGTTAATACCTCCAAGATACGTAGATGAGGATGAACGAGAAACAAGAAGGCAATATCGGAAAGAGAACGAAATACGACCAAGAATCAAAGCAATATTTTGTACAACATGCAAAAATGAAGGACATAATGCTGCCGAATGTAAAGTACTTAAGTGTCAGATGTGTGGAGGAATAGGACATGAGGCAAGGCAATGTCGAAATGTGGGATATAAACCCCAACCAATGAATGGACACATAGAGGGTTTTCCACCACCACCACCCAGATGGAACAACACCAAGAATGCTAACTCATATGATTATCCACAATCACGAAATACTAATCCATACGACTATTCCCAAAGAGCGTATAATGGGGAACGAAGAAACGGCAATGGAAGGAGATTTCCCCATGAATCCGGAGCATTTTACCAACAAGACAATAATACGGAAATATCACGAAGGGGACAATCTCTGTTACCAATCCCAGCACAAACCGGACCATCTTTATTGCCACCAATACCACCTCCACCAGCATTACGAGGTCCAAATCCAAATGTGACATATATGCAAGTTGTAACTAAAATGGGCATGGCTATAGTCCCATTTCATAATAATTAGCAATTTTAGCTATTTAATTAGTATTTCTAATATTAAAGGAATATTCTTTAGAATATATGTTTGAAAACAAAATATTCTTTAGAATATTCTATTTTGTAATCGACCCTTTAATAAATTATAGCATTCATGGACCAAAAATTAATAACATTATAAAAGTAGAAGGTATTAAATTAATAATATATTATATTTAAGATTGTATGGGCCTAATATAAAATTAAGGAAGAGCATAAGAGGTACATTATATAAATATTGATGTTGTTATTAAAATATTAATATTTAAATATAACATTATAAATTAAAAATTTGTACTAGTAATAATATATATATAATATACAAAATTCTATAATAATATAGTCAATCTTCCATATCTTTTTATAAATTTATATAGTTAAGTAAACAATTTGGTACTATTATTAAAGAGTTTATTATAATTATGAATATTAAATATACGATATTTTATAATTTTGTAATTGCTTTAAGTTTTAGAAAATATACATTCTCTTACAGTTTTGTTAATCGTGACTTTATCAACGCTTCTTGATATTCACCCATATCGAATGGATTTAACATTTATAAAACATGCTGGGTCTTTTTAATTGGGAGACCATGTTTTCTCTAGGTATCCATTATATTTTTCGCTCTCCTTCTCGTGTCGCCTTTTTTGTGGTTTGAACCATGCAACCTTAACCATACTATTTTTGTGATTACTTCAGGTGTGTCGATAATTTGACCCATCTAAATAGGTTGATTATATGACACATCTGGAGTAATGAGAACCATCATTAGTTTTTAAAGATCCTTGCAACAATCAAAGTATGCTTTAGGTTTTTGGTTCTTTTGTCCAAACAAAGTGTGGGGTTTGCACTTTCACATCACTACTGGCTTCTATGTCGTCTGTGCTCAATGATGTCATTTCAATCTCCTCTCGCCACCTTGTTTTAGGCCAAAAAGGGTGTTGCATTCTGTACTTGTGACAGTAGGCCTTCTAACTCTCGAATAACAGTCTCTCAATAGTCGACCACATGCTTATATAGTTCTGAGTAACCAGTTGCCTTATCAAAATTCTTTGGCATCGATTTTTGAACCCATGCCACATATTTTTGATGCCATAAATAATAACCTATTGTTCCTTGAGCTGGGCACTCAATGGAATAGGGTCTGGTTGTCCTTCTGGGAGAAAGTGGCTTTCTATACTCTCCATTTTTGAAGAGCATTAAGCCCTCTTTTCGTAACCACTCCTGCTTTCTTGTTTATAACTTGTACTGCATAATAGGTATACCATCTCTTATGGAGAAAAAGAATTGTAGCGGCACAAGGTGACCAACTAAAGAATCACTCCCCTCTTTTATATACTCTTTGAGAAATTTTTGAAGTCTGGCACCTCAATCACAAGCAAAGCACAACTTTTTTTGGAGATGCAATTTTCAAAAAGATCCATCATATGCAGTAAGGTAAAATGCACTTGTCCTTTTTGTAGAGTTGGAGACCTTGCTGAAGAACGATCAATATCTTCATGAGTGTGACCAACCATAAGGAAACTAAGTGTGATTGTCTCAAACACACCTTTGGCAACAAGCATTAACAAGTATGTTAGCACATATCTAGAAAATAAAAGTAAATATGAACTTGAGAAACCCTTAAGTAAAATGATTTATTTATTTTTGTTCTTGCCTGCATAATTATCCATCTGTAAAAAGCAAATGACGAG
>PUQB01001059.1:23600-54635 GCA_003024785.1 Selaginella tamariscina
CTCGTTAACCTCCTACCGGTGCAAGCTAAGCTTGTGTCGTCAAGGTGCAACCCTCTGTTGTGCCGCCCAAACTTCCACACGATAGGGGTACAACCCACCCTGGGTTAGACTATCCTTATCGTTGGCAGGATCTTGCCTTTGATGGGGGCACGTCACTTCCAAGGAGTTAGTCAATTCCTTGGTCCGAAAAACCTACCCACAGCTCAAAGGCATTGCCTGAGTTCACGTTCCACAGATCTAGTGGTTGAGGCCTTGCTCTGACCGCCTCAACCACGCAAGCTAGGAACGATACCCGTAGCTCGGCTAGTCCGTGTGTCCTGATTCACAATGAGCCTCATTTGTGGACTTAGTCAACTAAGGGCTTAAGTTCTTAAGAGTTGGGTTTCTAATACTGGTTACTTTACCAGATTCCATGGGGTTTCCAAAGAGGGATTCCAGGGTTGGCACCCGGCAAGCCACCTTTGTGGCATCAGGTAAAAACTCTGACACACTATGAACATATTTTAAATTATACATAATAATATATCATTTATCTAATATATAGTCATATATAATTTTAATAATATATTAATTTAATATTGATAATAAGGTTTAACATTGGAATATTCTTGAAATAATAAGAAATTAATTGAGAAAATCCCATTAATATCTACAAATGTAGAATAATTACTAAAAATTAAGAATAGATACTAATTTAATTATGATAATCATGTTTAATATTGAATATTCTTGAATAATAAGAAAATAATAAAGAATATCCCATTAATATAAAGAAATGTAAATTAATTACTCAAGTAATTAAGAAAATAATATTAATAAACACACTATGAATATATTTAAAATGATACATAATAATATATCAATTTATTTATTGGTATAAGTATATATATTATAATATATACTTAACAATATATACTGAAATATTAAGAATGTAGAATAATTACTAAAATTTCATAATATTAAACAGCTTGAATCACTTGAATTATATTAAATGCAATTTATAAAACTCATTAGAATTAGAGAGTATATATGTCAGACTATCGGTTATTTGTGTCAACTTATCATAAATTTTATTTTATTTTATTTTCAAAAATTTTGAATTTCTGACATAAGTATTGTCGATCTGACATGTAAATTTGAAAATGCATTTAATTTTCCACTCAAATTCAGATCTTGGTTCTTTCTTCGGCAAGGGTTTCTTCATTTTTAAAATTTTCATTCTTTAAATTTTATTTTTTTCTTTTAAATACTTATAAAGATTCACTTTCTTACATTCTTTCTTAAAATTAAAATTTAGGGGTTTAGGAATTCATTAGGATTACATTATATTCCATTAGGGATTTATCCCGTTCGAACATCCTTTTTACTTAATATTCTTGATTAGCCGGGGTGGCGGGATTAATCCGACCATTTCTTTTTTTGCCTCTTAGAAGAGGTGGCGGGATTAATCCCACCACTAGCTCTTTGAAACATGGAAGCTGTGGCAAGATTAATTCGAGCAATGCTTCTCCGCCTTTGAAAAGACCGACGGGATTAATTTCGCTGATAACTCTCTCAAATGATGAAGAGTTAATAGAATTTATTAGAAAGAGTTGTCAGCGGAATTAATTTTGCCAATACTTCCCTGTTTTAAAGATTTGTGGGCAGGATTTATCCTGCCGATTAGTTTAGGACGCAGAAAAGCATTGGCGGGATTAATCCCGCCACCCCCTTGAGATCTTTTTGAAATCATAGCTTCAGAGAGAGTTTGTGGCAGGATTAATATTCCCCATCGGTGAGAGTTGTGGGCGGGATTAATCCCGCCGACTCTTCCTTGTCGGAGAGAGCTGGTGGCAGGATTAAATCTGCTGCCTCTTCTTCGTTGGAGGGAGTTGCGGCGGGGATTAATTTTGCCACCTCTTCCTCATTGGAGGGAGTCAACAGCGGGATTAATCCTGCCGACTCTTCCTCGTCGAAGGGAGTTGGTGGCGAGATTAATCCCACCGACTCTTCCTCGTCGAAGGAGTTGGTGGCGGGATTAATCCCACTACCTCTCTCCGAAGGGGAAGAGCCAGTAGCAGGATTAATCCCGCCAACTCTTCCTCGTCGGATGGAGTCGGCAATGGGATTAATCCCGCTGGCTCTTCCTCGTCGAAAAGAGTGGCAGCAGGATTAATCCCACTGGCTCTTTCCCGTCGGAGGGAGTTGGCGGTGGGTGGTCGTTGGGGACTCTGCAGGCCAGATGTGGTGTTGCTCAGGAAGCTGTAGTAGTCGCCAAGACGCTGTTGAGGACGTCCAACTCCGGGGTTCTGCCGGTACGCCGGCCTTACCCCAGGAGTAATGGGAAGTATTGGGTTGGCCTCTACCCGGACGCCGTGAGGGTCCATGTACAGGTGAGAGGGGAGTTCTACTGAATGACTGGACCGAGAGGATCGCGGGACCCAAGAGTCGGCAAGCGGGGAACGCCTACTGGTGGGGAGAATAGAAGGAAATGGATATATATTGCCTGTCTGAGTACAACTATCTCCGACAGTGGAGTAATCTATAAGACACAGACTTGACTCCAAAAAGACCCCGACCCACTACCAGCCTTCCGGCTTATATAGTGGGTACTTACCACTAGTCCTTAGCTACAGCTGACGCTCTCTCACTAGTCCGCCGCCTGGTGACAGAGTCCTGCCTGTCACATTTATGCACCTCCCCACGCGTGCTGTCCTTCGTACCTTGGTAGTTGGTCCAGACGATCGGATCTTCACCTGCTTACGCTGCTGCCTGACACCAGTCTCCATCAGTCCGTACCTGAAGTACCTCCCTTATCTGGCGTTTCGTCCAGCTGCTTGTTTGCGTCGGTGGAACTTGCCGGATGGCCGCGATGATGGACCACCGTCAACCAGTGGGATTAATCCCGCCGACCCTTCCTCATCGAAGGGAGTCGTGGGCGGGATTAATCCCGCCCACTAGTTGTATTAATGAAGCATGAGATATTATCCCTATATATAATTATGTATTATGCACATGCATATTACTAAACACCCTCAATTCAGATTTCTTAGAAATATTGCATAAACAGATATCAAATAACAGAATTATTTATGTGCAGACAATATATTTAATACTAGAGATAAAGTATGTCTTCTTCGGAATAACGAGATAATTAGCACTGGAACTGTGGAAATTCGAGATGATAATGCTTATGTCACAATATTGCCTAAGGATCTTGTTGTACATATGGGTGAAACCATTTGCAAGCATGTTAAGGTTCCAATAATGGAATTTGAAGAGGTTTTCCTATATTGTGGAATTTGGATAAAGTCAAGGCTGACACAGAATATGCAGAGTCACAAACAAATAGTAGTACGAGTTCACCAGATGATGGCTTGCCTGCTATGATGGATGAGGTGATTCTCTTTCTTCATGAGATCGAAGTTGGGAGAGGCATCATCACAGTTATAAATCCAATGGAAGCAGTATTAGAAGAGAAACTAGGGGCCGACTTCGTGGGTGTAGTTGTGACAGAGGTTTCACCTTAATGGCACATTGCATCCTGGATCCCTCGTGAGGTGGTGAACATCTGAATTAATATGGCGAGATGGTTCAACATATTCTGGGCTGGATTTCAATAATAACAACCCGGAAGGACACCCATATTTGAAAGAGGTTTCTTGCATTTGGTTTTATAGTAAGAAAAAGACGATTCATGGGTTGCAGATCTTCCCTTGCAAGTTTTAGCAAGAGGGTTCAAGATGGATCTACATCTTCTGTAAGTGTTATTAGCATTTTCACAATTGACTGCTGCAAGAGAAGGGTTGTTAGATGGCAGACCGGAATGAAATTACCCAATGTAAACATGTCTTTCGTACGCTCACCCAAAAGCAAAGGTTTGAGTTTGTATATGCTGCACTAACTGGGTGTATTGATGGAATGGCCTTGGACACAAGTTATCAGAGTACATCCATGGTAAGGTGGCCATCTGCTTCAAAGCTTGTACACAATATACGGGATCCCAAAGACCATGAGGGATGAGTGGGTAGATGGAGTGCGAACCTCAATACATGGGAACACTCGCTTGGTCAAAACCCGCTCTCACATTACTCAAGGCTTTTGTGGAAGCAAATACATACAGGATGCCTCATAAATGCTGAACCACAAATGCAGGGGTTAGGGAAAATCTCAAGGTTTTGCCTTCAATCTACACTCATTGAAGTTGTGTGAATATGTGAACACGTGCCTCAGTTTGATGGGGCTCCAAGCAATCTGCACTGGTTACCTTCAACAACATATGGAATACTCATTTTAAGGATGTGGAGATTGCAAAAACACTCTAGCTTTCCAATGACACTTGTACATCATTGAAGGCTGCAAAGGCTTGTGCAAAACCTTGGTGGAGATCACTGCCATTCAAAAGAAGATAGAGGCCCACATGATTGCACAACAAGCTTGCCGATCTCAGTACTATGCACACCGCATGATTTTTGTGTCACGCCCATCAGAATACATGTGCTTGATCCATGACAAGATGGATAATTCAAAGCCAGCATTCCAAGTCTCGTTGCAACACCAAGTGCCTTGGAAATGTCATGAAACTTTCGATTTCATTGACATGTGTGCTAACACATGAACACGATTGTGAATCATATGGACACTTTTCACTTCCACATTGGTCTAGCGACTCCAATTTCACTATTGGGTCGTTGGCCATGTGTTTCAGAAACCTTGAAGCCCACTCACAAACAAGTCTTATGAGTGATCTCAAAGTGAAAAAACACACCTTCAACTTTTACATAATGCTCTCATGAACATGTCTGCACTTGAGGCTACTTGGGAATATGAGAGGCATTGTCAGCAGCCTACACAAAAAACAGATGGCCCTATTGAGAGTTCTGGTTCAGTGGAGGGATTTAGCTCAAATAGTGTACATGTGTCCTCAACATCAAATAAGCTTCCTCGTCATTTGCTTTTACAAATGGATAATTGTGCAGGCGAGAACAAAAATAGGTAAATCATTTTAGTTAAGGGTTTCTCAAGTTCATACTTACTTTTATTTTCTAGATATGTACTAGCATAACTTGTCAATGCTTGTTGCCAAAGGTGTGTTTGAGATAATCACGCTCAGTTTCCTTATGGTTAGTCACACTCATGAAGATATTGATGCGTTCTTCAGCAAGGTTTCCAACTCTACAAAAAGGACAAGTGCACTTATCTTACCGCATATGATGGATCTTTTTGAAAATTGCATCTCCAAAAAAAGTTGTGCTTTGCTTGTGACTGAGGTGCCAGACTTCAAAAAGTTTCTCAAGGAGTTTATAAAAGAGGAGAGCGATTCTTTAGTTGGTCACTTTGTGTCACTACAATTCTTTTTCTCCATAAGAGATGGTATACCTATTATGCAATACAAGTTACGGTCATCAGAGCAAGAGTGGTTACCGAAAGAGGGCTTAATGCTTTTCAAAAGTGGAGAGAATGGAAAGCCACTCCTCCCAAAAGGACAACTAGACCCTATTCCATTGAGTGCCTAGCTCAAGGAACAAGAGGTTATTATTGATGGCATCAAAAAATATGTGGCATGGGTTCAAAAATCGATGCCAAAGAATTCTGATAAGGCAACTGGTTACTCAGAACTATATAAGCATATGGTCAACTATTGGGAGACTATAGTTCGAGAGTTATAAGGGCCTACTGTCACAAGTACAGAATTGCAACACCCTTTTTGGCCTAAAACAAGGTGGTGAGAGGAGATTGAAATGACATCACTGAGCACAGACGACATAAAAGTCAATAGTGATGTGGAAGTGCAAACCCCACACTTTGTTAATCAAAGGAACCAAAAAACCTAAAGTATACTTTGATTGCTGCGAAGATCTTTAAAAGTAATGATGATCCTCATTACTCCAGATGTGTCATATAATCAGCTATTAATGGATTAAATTATCGACACACTTGAAGTAATCACAAAAAATAATATGGTTAAGGTTGCATGGTTCAAACTACAAAAAAGGCGACATAAGAAAGAGAGCAAAAGATATAATGAATGCCTAGAGAAAACATAGTCTCCCAATCAAAAAGATCCAGTATGTTTTATAAATATTAAATCCATTCGATATGGGTGGATGTTAAGAAGCATTGATAAAGTCACGATTAACAAAACTGCAAGAGAATAAAGCAATTACAAAATTATAAAATATCATATATTTAATATTCATAATTATAATAAACTCTTTAATAATAGTACTAAATTGTTTGCTTAACTATATAAATTTATAAAAAGATATGGAAGATTGACTATATTATTATAGGATTTTGTATATTATATATAATTATTACTAGTACAAATTTTTAATGTTATATTTAAATATTAATATTTTAATAACAACATTAATATTTATATAATGTACCATGCTCTTCCTTAATTTTATATTAGGCCATACAATCTTAAATATAATATATTATATAATTTAATACCTTCTACTTTTATAATGTTATTAATTTTTGGTCCATGAATGCTATAATTTATTAAAGGGTCGATTACAAAATATAATATTCTAAAGAATATTCTGTCTTCAAACATATATTCTAAAGAATATTCCTTTAATATTAGAAAATGCTAATTAAATAACTGAAATTACTAATTATTAAAAATGGGACTACAGACATGCCCATTTTAGTTACAACATGCATACAAGCTCCACAGGTGTAGTACATCTTTTTACTAGCTTATTGTCATGTTTATTAATTAACTAACCATTTGCATAGGTAAACTCCCTTGAAACAAGTGATAAAGATGACATAGTTAGGCCTTTAGAGAGCACATCACAGGCCGATCATGTGCAACCACTTTGATTTATTTTTTTCTAATTTGTATGTCCATTGTGTAGGTTTTTTTCACTACAAGAACACATCATAATCAAAACAAAGAGAGGCATGTAGAACAAATGTCACAGGCTGACCAGGTGCAGTACATTTTTCTCATTATAGTATTCATTTCTTATGTATATTTCATGTAGGAATTTTTTACAAGGACTGTGATGATACAGAAAAAACACAAAATAGTATGTGAACTAGTACACATGTAAACAAGCAAAATGTACCCAAACCAACAATCACACCTAATGTACAATGTAACTTGCAAGAAGATGATGAAGTCACATAAATATAAATTATTTGTTTTGTTACTTTAGCAGACAAGATCTTCGTCAGCCAAATTGCACCGACTAGCATAGAGATTGGTTGGAAGTTTTTCATGTTTGCTGACTTGTATTGACGATTTTCGCTATGTGTTATATAGGTGGACATTACAATTATAACCCGAAAGAGGTATGTAGTTAGAAATTCGATACAAATGCATTGATCATATCTTAGTCATGTGATCAGGGAAATTCTGATATTAACCAACCCACTCCTTCCACATTAGAAAATGATAACCAACAAAATATAAGTCTTTTTTAAATGTTCAACATGTAATAATATAAATATGCTTTTATAGGTGCAACAGATTGTAGACATGCAAAACAAAGCTGTAAGTATAAGCCATTTTCTAAAACTTAATATTTGAAGATGCCTTTTAATTTCAGGCAAAGGCTCCTACCCAACCTAAAATGATGGAAACAAAATGAAAATGAGGTAACCATATGGCATGATTTACTTAATGTTTCATGGTTTGTGTTTTATAAGATAAGATTGACAACAATGAGCATATTCCACGTGACTATAACGAAGAAGTTTCATCTGTTGCAATCGGTGATAAAGTTCTTCTCCTCAACAACAAGGGCGATGTTGTGGCAGTAGGAACAATTGACAATTGTGATCCAAACTCCATAGTACATCATCAACTACTTGGGACAAATGATGTTCGGGTTGCTATCCTTTCTATTGATCCAGTTTTTGCTACTAAGAAACTTCCATATCCACCTGACCTAACGTGGAGGTTTTTGGCAATTTATTCGATCAAGGGTGGATCATCAAATATCCATTGTCACGCATACAGAAGGTTGGAGTTCAACTTCTTGCTTTTGTAGAGTTTTCATTCTGAAATTTTTCACAAGCACTATAGCTCTATGTGGTAGCTAAGCCCTCAATCTCGTATTGAGGCACAGTCTTTGTGCAGCTTCACCAGCTAGGTTTTGCCAGCCTACATCTGTAACTCCTCCACACAAGCACTGTAGCTTTGTGTGATAACTGAGTCCTCAATCTCGTATTGAGGCACAGTCTTTGTGCAGCTCCACCAGCTAGATTTTGCCAGCTTACAGCTGTAACTCCTCCACACAAGCACTGTAGTTCTGTGTGATAGCTGAGCCCTCAATCTCGTATTGAGGCATAGTCTTCATGCAGCTCCACCAGCTGGGTTTTGCCAACCTACAACTGTAATCTATAATTATATATTCTTATACTGTTACTATTATATGCAATCTAGAGACGGAGCAATTTGGAACGTGAAGACAACAATTTTGTATGGGTAGCTCAAGGAGGAGGCATATGTCACTATGTCAGAGGGTTTCTAGCCTGAGGGGGAGACAAGTAAGTACTACAGACTGTTAAAGTCCCTCTACGGCCTAAAGCAAAATCCACGAGCCTGGAACAAGTGAGATGATGGGGCTATGGCCTTATCACAGTAGCAATATATATTGAGATCTTCTCAAAAGTTTTGAGTTGAGCAGCATGAATTCTTTGCTAATGCCAATGTTGTCGAATATGCACTTATCCAAAGAGATGTGTCCAAAGACTCAGCAATAGAAAGAGCAAATGGTCAAAGTTCCTTATCGCTAGGTAATGGGTAATTTGGTCTACTCGATGGTGTGTACAAGGCTAGATATTGGGTATGTTGTTGAACATGTCTCACAACTTATGGAGAGGTTGGGAGCACTAGTTAGCAATCAAGTATGCATGTTGTAACTAAAATGGGCATGTCTGTAGTCTCATTTCTTAATAATTAGTAATTTTAACTATTTAATTAGCATTTTCTAATATTAAAGGAATATTCTTTAGAATATATGTTTGAAGACAGAATATTCTTTAGAATATTATATTTTGTAATCGACCCTTTAATAAATTATAACATTCATGAACCAAAAATTAATAACATTATAAAAGTAGAAGGTATTAAATTATATAATATATTATATTAAGATTGTATAGGCCTAATATAAAAATTAAGGAAGAGCATAAGAGGTACATTATATAAATATTGATGTTGTTATTAAAATATTAATATTTAAATATAACATTAATTAAAAATTTGTACTAGTAATAATATATATATATTACAAAATCCTATAATAATATAGTCAATCTTCCATATCTTTTTATAAATTTATATAGTTAAGTAAACAATTTGGTACTATTATTAAAGAGTTTATTATAATTATGAATATTAAATATACGATATTTTATAATTTTATAATTGCTTTAAGCTTCAGAAAACATACATTTTTTTGCAGTTTTGTTAATCGTGACTTTATCAATGCTTCTTAACATCCACCTATATCAAATGGATTTAACATTTATAAAATATGCTAGGTCTTTTTGATTGGGAGACTATGTTTTCTCTAGGCATTCATTATATCTCTCGCTCTCTTTCTCATGTCGCCTTTTTTGTGGTTTGAACTATGCAACCTTAACCATATTATTTTTTGTGATTACTTCAGGTGTGTCGATAATTTGATCCATCCAAATAAGCTGATTATATGACACATCTGGAGTAATGAGGATCATCATTACTTTTTGAAATCCTTGCAGCAATCAAAGTATGCTTTAGGTTTTTGGTTCCTTTGTTCAACAAAGTGTGGGGTTTGCACTTCCACATCACTATTGGCTTCTATGTCGTCTGTGCTCAGTGATGTCATTTCAATCTCCACTCGCCACCTTGTTTTACGCCAAAAAGGGTGTTGCAATTCTGTACTTGTGACAGTAGGCCCTTCTAACTCTCGAACCATAGTCTCTCAATCATCAAAAATTATGTGGCATGGGTTCAAAAATCGATGCTAAAGAATTCTGATAAGGCAATTGGTTACTCAGGACTATATAAGCATGTGGTCGTAATAACCTCTTGTTCCTTGAGCTAGGCACTCAATGGAATAGGGTCTAGTTGTCCTTTTGGGAGGAGTGGCTTTCCATCCTCTCCACTTTTGAAGAGCATTAATGTCATAGTTTTTACTATGACTCCTCTTTACTTTGGACGTTGACTGTTGTTACCTATTGTACTATGTTGATAAGCCCTAGGTGTAGAAGAAACAGGCCCGCTTAATGCACTTGGATATCTAGTGATGGTCCGGTCGGGTGTCATTAGGTATTTGCAAGAAACTCTGGGCGAAGCTAGCACTTCCATCTAGAAAACTCTTACCTTGGTTTTCCGTGTCCTAGTTGGATTAATGGCTAGTTACAATGAGTTTGGCATGTCGGATATGCTTAAAATACCCCCAGGTTTGACAGGTTAGGGTTTAGGGGTCGATGGATAACTCACCAAGTATGTTCCCTCTGGGAATGAGATTTCAGTGCTAGCCCACTTATGTAAACAGGAAAACAGGGGGGGCCTCTGTCACATAAATAAGGTAGTATATAGGAGTGAGGGTTCCTGGGTTCATGACTGAGCTCGTTACTCTTCTCCCGGTGCAAGCTTTAGCTTGTGTCGTTAAGGCACAACCCTCTGTTGTGCCGCCCTAACTTCCAGATGCCAGGGGTACGTCCCACCTTCGGGGTAGCTTACCCTTAACGTTGGCGAATCTATGCCTGGGAGGTCTTGTGAGAATGCACGTTCCAAGAGGCAGAGGTAGAGGCTTGTCTCCAGCTCCTCCTCCATGTCAAGCTAGGTGTAGCACTCACGGCCAAGCAAGGCACATCCGTGTCCTTGTCCAACTGTGGGCATGGGATCTTGTTTGACAGGTTCACATTACCAGTTCCTGAGGATTCACTAAGGGGTTCTAAAGTTGGCATTTAGGAGCCACGTTTGTGGCACTTGGTGCAACTCTTGAATCTAAGGGCTATGGCATGATAGCCCACATTGGGGAAGCAGTGTCACATGGAGATGTGACACTGGGCTAAACGTCACATGGTACAACGCCTGAGGCACGCCCTTTGGGGTTACGTCATGGGCTTGTCGCTAAGGGGTTGGATACTTTAGCAAACAGACATGCTTGTGCTTGCACTAGGGTGCTAAGCCTTGGGCATCCGCTTAAGGGAGGTTAGGTCTCATAACTAGGTGTGCTTTGGCACACTTGGCTAGGGGAGTGTTCTCCTTGGAATTTAAGGGTTGAACAACCTAAACATGTTAGCAGGAGCCCTTTCGTGAGGCACTCGCAAGGTCATGTGCTTAGGGTTATCCCAAACCTAGCCTTAAGGAGTTTGCTTAGCAGAACACTCGTGTTCGCCTACGGCGCACACTCGTGTCTTCACTAAGTACTAGCCCTAGTCTAGGTATAACTTGGCCACTCAAACCCTTAGGGGTTAGTCGTGGTTTAGGGTACCCCTTGTCGCCCTAAAGGGGTTGTATTCCCGGATGAGGGTGATTCCTCAAGGGGTAAGTGACGATGCCTTAGCTCTGTCCAGGGGTATGTGTGGAACACATGTCTCCTTGATGGGGGTTAGGGCATGAGCCTGTCTAGGTCTTCTAGGACAAGACCCTAAGTCAACTAGGGTTATCCCTCAAGGGTTTTGGGGGCAGACACTCTAGGGAGACTTAGGCTAAAACCTAAGTCAACTAGGGTTATCCCTCAAGGTTTTGGGGGTAGACACTTTAGGGAGACTTAGGCTAAACCCTAAGTCTCCTGTCCATTTGGCATTAGAGTCTAACCCTAGGGGTCGTTGGGGTTCTTCTGGGAAACTTAGCGTTGCTCACACAGGGTGATGAAGCCAAATGGCCACTGGCAACCACGTGTTGCCACGTGTTGGCCCTTTGGGTTAAAACTCTGACAATTAAGCCCTCTTTCAGTAACCACTCTTGCTCTAATGGCCGTAACTTGTACTGCATAATAGGTATACCATCTCTTATGGAGAAAAAGAATTGTAGTGGCACAAGGTGACCAACTAAAGAATCGGTCCCCTCTTTTATATACTCATTAAAAACTTTTTGAAGTCTAGCACCTTAATCACAAGCAAAGCAGAACTTTTTTGGAGATCCAATTTTCAAAAAGATCCATCATATGCGGTAAGGTAAGTGCACTTGTCCTTTTTGTAGAGTTGGAGACCTTGCTGAAGAACATCAATATCTTCATGAGTGTGACCAACCATAAGGAAACTGAGCGTGATTGTCTCAAACACACCTTTGGCAACAAGCATTGACAAGTATGCTAGTACATATCTAGAAAATAAAAGTAAGTATGAGCTTGGGAAACCCTTAACTAAAATGATTTACCTATTTTTGTTCTCGCCTACACAATTATCCATTTGTAAAAGCAAATGACGAGGAAGCTTATTTGATGTTGAGGACACATGTACACTATTTGAGCTAAATCCCTCCATTGAACCAGAACTCTCAACAAAGCCATCTGTTTTTGTGCAGGCTGCTGACAATGCCTCTTATATTCCCAAGTAGCCTCAAGTGCAAACGTGTTCATGAGAGCATTATGTAAAAGGTTGAAGGTGTTGTTTCTTCTCTTTGAGATCACTCATAAGACTTGTTTGTGAGTGGGCTTCAAGGTTTCTGAAACACATGGCCAACGACCCAATAGTGAATTGGAGTCGTTAGACCAATGTGGAAGTGAAAAGTGTTCATATGATTCACAACCATGTCTATGTGTTAGCACACTTATTAATGAAATCGGAAGTTTCATGACATTTCCAAGACACTTTGGTGTTACAACAAGCTTTGGAATGCTGGTCTTTGAATTATCCATCTTGTCATGGATCAAGCACATGTATTCTATGGGCGTGACACAGAAAGCATGCAATGTGCATAGTACTAAGACCGGCAAGTTTGTTGTGCAATCATGTGGGCCTTCATCTTCTTTTGAATGGCAGTGATCTCCACCAAGGTTTTTGTACAAGCCTCTGCAACCTTCAATGATGTACAAGTGTCACACTTGGAAAAGCTAGAGTGTTTTGCAATCTCCACATCTTTAAAATGAATATTCCATATGTTGTTGAAGGTACCAGTGCAGATTGCTTGGAGCCCCATCAAACTGAGGCACGTGTTCACATATTCACACAGCTTCAATTGAGTGTAGATTGAAGGCAAAACCTTGAGATTTTCCCTAACCCCTGCATTTGTGGTTCGGCATTTGTGAGGCATCCTGTCTGTATTTGCTTCCACAAAAGCCTTGAGTAATGTGAGAGCGGGTTTTGACCAAGCGAGTGTTCCCATGTATTGAGGTTCGCACTCCATCTACCCACTCATCCCTCATGGTCTTTGGGATCCCGTATATTGTGTACCAAGCTTTGAAGCAGATGGCCACCTTACCATGGATGTACTCTGATAACTTGTCCAAGGCCATTCCATCAATACACCCAGTTAGTGCAGCATATACAAACTCAAACCTTTGCTTTTGGTGAGCGTACGAAAGACATGTTTACATTGGGTAATTTCATTCCGGTCTGCCATCTAAAACTTCTTCTTGCAGCAGTCAATTGTGAAAATGCTAATAACACTTACAGAAGATGTAGGATCCATCTTGAACCTCTTGCTAAAACTTGCAGGGGAAGATCTGCAACCCATGAATCGTCTTTTTCTTACTATAGGACCAATGCAAGAAACCTCTTCAAATATGGGTTGTCCTTCCGGGTTGTTATTATTGAAATCCAGCCCAGAATATGTTGAACCATCTCGCCATATTAATTCAGATGTTCACCACCTCACGAGGGATCCAGGATGCAATGTGCCATTAGGTGAAACCTCTGTCACAACTACACCCACGAAGTCGGCCCCTAGTTTCTCTTTTGATACTGCTTCCATTGGATTTATAACTGTGATGATGCCTCTCCCAACTTCGATCTCATGAAGAAAGAGAATCACTCATCCATCATAGCAGGCAAGCCATCATCTGGTGAACTCGTACTACTATTTGTTTGTGACTCTGCATATTCTGTGTCAGCCTTGACTTTATCCAAATTCCACAATATAGGAAACCCTCTTCAAATTCCATTATTGGAACCTTAACATGCTTGCAAATGGTGTTCACCCATATGTACACACAAGATCCTTAGGCAATATTGTGATAATGCATTATCATCTCGAATTTCCACAGTTCCAGTGCTAATTATCTCGTTATTCCGAAGAAGACATACTTTATCTCTAGTATTAAATATATTGTCCTGCACATAAATAATTCTGTTATTTATGATATCTATTTATGCAATATTTCTAAGAAATCTGAATTGAGGGTGTTTAATAATATGCATGTGCAATAATACATAATATTTATAGGGATAATATCTCATGCTTCATTAATACAACTAGTGGGCGGGATTAATCCTGCCCACGACTCCCTTCGATGAGGAAGGGTCGCGGGATTAATCCCGCTGGTTGACGGTGGTCCGTCATCGCGGCCATCCGGCAAGTTGCCACCGATGCAAACAAGCGGCTGGACGAAACGCCAGATAAGGGAGGTACTTCAGGTACGGACTGATGGAGACCGTGTCAGGCAGCGTAAGCAGGCGAAGATCCGATCGTCTGGACCAACTACCCAAGGTACGAAGGACAGCACGCATGGGAGGTGCATAAATGTGACAGGCAGGACTCTGTCACCAGGCGGCGGACTAGTGAGAGAGCGTCAGCTGTAGCTAAGGACTAGTGGTAAGTACCCACTATATAAGCCGGAAGGCTGGTAGTGGGTCGGGGTCTTTTTGGAGTCAAGTCTGTGTCTTATAGATTACTCCACTGTCGGAGATAGTTGTACTCAGACAGGCAATATATATCCATTTCCTTCTATTCTCCCACCAGTAGGCGTTCCCCGCTTGCCGACTCCTTGGGTCCCGCGATCCTCTCGGTCAGTCTCTCAGTAGAACTCCCCTCTCACCTGTACATGGACCCTCACGGCGTCCGGGTAGAGGCCAACCCAATACTTCCCATTACTCCTGGGGTAAGGCCGGCGTACCGGCAGAACCCGGAGTTGGACGTCCTCAACAGCGTCTTGGCGACTACTAACTTCCTGAGCAGCACCACATTGGCCTGCAGAGTCCCCGACGACCACCGCCGCCAACTCCCTCCGACGGGAAAGAGCCAGTGGGATTAATCTGCTGCCACTCTTTCCGACGAGGAAGAGCCGGCGGGATTAATCCCATTGCCGACTCCATCCGACTGGTTTAGGGTTGCGGGATTAATCCTGCTGCTGGCTCTTCCCTTCGGAGAGAGGTAGTGGGATTAATCCCGCCACCAACTCCCTTCGACGAGGAAGAGTCGGTGGGATTAATCTCGCCACCAACTCCCTTCGACGAGGAAGAGTCGGCGGGATTAATCCCGCTGTTGACTCCCTCCGATGAGGAAGAGCGGCGAAATTAATCCCGCCGCAACTCCCTCCAACGAAGAAGAGGCGGCGGAATTAATCCTGCCCAGCTCTCTCCGACAAGGAAGAGTCGGCGGGATTAATCCCGCCCACAACTCTTACCGATGGGAATATTAATCCTGCCCACAACTCTCTCTGAAGCTATGATTTCAAAAAGATCTCAAGGGGGTGCGGGATTAATCCCGCCAATGCTTTTCTGCGTCCTAAACTAATCGCAAGGATAAATCCTGCCCACAAATCTCTAAAACAGGGAAGTATTCAAAATTAATCCCGCTGACAACTCTTTCTAATAAATTCTATTAATCTTCATCATTTGAGAGAGTTATCAGCGGAATTAATCCCGTCGGTCTTTTTTAGAGGCAGAGAAGCATTGCTCGGATTAATCTTGCCACAGCTTCCATGTTTCAAAGAGCTAGTGGTGGGATTAATCCGCCACCTCTTCTAAGAGGCAAAAAAGAAATGGTTGGATTAATCCCGCCACCCGGCTAATCGAGAATATTAAGTAAAAAGGATGTTCGACGGATAAATCCCTAATGGAATATAATGTAATCCTAATGAATTCCTAAACCCCTAAATTTTAATTTTAAGAGAATGTAAGAAGTGAATCTTTATAAGTATTTCTAAATTTGTTTATAAACTTACTTGTAAACAGCACTAAAGGCGCCATGCTTTTTTATAAACAATAGCACCCAATTTAATGTCGCTCCTGAGCTGATCACTATTAAGAAAAAATAAAATTTAAAGAATGAAAATTTTAAAAATGAAGAAACCTTGCCGAAGAAAGAACAAATCTGAATTTGAGTGGAAAATTAAATGCATTTTTAAATTTACATGTCAGATCGACAATACTTATGTCAGAAATTCAAAATTTTTGAAAATAAAATAAAATAAAATTTATGATAAGTTGACACAAATAACCGATAGTCTAACATATATACTCTCTAATTCTAATGAGTTTTATAAATTGCATTTAATATAATTCAAGTGATTCAAGCTGTTTAATATTATGAAATTTTAGTAATTATTCTACATTCTTAATATTTCAGTATATATTGTTAAGTATATATTATAAATATATATACTTATACCAATAAAAATTGATATATTATTATGTATCATTTTAAATATATTCATAGTGTGTTTATTAATATTATTTCTTAATTACTTGAGTAATTAATTTACATTTCTTATATTAATGGGATATTCTTTATTATTTTCTTATTATTCAAGAATATTCCAATATTAAACATGATTATCATAATTAAATTAGTATCTATTCTTAATTATTTTAGTAATTAACTACATTTGTAGATATTAATGGGATTTTCTCAATTAATTTCTTATTATTTCAAGAATATTCAATGTTAAACATTATTTAATATTAAATTAATATATATTATTAAAATTATATATGACTATATATTAGATAAATGATATATTATTATGTATAATTTAAAATATGTTCTTAGTGTGTCAGAGTTTTTACCTGATGCCACAAAGGCGGCTTGCCGGGTGCCAACCCTGGAATCCCTCTTAGAAACCCCATGGAATCTGGTAAAGTAATCAGTATTAAAAACCAACTCTTAAAAACTTAAGCCCTTAGTTGACTAAGTCCACAAATGAGGCTCACCTTGTGAATCAGGACACACGGACTAGCCGAGCTACGGGTATCGTTCCTAGCTTAGTGTGGTTGAGGCGGTCAGAGCAAGGCCTCAACCTAGATCTGTGGAACGTGAACTCAGGCAATGCCTTTGAGCGTGTGGGTTTTTCGGACCAAGGAATTTGACTAACTCCTTGGAAGTAATGTACCCCCATCACGAAGGCGTAATCCTACCAACGATAAGGATAGTTCTAACCCAAAGGTGGGACGTACCCTATCGTGTGGAAGTTAGGCGCACACAACAGAGGGTTGTGCCTTGACGACATAAGCTTAGCTTACACCGGTAGGAGGTTAACGAGCTCTCTCTTGAACCCAGGAAGCCTCACTACATACAGTCTACCTTATTTATGTGATGGACCCCCCCCCTGTTTTCTTAAGTGAGTAAGTGGGCTGGCACGGAAATTGCCAACCCTTAGAGAAAATGGTTGTCCTAACATAACCCTAAACCTAACCCTAGAGGGGGTTTAGAGGCGGTTCACATGTGCCTCACCCCAAGAATCTTTTTACCCTTGGGAGGTCACATGTGCTATTTTACCCTCACCCTCGTGAGGGTCTCAAGAGCAAGATTCTAAATCAGCCTAGATTTAATTAAATTCCCTCACCCTCACGAGGGTGAGAATATACTTTTTCCTGTCACGTGTCTCATTACAATAGGTTTAAATAAAGATTTTAAAAATATATTAATATAAATAATAAAAATTTTAATTTATTTTATTTTATATAAATATATATATAAATGAGATGCTTACAATTCTAATTTATATTTATTTTAATTTTAAAAAATAAAATTATTAAATTTAAATTAATAACGAGGGTAAATAGGTCACGTGTGACCCTCACCCTCACCTTCACCCTCATGTGAGGGTGAGGGCACATGTGAACCGCCTCTAGGGCGTGGGGTTTGGGCAACCCTAGGGTTAGGTCAACCCTAGGGGTGTCCCTAACCCTTATTTTACAAGCTATACTTTGCGAAGAACCCTAACCTGGAATGTCAAAACGGGGAGAGTTTCTAAAGGTAAGTTCTAGCTTCGCTAGAGTTTCCTGCAAATACCTAATGACACCGGCTAAACCATCACTAGATACCCAAGTGCACTAAACGGGCCTGTTTCCTACTACATCTAGGATTCGTCACACAACTCAATAAGTAACAACAGTCAAACCCAAAGTAAAGGGTCGAGTCATAGTAAAAACTATGACACACTCCCCGCCTTTGAAAATGTCAACGTTCTCGTTGATGTCTAACTCCAAGACTAGACTAGGTTAGGAAAATTAATTAAAAACTAACGCTAATCACTCTATGTGGAGTCAACAAAAGTTCACAAGTTTTATTACCCCCCTTGCATTATGCGAAGCCAAATACTTCAAAACCGTCATTCACTAAGCGAGAACTCAACGCTGCTGGAAGTACCACCTGCGACAAGAAGTCATTTGGAGACCTTTGCACGTCTACGAAGTTTGTCACCCACACAACAAGTTAGTTAATTTCTTTTAATTAACTAGAATTTATATCGGAGGCCTCTAGTTAATGTTGTTTGTTGGCCCTAGGTTAAGAAGAAATAACTTTATTTCTTAATCAGTTTGAGACCTCGCCTCAAACATTCACCAACTCCATCGCGTTCTCAAGATTCTCCAATGATTCCCATGTCGATTCGCATGTCAGGTACCTTTCCACTTAACAAGATATTCACATTTACGTTTTTGCCGTTCATAAATGTTTGCCCCTATAAATATCGCCTCAACTTCGAATTCTTTCTCTTCACCAACTAACTCTAGAGGTGGACATAAACTATGATATCTATGTGGATGTTTCTCATTCGTGTGGAATGGCTCAAGCAAGTTGACATGAAACACATGTGTATTGTTCTCCCAACTCTGGAGGAAGATCTAACCCATAAGCCACTTTCCCTACTCGCTTCACCACTTGTATGGACCTATGTAGTGCGATAGAAACTTCCTCGAAAGAGTTGTTGGAACCTTTAGGTTTTTGGTACTCAGCAATAACCATATCCCAACCTGATACTCTACATCCCGCCGATGTTTATCGTACTACTGACGATACCTTTCCTATGCTGCAGTCATCGCTTGACGAGCAGCTTCCCATGTCCGATACATGTCCAGTGAATTCTACTACAGAGAACTCGATTGACATCGTTTTTGGTAACACCATACTTTAAGGAATACCACCTTTATTCCCAATTAACACTTCATCGGGTACATCCGATCGCTGTGTGGTCGAGTTATTGTAACATATCTTCAGCCATATCCAAGTGTTTAGCCCAATCAAGTTGATCATTTTGAACATAGCATCTGAGATAATCCTCGACTTGTCGATTCACCCTCTCCATTTGACCATCATTTGCAGATGGTAGGCTATATTGAACTTTAGCATCGTACCAAATGCTTAAACAATGTTCCCCAAAACTTGCCCGTAAATCGAGGATCCCGATCTGAGATCATCGTTTCTGATAGCCCGTGCACTCTTATGACTTTGTGGGAGAACAATTTTGCTGCTTGAATTGCATTCACTTCTCTTACAATTGGAATGAAATGAGCAACTTTAAAAACCGATCAACTACCACCATAAGCACGTTAAAACTAAAGATTTTGGCAATCCCATAAAAGTCCAAAGTAACACTTTGAAATGGCCGCTCTAGAATCATAACTGCAACTTCCCAGCTCGTTTTTGCAACCGACTCTTCACTTGTTGGCATGTGGGGCATGTCTTGACATACTTGGCAACATCGTTTATCATACCCAACCAATAGAATCCCTGTTTCAACAAAGTCAACGTTTATGCTTCCACCATGTCTTGCCAAAGGAACATCGTGATGCTCTCTTAACAGCCTCTCCTCCATGTCCCTTCTGGAAGATAGAGTCTTTTTTCTTTATAATATAAGAATTATATCTTGTACCGCAAAATGGCCTGTTTAGTGCATCCATCCAACTTTCTATTCCTACTGGAATATTACCATTCTTTGTAATTGATGAACTTGTTTCCTCTTTGCCACCAGGCTTAAAGCCTCCTTAACAAACTTGTCCTGAGAACGCCTTCACAAATTCATCACCAAAGTTGACACGGGTGCTAACATAATACGAAGATGACCCTTTGTACTGAGTGCATCAGCTACCACATTGTCCTTTCCCGCCTTATGTCTAATTTCAGGCTGAATTGGCCAACTTCTGCTGCCATCTAACATACTTTGGCAATAGCTTCGGCTACGTTCAAAATACCTTAAAGTTACACTATATGTCCAAACCACAGTGCCATGACTTGGAAGATAATGACGCCAATACTCCAAGGAAGCAACAATAGCATACATCTCCTTTTCATGAGTAGGCCATCGAGTTTGCACGGCATTTAACTTTTTGAGAAGAAGGACACTAGGTCCTTCTGTTGCAATACACCACCAATTGCAAGTCGGAAGCGTCACATTCTACTTCAAAGGGATCTTCAAAGATGGGCAACTGCAAACTGGCTTAGAAGATACTCTTTGAGTTTGACAACGCACTTGGCACTTTGGAGTCCAATGCCATGGAATGTTCTTTGTAAGATCTGTCAATGGGCTACTATCTCTGAGTAACCTTTTATGAATCTTCGATACCCTTAGACCAAGAAATGATCTAACTTCATGCATGTCTTTCAAAATCGTCCACTTGGTAATAGCTTGAATTTTCTTTGGATCCATGGCAACCTTCCCACATGAGATCGAGTGTCCAAGAAATCTATCTTGGTTTGACCAAATGCGCACTTGCTTTCTTTAACATACAACTGGTTCTCCCTCAACCTCTGAAACTCTTTCTAAGTGTTCCACATGTTCCTCGATTGTTGAACTGAAAACCAGAATGTCATCAATATACACCACTACGAACTCGTCTAGATAATCTCTAAACACATCATCCATCATTGTGCAAAAAGTTGCTGGAGCATTGCACAATCCAATGGTAAGACTAGAAACTCAAATGATCCATAACGCGTTCGAAAAGCGGTCTTCTAATGTCATTCTCTTCTACCCGAATCTGATGGTACCCAGACCAAGTTTATTCTTGAAAAACTTTGCTTTCAATAGCCTATCAAATAAGTCATCCACTCGTGGAAGGGTACTTATTTTTTATTAGTTGCGTTCACTCGATAGTCCACACACATTCGCATCGTACCATCCTTTTGCATTACAAACAAGATAGGTGCACCATACGGCGATTGACTAGGTCGAATGTGTCCTCGACCAATCAATTCTGTTAGCTGTCTCTTCAATTCTACCAACTCTTGAGGATTCAACCGATATGGGGCTCTTGCCGGTGGAGACGAACCTGGCAAAATCTCTATCCTGTGGTCCACAGCTCAACGTGGAAGTAACTCGGGCGGCAAGTCTTCCAGCAACACATCCTTAAACATGTTCAAGACTTCCAAAATAGGTTCAGGAACAAATACTTGACCATCTCCTATTTTGACTCCAACAGTATCTAAAACCATTGCAAGAAATAACGTTCCCGATGTCTAACCGCCTTACGCAACTGAGTTAAGGTAAGAAACATAGGATTCCAATCCTTATTAGTTAGCGTTTCCATTTTGAGCATTTTTTCTAATGTCCTTTTTATTAGCTGCAAGCGTGATTCGATTATCTAGAACCCCTCATTTCAATTACATGTTTATGGAACCATTCCATACCCAAAACAAGGTCAAACCCCGTCATATTCAAGACAATTAAGTCTAACTTAACCTTCCAATCTTTGATTTGGACAGCCCTTGCTATATTATTAATATTTTGAGAACCTTTGCCAAAATTGATTTTTTTCACACATCTTTATACATCCAAATTCAATCGATGAGCTAGACTAGTTGATATGAAGTTGTATGTTGCTCCAGTATCGATCATCATTTGGACTCGGTCCCCTCGTATCCTTCCTGTCAAATATAGCAAAGGGTTTTTTGTCTTGAATAGCGAATAAGGCAGGTTGTGTCTGGCACAACATTACCTCTTCTGACTCATCTTCCGGATCTTCAAGCGTTTCTGGTTCAGCAACTTCCTCTTCTACCATCGCCTTGAAATGACCCATTGTTGTGAAGGTGCCCAACATTCTTTAGCGAAATGACCAGGCTTATTATAATTGACATGTACGAACCCCGCCTGCGGATTACGAGGGAGCAGACTTTGGAGCCGAGCCCTTGACCTGCTGAGGTGGTGGTAACGTAACGGTTTCCGAGATCCGATGGGTCTTGATGTATCCGAAACTTAGAACTACCAACAAAGGGACTTGCATTTCGATTCGATGGTGATTGATCTGGTTGCCTATTAAACCTTTGAACCCAGACTTTGGAGGAAACCTCCTCGATTTAGGTTTTACTTCCTCCCCTTTGTACAAGTCTTTAACGACATGCCATAAGCAACCTTTTGAGCTGCCTCTTGACATTCCATAGCTTGTTGGCTTGTACCTTAAGATTTCCCTTCGCATCCTCTCATTCAAGCTAGCCATGAAGCAACTTCGAGCTTCATCATCGCTCATATTTGACACCAATCGCCGTACACTTTCAAATCGATAAACATGGTCCTTTGGACTTCCCCGAACTCCCTATTGACAAAGTGCCAAGTCAGTATGCAATCGCAAACCGAGATCATCCGGCATATATTGCTTTTTGATCTCCTTTTCATGTGTTTCCAGCTGTTTTGGTATCCACGTTCACCTTCAACAATTCGCCACCAAGTCTTAGCTTCTCCTTTAAGAAACTACTTGGCACATGCAACCTTTTTGTCTTTCTCACGGAAGCAGCCTCGAAATAGCTTTCCATATCATACAACCAGTCATTCAAAACTTGTAATCCTTTGAACCCATGAAATTCGAAGGCTTTACCGATTTGAATTTACTGGGACCTCCACCACCTACTTCCGTCGAAGAATCTGATCAGAGGAACCTGACTCTGAGTCATGCTTCTTCTTCTTTTTCCGTGTGTCTAGTTGCAAATCTAGCACTGCAATTTCAGAATCCGAACGGCAACATTATCATTCGGTCATTCAACCCCAAATCCCCTCGAAGTTCGTTCAGGGCATCCATCATTATTTCTCGCCAACCAGGTCGTTGTCTAACTCTAGGGGGTCGACCTGGATCAGCCTCATCCATCTCCTCATTTTGAACCTCTGCACAACCTCTGCCTCAGGTCTGTTGCTTTCTTTTGCTCATCGTATTGAACCCTAGTTGCAACACTCAAGAATACGCGGAATATTCCCAATGTAAAGTTGGAAACACCCTGCACATGTTGTACACCCACACACATCAGCTTAAACTAGCATAAGACTTTCGGACATACCTAGAATCTCACGCCAACTCACTAAGCAAGTGTTCTCTGAAGTTTGACAACTCACAGGATCAAACTCTCTGCAGAATACAGACATGTCAACCAAAAGCGATAGAGTATATCAAGAATTTAGAGTTATCTAAACATTGAAACACCCTATGACTTAAGGCAGTCCTACTGACCACTGAGAACTTGCTCTGATACCAATTGTCAGAGTTTTTACCTGGTGCCACAAAGGCAGCTTGCCAAGTGCCAACCCTGGAATCCCCTCTCTAGAAACCCCACAGAATCTGGTAAAGTAATCTGTATTAGGAACCCAACCCTTAGGAACTTAAGCCCCTAGCTGACTAAGTCCACGAACGAGGCTTACCTTGTGAATCAAGACATGCGGACTAGCCGAGCTACAGGTATCGTTCCTAGCTTAGCATGGTTGAGGCGGTCGGAGCAAGGCCTCAACCACTAGATCTGCAGAATGTGAACTCGAGCAATGCCTTTGAACGTGTGGGTAGGTTTTCAGGCCAAGGAATTTGACTAACTCCTTAAGTAATGTACCCCCTGAACGATAAGGATAGTCTAACCCAAAGGTGGGACGTACCCTATCGTGTGGAAGTTAAGGCGGCACAACAAAGGGTTGCGCCTTGACGACACAAGCTTAGCTTACACCGATAGGAGGTTAATGAGCTCTCTTTTGAACCTAGGAAGCCTCACTACATACACTCTACCTTATTTATGTGACAGACCCCCCCCCCCCCCCCTGTTTTCCTAAGTGAGTAAGTGGGCTGGCACGGAAATGCCAACCCTTAGAGAAAATGGTTGTCCTAACCTAACCCTAAACCTAACCGGCATGGGGTTAGGGCAACCCTAGGGTTAAGTCAACCCTAGGGGTGTCCCTAACCCTTATTTTGACAAGTTATACTTTGCAAACCCTAACTTGGAACGTCAAAACAGGGAAGAGTTTCTAGAAGGTAAGTTCTAGCTTTGCCTAGAGTTTCCTGCAAATACCTAATGACACCCGGCTGGACCATCACTAGATACCCAAGTGCACTAAACAGGCTTGTTTCCTACTACATTTAGGGTCCGTCACACAACTCGGTAAGTAACAACAATTAAACCCCAAAGTAAAGGGTCGAGTCATAGTAAAAACTATGACATAGTGTGTATATTAATATCATTTTCTTAATTACTCGAGTAATTAATCTACATTTCTTTATATTAATGGGATATTCTTTTTATTTTCTTATTATTCCAAGAATATTTCAATATTAAACATGATTATCATAATTAATTTAGTTAATTATTTCAGTACTTGTTCTACATTTGTATATATTAATGGGATTTTCTCAATTAATTTCTTATTATTTCAAGAATATTTCAATGTTAAACCTTATTATCAATATTAAATTAATATATATTATTAAAACTATATATGACTATATATTAGATAAAATGATATATTATTATGTATAATTTAAAATATGTTCATAGTGTGTTTATTAATATTATTTTCTTAATTATTCAATGTTTCATTTGCACACATATATAAACACAATCAAAAATTTATATATACACGTGCACATGCATTAAAAGTACTTACAAAGACACATATGCACACACATGCACAAGCCGATGAGGGATCACGATATAAATAAAGCATCTAGCTTTGTATTTACGATTTAGAGTTTAAAACCAAAACCAAATATTTATAGTTACACACACTCTACATTGGGACTTACATATGTTTAGTGTTTAGAATAAATTTATATTAAATAATTAGAAAAATGTGCATGCATTTAGTTTATATTAGTATAAAATATATATTATGTGCTATGATTGCTTTCAAATGTGTTTTAATATCATTATGTCATTTTAAGTTAAAATTGGGTAAAATTCAAATATATACATACAATTTTAAAATATGAGCAAATTATAATTTGCATTTTTAAAAATGAAGTTTTTTAAATTAATTGACAAATCAGTAGAATGATTTGTGATTTTATATTTATCTACTTGACTATCAACAATTCTTTATATGTGTTTTCTTGTGTATTTATATACAAATAATAGACTTTTTATACAAATATTAAAATTTAATAATAAAATATTTGCATTGGGTTTAAACCCTAAACCATATGTTGCTTCTTTATTAAAAACATCATATTCAACGCATGTATGATCCATATATACTCAGTCTGTGTGTATGTAATTGAATTTACACATGTAATATATATGTATGTCTGTGTGTATACACGTGTGTATGTATATATGTGTACTAATATATGCAATGTGTACGAAATTGATTTGTTAACACTTTCTCTTTTCTCATACATATACACCATGCATGATCCATAATATGTACTGTCTCTCTTCTCTCAAACATACACACCATGCATGATCCATAATATGTACTGTCTCTCTTCTCTTATACATACACACCATGCATGATCCATAATATGTAGTATGTCTCTCTTCTCTATATACACACCATGCATGATCCATAATATGTATTAACGTTACAATATTATGTACTATGTATGTCTGTGTATAATATTATATGTATGTATATATGTATTGCTACACGTGAAAATTTAACACTCTCATAAACACACATATGTTAAACCCCTGCATGATTTATATTTTTTGGGTGTATGTGATACACCCACACACCCACACACGCACACAAATTTAAAATTATGATAATATAATTCGTTTTGGGTCAATATATATTTTATTCTTTTTAGGGTTTAGGTATATTCTTAAAGGAATATTCAATTAGGGTTAATATATATTTTATTCCTTTTAAGGTTTAGGTATATTCTTAGGGTTTCAAGAAGAAAGACGACAAAGGCGACAGCAATGGGATAGAGCGCTTGCGCCATAGATCAATAGAGCGGCTGTGCCATAGATCAATATATCTCTCTATCAAAAGGCGTGGCGGTGCAAAATGGCGCGGTAGTGCAGTAGGGTTTGAAGGCACATTCACACAAGTGAAATCTCTCTCTCACATGCAGTGATATATGGGATAGTAAAAAAAACTACATTAGTAATTAAACTAGATTAGTAATTAGTAAACTAGTAATTAAATTAGTAATTAAACATTTCCGTAGCATTTTTCAATTACGGATTTAATCACTGCTCACACGCACACTCCTGTGTATATTTATCTATCTGTATTTACATATACATTTATATGTGTGTGTATCTTAATAATAAAATTTATTTATCTATTTCTTGCACACACACGCACACTCTTGTATATACATACACATATACATATATTTGTATTTACATATGTGTGTGTGTGTGTGTGTGTGTTTATTTGTATAGTTTAATTTATTTATGTATCTCTCGCACACACACGCACACTCCTATACACACACACACACACACATATATATATATGTGTGTGTGTGTGTGTGTGTGTAATTTTATTAATTTATCTATTTCTGGCACACACATGCACACTCTTGTATATACATATACATATACATATATATGTGTGTATCTGTATAATTTAATTTATTTAGCATACACACACAATATACATATATACATATACATACATATGTGTGTATGTATCTGTATAATTTTATTGATTTATTTATCTGGCACACACATGCACACTCCTGTATATACATATACATATACATGTGTGTATATATCTGTATAATTTAATTTATTTAGCACACACACACAATATACATATATACATATACATACACATGTGTGTATGTATCTGTATAATTTTATTGATTTATTTATCTCTGGCACACACATGCACACTCCTGTATATACATATACATATACATGTGTGTATGTATCTGTATAATTTAATTTATTTAGCACACACATGATCATATCCATATATATATATATATATATACATATAGATTAAGTTTTCTTTAAGGTTGATCACTATATACAGCGTATATCTGTGTTTGTATATGTATAATCTTATTGATTTTTCTATCTCTAGCACACACGCACACTCCTATATATACATATACATATATATGTGTTTGTTCATCTCTCACACATTCCTATATATATATATGCATATATATATTTGTGTGTGCGCGGGATTAACCAAAGGGCAACGGGATTAATCTCGCTGCCCTTCATGTAGGCTCTTTGGTTAGCCTCATGGGCAGCGGGATTAATCCCGCCGCCCATGGCATGTGTGGAGGGTGGCGGGGTGCAGAGGGCGGCGGGATTAATCTTGCCGACCATACATATGTGTGTGTGTGCGGGATTTACGAAAGGGCGGCGGGATTAATCCTGCTGCTCTTTGGTTAGCCTCATGAGCTGTAGGATTAATCCCGCCGCCCTTCACGCAAGCCCTTCACGCAGGTCATGAGCGGCGGGATTAATCCCGCTGCCCTTCACGCAGGTCATAAGTGGCGGGATTAATTCTGCCAACCCTTCCATGCCTGGTGGCGGGATTAATCCCGCCAACTCTTCAAGGAAGTGTGAAAGTGGTAGGAGGAGTAATTCCCTTCATCGGGCATGAAAGGGATGGCGGGATTAATCTTACCACCCTTTATGTCTTAATGAATGTGGGGCGGGATTAATCCCGCCAAATGCCATTATCCATATGGGAGTGTCGTGGGCGGGATTAATCTCGCTCATCAGGCATAGAAGGGGTGGCGGGATTAATCCCGCCACCCTTCTCTGTCTCCTGCATTGGTGAACCAAATCAATCCCGACCACTTCTGTTTGAGACGGAAAACCACACCAATTCAGAGGACTGAGAAGGGTGGCGAGATTAATTCCACCATCCCTTCCATGGTGGGCAAGATTAATCCCGCCACCCTTCTTGATCACTTGAAGGGGTGACCAAATCCCGCCTAGTTCTCTTTGAGACCGAGAAGGGTGTGCGGGATTAAACACCCATTCAGGGGATCGAGAAGGGTGGTGAAATTAATCTGCCCACTTTTTTAGGAGGCATAAAAGGGGTGGCGAGATTAATCTCGTAACCCCTTCCATGTGAATGTATATGTGTATTAGTATATATAAGTTATTTATCTCATATTTTACTTCTATCATCTTATCATAATATTTTGAGTAAAAGCCAGTAAACTATGTGAAACTATCCAAAACTCACATTTGTGGTGGTTCTAAAACCAAATGTTATTAATCTTTTGCACTAGCACAAATGTGAGCTTTGGACAATTAATCCCATCCACTTCTCTCTGAGACAAAGAAGTGTGTATATGAATTTATCAATGTATTATTTTTGTTTATTCGGGTTTATACAAGTGTGTGTGCGTTTTTATATAAATTGTATTCATAGTGTATTATTGTGCAGAAGGACAATTTGATCAAACAAGGAAATTCAGTCATTAGTATGGAGTTGTCGTTAAATTCTAGGTAAGAATTAAAATAAAATCTATTATACTCGGATATGTGCTTGAAGAACTAATCATTTTTGTATTTAGATGTGGAATTGAGGTGACATTTAAGACAAGAGGAGGAGATGAAATGGGCAGGGGAATTCTGGAATCAACTTGGCCATATTTTAAAATAAACGGGAAGCACATTGAAGCAACCATGGTTGCTATCAAACTAACCTTTGTCACATCATGTAGACAAACAAAATAATGAAAAGTAGATTTACTAGTCAAGCACTCAAAAGCAGGCTGCGAATCCAGATTGGACAATGCTCGACACATATGCCTTGTTCCATCCAAGAGGTCACCAGTTACGACATTAATCTCAGGTGGTTTTGTTGACTTGTAAATAATGACGTTCATGTTTTCACTAATGATGTTGATTATGAAGTTCTTCTTCAACTCAATGAAAGCCCATCTATGGAGGGGATCCAATTAGATCTCAATACTCATCAAGTAAGTGTATTCTTAGTAGATATTGCTTCACAATACAGAACATCCACAAGTGAAGCAATCGTCCCTCTTCTTATTGAAAAAGAACACAGTGACATCATTAGGGAGATTAAGAGGGTGGCTCGGTCCCAGGTTCTTTATAGATCACGTTCTATTTGTTTAGGAATCTTCGGGAGCTGGAAGAGTGTGCCGAGAACATTAGAACAACTACAGTCGAGGATTACACATGTTGAATCGAATCACAAAAGAAAATCATCTGTCGTTTTATCAGCTGCACCTGTGGCATCCCATGTTGCAATAAGCCATAAGGAAATGATGTTGGATGATATGATTTACGAGTGTAGGATTAAGTATTGTAGTGTCAACCCAAACTTCAATTGCAAGCCACTCAACCAAGAACGTGTAGCTGAGCTCATGGAGAAGATGAAGGACACAATTCTTACACCATTCCACATAATGCTGTTTTGTGCCCATACTATGAAAGAAAGAAAGGCACTGAGAAAGTGTGGGTGACAACACTAGAACAAATCACGAAGATCCAGATGGAGAATAAAAAATCAATTAAGTTCTACATTATTAATGGACAGCACACAATAACGGCAGCCCAACGACTTCTCGATGAACACAATAAAGGAATGATGGCAACAAAACTTTCCGAGCATACCCGTAGAAGCTGACAAAAAGATCGGCGTTTTTAACTAAGCCGAATCTCACAATCAAGCAGTACCATCAGTTATCGGCGGAATGGGACGCTGCCGACACCAACCATTACAACAGCAAATATGGGAAAAGTTTAAACACACGCGATCCATGTGGGAAACTCTTGGGCGACCACAAAGAGCTACTACATGGAAAGAACAATGTCAAAAATACCGGGTAAGTAAATTGTATTGACGGGATTTATCTCGCTAGTATATTAACCTGTCTTCTTTTTTTTGCAGAGAGTTGAAGAAATTACAACAGTTGATTTTGCCCATGTGGGCGGGGAGGAAACATCCTTTTTGATGATGTTGATTTCTTACCCGAGGATAAATCTTTGCCAAATGGGTGAGGATTATGGAATCGTTTACAAAAGGAACACTAAAGAAGAAGCAGACAAGTGAAGGGGAGCCCTCAGAAAGTCTGCAAAGAAACCTAGTAAGACGCTGAAATATAAATATGTTCAATCTATAAAGGATGTAGACAACGATTTCAAGCTCACATAGTTAAAGCCTTTAAATGGAACAACGATGGAGGAGATGGATGTCTTAGCAGATTTGGTGATTGATGGCAAACTACAGATTAACAACAACATCCCCACCTCTTTTTTTATGTCAAGGCAATGGAGTTGAAGACAGTCAGGCACTTCAAGGAGTGGTTGGGAATACATTGTCACAAACTAGGTTGGACGTCGGCTTCAATGTACAAAGAGGTCAACAAATATTTGCATGTGACAAACGATGATATGCTTGTCCAATGTGTGAACCAATTGGAAGATCTGGGCAAGAATCTATTGCACGCCAACGCAAAAAAGAGAACATTGCAATGACGCCTTCTCTTATGCAGTTCTTCAGCAGCAGAAGAACCAAGTTGAACCTTATAAAGGAGGATGCTATGAATCACGACAAGCCCTACAGTTTTGTTGTCGGATTCGAAGACTTTATAGAGTAACATCACTGCTTGCAGAAAACCTTTTTCAATTGTTCGTGATGGATCGGCAGGTGTCAAAAAATCCTTCGACAGACAGGGCACTAGAGGATTTGGTAGAAAAACTTAGCCGTGCAAGCATTTACAGAGAAGGTATTTATTATTGAATTCATGCTTGCACTCTTAATTGATAGCTACATTTTAGGTATTTATTTC
>PUQB01000106.1:0-140000 GCA_003024785.1 Selaginella tamariscina
AATATAACAAGTTTTATTTTATTAATTGGGATGCCACGTCAGAAATTCCGCCACCTCAGAGATTACTGGCCAATAAGAGAATGGTCCTGCATTATACAGATAAATCCATACAGGAAATTAATCATTGTGAAGAGGAGAGGCTTTTAATCGGTATATTTTCGCATGGTGGTCTACATTTGAACAGGAACACATCTTATATAACGTCTTCATATGTAAAATTCGTTGGAGCTGGAGGTGCCACGTATATATAATGAACCAGAGGCCTCACTCATAAAGCTAAATTGTATATTATAGTTTCTAAATATTCAGAAATTCAAATATATACATTAAATATATACATACATATATAACGATTAGGTTCATACCGTGTATGGCGCGGTTGTTCAGGGTGATCGCGCACGCCGGCGGCCAGCCCGACATCTACGAGTACAACATAGCCGCCGATACGTGGCGGCATGTGGCGCGGCGAGAAAGTCTGCCGCAGCTGGGCGGTGCAGGCGCCGGCAAATACCTCTGCTTCTACTGGGCGACCGAGTTGCGTGATGCACGTAGATACAGGGCCGTGACGAAAGTGCCAGTCACAACGATATGATCGAGGGTGCTGCAATCAGATACGACACCGTCACTAGGAAACACACACTGTACGTAGTCACGGGCAACCTCAGAGTGGGAAGCTACAGCATCGAGATGCAACGATGGATCCACGATTTGAAGTCTGAAGCGGCAAATGGGACATTCATGAAGCTGCACGGAGAATACAACTCTTATGCAGCGTTGGACGGGTATACCCGGCTTTGTGCCCTCTCGTAATTGAGAAGGACAGGCTCTTTTGTGTCTGTCGCACAATCTTTATGGAATCTTGCATGTGCGAGTACAACCTGACCACCAGGAGGTGGTATCTATGCTTGTTCTTCGAGGTGCGTGTTGTGTGTGTGTGTGTGTGTGAGAGAGAGAGAGAGAGAGATGGTTTGGCAGGATTCAAAGCGATGGACGAACACATTGGCTGTGCACAGAGGGGATTTGTACTTGTCGATGCAGGGGAGAAGGACAATGTAATGTGGAGAAAAGAGCCAGAGAATGCTTCAAAGGTGTTTGTCTTCCCTCGGAATGTATACACAGGTATATATAACTTAATCTAAAAGCACACATACACACACAATGTTTGGACTCCTTAAAGACGTTAAGAGGATGTAATGTAACATAAGTGATATGTATACACAGGGCTCTCGTCTAAGGCTCGCGAAAAAAGCATCCACCTACAGGTTCAGAGGGCGCTGAAAATCTCCCTTCACGACTCACTGGCTTTGCCAAAGAAAGCATCCGAGTACACGTATTCTCTGCCCATGTTGGTGGTAGGGAACGATATCTACATTGCGGGGCGTATGAACGGGCTTTTGCACGCTACAATCTCACGACTAGCAAGTAACTTGAGTGTGTGTGTGTGAGAGAGAGAGAGAGTTTGGACGCTACAATCTCAAGAGTGGCAGGTGGACTCAGCTTAAGGACTTCCCTGACCCGGAGGAGATGTTCCATGCCGAGGAGAATGGCCTGCACGACTGCGACAAGCTTATGGTGCTTCTCTGAGGATTAAGCACCATACCGGGTGGTAAACAGAAGTTTTCTTTTGCAATTTGAAATATTTATTAAGGTACATATGCAATTTGCAATTTGATATATGTATTAAGCATGTTTCACAAAAGAAAACACATATTTTGTAGTACATAATATGGCACACGCACGCATGCATGTGTGTGTGTGTGTGTGGTGAGAGACTGTATAATATATAGCTACTGTAGTGTGTGTGTTATCTATATTATATATTATTTTACATTATATAGCAGAATAACTAATTAATATTTTTAGTATATACAAGCATCAACCTTGATGCCACTTTTTAATAAGTTATCTACTACTTCGAAAATCCTCTTTGTCAACCCGCATATACATTTTCACTCCAGTGTTTGATAAACTCTTTCACAAAATATATCATCCGATGTGTCTCCACCTGTACAAATTATAATTTTAATTTATTTAATTAATTAGTTAATAATATTTGTTAATTATTTGAGTAAATAGTGTATAATAAGTAGTTAGTTTTCAAGTAATGATAGATAATAACTTTGTATGGCATATGTTTATATATTTTCTTAGTATATTAAATATGAGAATATATGAGCATCTCCATCCGAGCTTAAGTACCACCGTGGATAATTTGATTTTCCCTGTGAGATTATACATTGAAGACTGTGTTTTATGGGCTTTATTTATTTAAAGTTAAAAGATATGTTTTGTTTTGTGTGTAGACCGTTAAATCTGAAGAAAACAAACTTGTTAATGTTAATGAATTATACTTTTTATAAGAATAAATATATTTTTTCAATTATTATTATTTTTAAATGAATACAATTTACCAGCTGGACTTCTTTGCCACATTTGGTTAAGCATTCCTTCAAGCTCTTCTGCATTAACTGTTGAATTAATCAAGAGTTGCATTTTATATAATAGACTAAGATTATTAATTATTATAACCTTTTTCGTCTGGAATTGGTCACTGGTGGGAACAATGGTGAGGTTTGTAGATGGCTAACAAAGATAATAATTATTTGTATTAATATAATATAATTATAATATAATCAGAAATATCACCTACAGTAGTAGCTATTGCTAAAGCGTTACTGTACCTGATAAAAAAATACGTACTTTAGTCAATGTGCGTGCGTGTGTGTTGGTACATTCTGAAGAAGTTGGGGAACATATTCCTATGTGTACAGCAAAGGAGATGATAGGGATTCCATATCCGAGTTCATCAGCTCCACTCCAACTTGAAATGCGGATCCCTGACAAATAAATATATTAAGGTCACAATCTGACAAATAAACATATATAAGTAAGGTCCATATATATTAATACAGGACTATTGATAAGTACTATATACTTGTACTACATTGACATGTGGTATATGTACTCACATATGTATGTTATAAAGATACAAACGTATACAAATAAAAGATCTTACTTAGAGGTCATAACTCTATAAAAGAATATAATATATAGTGGGTATGTACAACAAGCACGGCAGTTCTTGATGTGTTCCTTGTACATCCTCATATATGAATTAGATATGTATATCTCAATAAGGACTGGGGTTTGAAAGATAATTTCTAAACATCCAGTTAAATAGAGAGAGGAATAAACAAAATAATTCCTTCCTTTTGAAGGTGGCAGCTTAGAGCATATTCTATTATATTCTAAGAATGTATTAAGAATATCCTTTACAAACTTATGTATATTCTATTATATTCTAAGAATGTATTAAGAATATCCTTTACAAACTTATGTATATTAACAAATGTAATTCAAATCATATTTGCTGGTTTGAAATTATATTTGCCGTACTAATCTTAAAATAATGCAAGACATCGTTTAATAAACTATACAAAAGTATACTTACTAAACTGAATCGTGCCACCCACTTATGCCAAAACAAAAAACATATGGAGTTGTTAATTGCATTAAGATTCAATAATAGAGAAGTTCATTATCCTTGTATGTAACTCAAGAAATAAATATGATGTTGGACTTATAGTACGATAAAAAGTTAAATAAAAAATGCAATATAATCAAAATATTATTTAATGTTTGCATTATTTCAATGATGTTAGCTACATGTGACATTAGATTAATTGTATTATTGAATTCAAGTCCCTTGATTTGAATAAAATATAATATGAAACCTTAATTATTTATAGTGTGCACTCTATTTTCAAGTTAATTAATTTGGTTAACCCAGTTACAATTGTATTTCTTATATATCATGAGTGTCATGATTTTGATTTGGGAGAATCACTTGACTCAAGTAGATCAAGGCCACTTAATTAAATAGCATATGAACCCTCCTTGTAACATTAATTAACTCTTAATTTTTATGGCTAAAGGGAGAAGGATAGTGCTATTACATTTGATAGCAAAGCTGACTTAAGTTTGATTCCCATTAAGAATGAGTTTGTAAACTCATGCACCAAGTGAATAGGTTAATCCTCACCAAATTAAGTAGTCTCATCGAGTAATAAGATTTATCACACCAGGTTACTAATAGGTAGGCCTCTTATGCTTCACCCAATAAAGAAGGAGAAGTAGTGGGCATGGGATCCCCTAAGTAGTCTGGTCGAGTAATGAAAATCTATTACACTAGGTTGTTGGTGGGTAGGCCTCCTATGCTTCACTCGATCTCCCAAGTAGTCTTCTCGAGTAATGAGATCTATCACACCAAGTTGCTGGTGCTATGCTTCATCTGATCCCCCAAGCAATCTTCTCAAGTAACAAGATCTATCACACCAGGTTGCTGGTGGGTAGACCTCCTATGCTTCACCTAAAAGAAGGGGAAGTAGTGGCTGGTGGGTAGACCTCCTATGCTTCACCTAATAAAGAAGGGAAGTAGTGGGCCTGGGATCCTTAGGGATTACTAGTGTAAGGTCTATGTGAGTGACCAAAGGAAGGAGGTGACAATAGTAACCCTTGAATATGTGGAAAGAAGGGAGGTAAGTAGCAACTTTAGTCCGTGGATGAGGACATCCACTCTTAAAGGGTGGTGAGTGTCACGATTCTTACCTAGTGAAATCACTTGACTCATGTAAATAAGAGTCACTTAATTAAATAGCATAAGAGCCCTTTTTATAACACTAATTAGCTCTTATCATTATGGCTAAAGAGAAATGATAATGTTATAACAATGAAGGAGACTTAAGATAATAACTTGTTAATTTTGCATTTTATCAATATAGTTTTGGAGTAGATGGTGTAATTTACTAAAAATAAAATGTTAAAGACATACATTTTCAAGTTTAAGTATAGAAGGACTTAGATAGTGAAGGTGTTCGACACATACTAGTGCATTTCATTGTTAACTCTTTAAACTTGAAATATATTAATTGAATCTTTAAACAAGGTGATTCCTTAGTTAACAAGAGCATTAAGTTGAGGACTTGCTAGTTTCATTAAGTGTGTTGAAAATGTTTGTGACATGAGAACATTCAAGTATATGGAGGTTTTGGTGCATGTACCTCCTTAAAGAGTCAATATCATGTGGGATTTAGAAGTTAGTGTCTATATTAAAGAACATACAATGTATGTATCTTTAATCCTCTAGAATATTGAAAAGTAAGACTTTTCTTGACTCAAGATTTCCTTGGGTTCGTTGTCAATTCTATCTCAAGGTTTGATAATGTGTTTGAGTTTGAATCAATATTAATGAAAGTATGATATCGAGATGGTAAATTAGCTCAAGTCAAAATCTAAATGATATTACATTCAAGTCAAAATCTAAATGCAATTTCATGTATCAGAGTTGGAGTCAAACACAATTGTTCAATAAGATGATCTCCCTTTTTAATAATCGTGATCCAAGGTCCCTAGATATGGTTTGATATTTGGTTCAAAAATATGAAAAACGAATCAACATCAACTCATCCACCTTGTACTTTGCAAGTGAATGATGACACCTTCCACAAATTTACCAACATCAAAGGTAGGCTAATTTGAAAGTGGTAATGGCACAATATGGAGTTGTGTCTTAACACTCGAGTGTTTCTGCTAGGGATTCCGGTGGTAGCTAGGGGAATTGCGTGTGTGGGTTCCTATCACCTCATATATTAAGATATTTATACTTTAGACTTTGAAAGTATTTATGATAATCTTTCTAAAATTGGTTTAAAATGACTTAATAAAGTATAATAGAATATCTCTTTAATATTGTGATTGAAGCGCTCAATATTGAGACTTGGTTATGATTATATAGTGATCATAATCATGAGATAGAAAGACTAAAAAAGAGAGACACTTTAATAAAGTAGTACTTTAGTGTTATAACTTGAATTGTGATTTTCAAGTTAATTAAAAATTGAGAAAGAGTCTCTCAACACATTGCTTGGGGAGCAATGTAGTATTTTGGGTTGTTAGGTGTCTAGAAATGAGTGGTGTATTTTAGTTTGATGTATTAAATTAGATATATTACTCATGTTTGGGGAGTTTAACTGAATTATGAGATATAATTGAAATGTGGAGTTAATACAACACTTTAGTGTCATGATAACATTAATGTGAAGGTTGATATCTTATTAAATTAGTTAAATGAACCAAACATTAATTCATGATTTCTCTTAATCCTTAAATAACATTTCGAAATACTGAAAGTAACATTTATGTTTTATCTCAAATTGAAGTTTGGTTTCTATTAACTAAGTTTAATGTATACGTTACAGTTCTTGCATTTTGATAAATTAATATGATGCAAAGTCATATATACTAATATAACAACTTGTTAATAAACTTAGGATTTGAATGTTATGTGATCATTATCAATTTGAGAGTATTAATAGTAAAATTGCAATTGTGAATGGAATATGGATTAATTAAAACACTAATTGTTGGAATTAGTAAGAGGTTATACTTCATAACTTTGCGGGAAATATTTACAGAATCAATTTGAGAGTTGAAAATGAATATAATGTTATATACGTGTGCACAATATTACAAGTTCAAGGAGGCTCTTATTGTGGAATTAAGTTTTAAATTTACTATGTAAATTTAGTGAGATAAGAAATTAAAAATTGTTGAATGAACTTAGTTATTGTACTCTTTGGGGAATGAATACAATAGGAACAAGTCAATTGAGACACATGATATATAGAGATCAATTTGTTCAAAAAGTATGTTAGCTTATATTTGCTCCTTGACATGGTTCCTTTTATGAAAAATATAAAGTTTTATGAAAAGTGAATGGTAATGCTATGACACTTAGTTATAAATTTGACTTGAATTTGATTTCATCAAGAATACATTTATGTCAATGACATACTAAGTGGATGGGCTAATTTCAAGTTAACATAACTTTGTTATATATATATGTACAACCATGCTCCTTTGGAATCACCTCTGGTTAGATTAACATGGCTACAAGGAACAAGGTTTTGGTCTCGTATTGGAAAAGAATTTAATTTCGATAAACATCTCATACCTAGTCTTGTAGCTATATATTAATAGGGGATAGGTATAATAGTAGACCCTTGTGCAAGGAGTATGAGAAACACCAAGCGAGTAAGAAATCTGAGGCTATAATACTGTAACATGTGGAGATGTAAAACATTAAAAAATCAAAGAAATATGAAGTCGTTTAATTAAGCATTTAAGATGAATTTAAATTGTTTGTTGTGTGCTTGACAACAGGGTCGTCAAGTGTGTTTAAAAGTTAAAAAATAAAATAAGCTTTATTTCTTGTTAAGCTAGGGATCAGCATTCAAGATTAACTATAAGCCTCCAATATAAATTCTAGTTAAGTAATGAAATGAACAATTATGTTGTTTGTGCCAGGTGACAAACTTTGTAAATGTGTAAAGGTATCCAAATGACTTTATGTTTCTCTAGTATTCGAGTTTATGACTTAGTGAACGACGGTTCTGAAATACTTGGCTGTGTCAAAAATGGTAACTTGCGAACTTGGTGAGGAAGTGGGCTTTCATATTGGTTAAATGAACAAAACAAAGTCCCATGTATTTTCTACATGCACACCTAATAATATTTTATATGTTTGCATATATGTTAACTATTGTAATATATGGAATATAATGGGTGAATATAACACCTAAAAATATGTAAATGTATCTAAACACACAACAAACCACACACGCACGCGCGCACATACATGTGAAGCTAGTTGCTAGAGAGGTGTGCAAAAGGGTGATATCTTGTCCACCAATGCACAATAGATATCCCCTACGTGCCTCCAAACCTCCTTATCGACAAACTATGTATTGAGTGGAATCTGTGTCACTTCAAACACCATATCAGACCCTAGCAAAGGCGTCACTTGCTTGCACAAGAATCTTAAAATCAGGATTTTTGCATTGAGAAATTAATGAAATATCCATAAAAACATGAAATAAATGGAATATACATTAGAGTCGCCAAAAAAAATGAACAATTACAAAAATGAATCGAAATTGCAATTTTTAAAACTAATATCTTGTACAACGTAACTGTGAGCTCCAAAATATGCAAAAAAAAACCAAATTAAAGTAAAAAAGAAATCTATAACAAATTGAGGAATTTTTCCTCAAAAGCCCTCTTTTTTATTTCCTTGCTTTAAACGCCATTAGTGGAACCATGTTAAATTTTTAAATAGTTTATCTACAGTATATTCCTTAATCGAAATGTTTTAATTTCTTTATTTGTTTAAGACTTAGAATTGATTCTACAAAAATAATCCATTTATAATATAATAATTAAATTATTTAATCCATTCATGATATATAACTAAATTATAAATAATTTATTTATTTAATTTATAGTGCATATTTTTTCTTTGCTTTTTAAAACGTTAAATTTAGTGTAAAATAAACAAACTTCACAATTTTAAAATTGTTAAATTACCATTAATGTCCAATTTAATAACATTTAATTTTATTTTAATACTATATAGCTTCTATTTGATTAAGATTTAAAATATATAATTTACCTAATTAAAGTCCACTTTAAAATTAACAATTGGATATGTTAGCCTTATAACTTAAAGCACATACATTTTATTAAATTAATTGGTACAACATTATCTAATAAAGACATGAGTAAGTTTGTATATGTGTCTGTAAAGTTAAATCTTTTTGAAAAAAGAAATGTATATTTTGCTAATTAAATTTATGTATTCCGTACACAATGTAGCCCTTGACATTAAGAATATTGTAGTAAAGTTATAAATTAATTTATGTAATGGTTTGTTCGTTTTGTAAAAAAACTCAAGAAAAAGCCAAAAATAAAATTTAATAACTTCTATTATATATTTTAAGGTTCCACATTGGTTATCGCATGTGTACCCATGTGTAATCTTAGTGAAACTAATGAACCATATTTGGCATTGAAATGTTGAATGTACAAATTTTATTTTCTAAAAACTAATCATTTATCTTCAATGCCAAGGATATGACACATCATTCATACGTTAAAAAACAATAAAAAGAACATAAAAAGAAATATTTTATATTTTTAATTTATTAAAATTCTTTAAAGATTTATTCCTTAATTTATTAAGATTTTTTAAAAATTTATCCTTTACTTTTACATTCTTTTCAATGGATAATCATTAATAACCTTAATAATTATCTTGGCTGAGTAATTACAAATTGCTAACCATTAAAGAAGATAATGATAATGAAAACATAAAAAATTAAAATTAAAATGATGGAATGAGCCATAAATGTGTGAATAGTAATAGATTTGGAGCAACAAAATCAAGAAAATATTTTAAAATTATTTTTAAAATAATGCAAATGTATTTGTATAAAATGATAAATATTTGAAATGAATCATCGTTAATATGTACTCATTGAATGAAATTTATATCAAATGCAAATGTAAGAAAGTATAACTATACAAAATGAAATATATTTATTTTACAAAGTGAAAAAAGAAATCGATAAAATATTTTAAATTTGATTTATATATTTGATTAAGAATGCACAATGGTTATCACTTATAATCATAATATCAAATAAGAATAATAAATTAAAAAAATTGAGTGGCAAATTAAGAATATGTATGAATTATAAATTTTCACAAGAACACTTACCAACTCGACATAATTATGGAATATAATATATATTCATTTTTAAAAGAATAAATTCTTATAATATAATTAAATACAAGTTGAATGATTAAATTAATAGAAATTATATTTTTTAGCTGTTACACATCATGATTAAGCCTAACCAAAATAAATATTAAAATAAGTAATTGCCTTTAGTTTATAGGAATATAATAAAAAATCTTATGGAGTTTGCTTAATAATTAAAATGATAAAAGGGATTAAAATAATGTTTTTGATTATGATTCAACGACCTATTGTAAATATGAATAAAAGAATATTCTTTATGAGGTTGAATTACAAAGTATATAAATAAAAATCTTGAAAAATATATATATTTCAATGGATGTTAAATTGTAAGAAGAGCTTCTAAAATCATTAATATTAATAAGTTTAAAGTTGAATAAAGAATTTCACATCCAAACGACACATTAAAATAAGATATTACTATTCAAAAGTTAGGATGATACAAAATTAATTATATTATTATATATAATAAGATATTATCACTTATTGAAAAAAAATTTATATAAATATGAAAGGGAAGTGCATGGGATGGTAATGTACTAGCTAATCATGCATCAAACACTTGTACATCTTTTAAAAAAATTAATATTATGAGAGAATTAATAAGAAAATGATGATTTTTATTTATATAGAAGTTAACTTTTAAATTGTTTACAAACCAAAAGAATTATAATAACAAGTAAATTATTTAAGTCAAATTATGACACAAGCCTTGGATAAAGAGGACCACATTATTATTATAAACAATGTGACATTTAAAATATACAAAATAATTCATTACAACATCATTACAATTAATATATCCAAATCATGTCATTCAAAATAGATGTTTATGATAAGGATTAAATTAAATAAATATTAATAAATAAAATTTAAATAATAATAATAATAATAAATTAATAAATAATATATTAACTCACTTCCTATGTACTGAATGCCTTCTTTTTATGTATAAAATTAAGGACTCAAGTTCTTTATTCTTTTTTCTTAAACACAATGCCCGCGTTAAAGAAAGAGACTTCTAAAAAAAGGTCAATCAATGTAATGGTGTGATCAATATATATATGATTTGCTGAATATTATATATTTATTCATAGTTTTATAAATTTAATCATCAAACATTATTAAGTTAAATAAGGAGAGAAAAATAATTACACTTGTGTATGCCACACACACACACATAACATTGACATATATAAGGTTCTACGGACTACATAAATATACAGACATCAGAAATGGGATTCGAACCCATGTCCTTTCGGACTATACCTGACACTAGCGCCTTAGACCAACTCGGCCATCCTGACTTACAAACGTTAATGCTGCTCTATATGCACTAGTTTTTTTTAGTGTGTTATATATATATATATATAATCCAATTTATGTATATACATAGTATACTCATTCAAGATATAAATACACGCTGACTGCATATATACCTTTTTTTTCATTACATATAATTGTAAAGCTTATAAAAAGAAATATAATGATAGAGTTATTTAAATAACTTAAGCTTAATGAATGTCTATAAAATTTACATTAACTATGATGCTAATGAAGTCTATTCAAACTTAATAACAGTTAAATTATTGAGCTCTTTCACAATTATGAAGATTAACATTACATTAATAATATATTAAAGACTACACACATATAATATATGTATTAATTACATTCTTTATTAAATGGATTAATCCTATTGTACACTAATATATTTTTATAATAATTGATTTCTTTTCGTTTCAAAAATACATTTTTATTTTAAACATTATTTACATTTTCCTTAAGAAATTTGTTGGATTCAACCGCTATAGACTTGTAAAGGTTCCATGGTATATACTATGTATATACGCCACGTATACTCTGCCATGGAGGTGCCAAGTGGCATTAGGATTCATACACACTAATATGGGCATTGGCTAATCTGGGGCTGGCTAATCTGGGCACCATGATTTACTTGGTACCAAGAGTGCTAATCCTAGCACAGACACTTAGTATAAATACCCTGTATCAGCCAGACCTAATTGAATCGTATTTAGTATTCACACCTCTCTCATTGGTGGAGAAGTTGGGGTAGTCCTTTTTCGGCTTAGTTTTTTTGTGTTCCTTTTTTCTCCCTCTTCCCTTGTGTTCTTGGTCGTGATGGCACCGAAGAAAGGTGGTTGCAGTTGTTCGATGCACTGCAATTGAGCGTGGCAAATCAGACTGCTCTGCTGCGAGAAATTCACCAAGGAATGCAGCAGAATGCTAGTATGCCGCAGAGTTCTAATCCACACCTTTTGGGTTCCAATCCACGGGTTCGTCCAGAATTCTTCAAGGGGGATTGGAGCAGACGTGTACCATTGGTGGGAACATTTTCAAGGGATTGCTGATACCATGGATGGTCTGACTCCCAGCGGTTGCGAGAGTTCCCAACGTGTTTGCAAGGACTTGCCTTGCAATGGTACAATGGTGTCCCCGTTCTTGATCGACAAGATTGGAACATCTTATCCCAGCGTTTCAAGCAAGCTTTTGGTAAGCCCGAGGATTCTGCTGCAGCTTTTCGTGAGCTCCATGACTTGAAGCAAGTGTCGGGAGAGACTGTCCAACGATTCGGGATTAAGTTTCGAAACTTGGTCAATCGTGCAGATCCAAGCATGACAGAACGGGTACGTTGGGCTTGTTATGGCCGCTCTTCGCCCTGATTTGGCTGGCTTGGTGGAGGGATTTGGTCCTTCGACTGTGGAGGAGGCCTTGCGGATTGCACAACGATTTGAGAACTCATTGGGGGCAGCACAACGTGTATATCCTGTATCGGCACCTATTCCTGGGACATCCGATCCTGTTCCGATGGAGGTGGGTGCTGTTCAGATGGAGGACCAGTCCTCAGGCCGCAGGAGGGGCCCAGGCCAAGCTGCTGATCGGCGTGGTCGTGGTGGTCGTGGTCGTGGGCGGAACATTCAGTGCTATGAGTGCCGAGGTTGGGGACATGTTGCACGAGCATGTGCAAATCGACATCAAGTAGCTGCCATCGAGATGCAGAAGAAGTGGAGACTCTTCCGCAGCCGGAAAACGAGGCATAGTGCATGGGGTGTCAGAGGACCCATGCACTAGGCACATTGCACCACCTCTGAAGAACTTGATTCCAGCGCATGGTCGACACTTCCCCGAAGCACCTTTGTTCTTCCATGCTTGTGCGGGCATAGGGGTCTCGAGTGAGTTACTGGACACTGAGCGTTTTATGTTTGTGTTCTCCGGCATGGCTCCTGTTTCAGTCCTGGTGGACTCCGGATCCAGTATATCTTCTATCAATCGATCAGTAGCGGAGTCCTTGCACTTGCACACAGTACCAGCTGAGCGAACTTTGAAGGTAGTGTTTGCTGATAAGCAGTCTTTTGCTAGATCACATCGAATTGCACATGTGCCTGTGGTGTTAGGAGGATACCATCATCTACTTCCGTTGCGGGTGATGCCGAGCCAAGTCCATGACATCATCCTCGGTGTCAATTGGCTTCGTGCGGTCAAGGCAAGATGTGATTTTGAAATGTGCACGTTGTCTATCCCAGGATGCCCCCCATTGCAGGCTACAGAACATGCACCGAATGGCATGGCGGCAACATTGCAGGGCATGATGGCGCCTAAGGCAGAGCCTTCTCCAGAGCAACGAGCTAAGGACATCAAGGAGTGTTGGCGAGGTATCCGAGCCTATTCAAACCCATTGTAGGAGATGCAATCCCCTGTTGACTACTCGGCATCACATCCCGACTGGTACAACTCGCCCGATCAGAATGGGGCTCAGGCGACGATCTCCAAAGGAGAAGGATATCTTGAATCGTTGTGTGAGGGAGATGCTAGAGTTGAAGGTGATACGTAAGTCTCGAAGTCCATGGGCAGAACCACACCTAGTTCCGAAGCCGGATGGGACTACACGTTTCACTATTGATTTCAGGCCATTGAACGATGTTTCTGTTCCAGATTCATATCCACTACCAAGGGTGGATGATTTGGTCGATGCATTGGGGAATAGCCGGTACTTCACTATCTTGACATGGCTTCCGGCTATTGGCAGATCCCTATGGCTCCTGAAGATGCAGCAAAGACAGCATTTCGAACACCATCCGGCTTGTACGAGTTTACGTCATGCCATTTGGGTTGGTCGGGGCCCCAGCAACCTTCCAGCGGATGATGGATGAGCTATTGGAGGGCTTTGAAGAATTTGCACGTGCGTACATCGATGACCTTCTTATTCACTCTGCTACGTGGGAGGAGCACCTTCAGCAGTTAGAGCGGGTCCTGCAGCGATTGGTGCAATACGGGCTGAAGTTGAAAGAGCAGAAGTGCAAGTTCGGATGTACCTCCTTGAAATACTTAGGATTCATCATCACGGCAGAGGGTGTGAAACCGGATCCCGAGAAGACCCTGTGTACGAGAATTTCCTGCTCCTGAGTCAGTGGCGGAGTTGCAGCGTTTCTTGGGAAAGGCAACATACCTAGCGAGGTTTGTTCCGCCGGTTCTCAGATTTGACAGCCCCATTGCGAGGATGTTTAAAACAAGGAGCTCAGTTACGGTGGTCCAAGAAGTGTCAGAAGGCGTTCAAGGGGTTAAGGCATTGCTAGGATCTCCACCTTTGTTGCGGTATCCGGACTTCACCAAATCCTTTATTCTTCGGACGATACTTTCAGATGTCGGGTTGGGGGCAAATCTGTTGCAGGAGACTCCCAATGGTCAGCGGTAGCCGATCGCTTATGCAAGTCGGAGCCTTACTGATGCAGAGAAAAATTATTCCACCACGGACAACGAATGTCTAGCAGCCGTATGGGCCTTTCAAAAGTTCCATGCATATCTACATGGCTCCAACACATTGTTGGAAACTGATCATGCTGCGTCAACTCAATCATGAAGAGGAGGAATGTGACGGGACGACTTGCACGTTGGGCGTTAATTTTGCAAGGGTATCGTTTTCGGGTTGTTCATCGCCCAGGGTCTAGCATGGCGGATGTGGATGCATTATCCCGAGCTCCTGTGGTAGTGGCAGCCCCTGTAGCATTGTTGCCGGATGCCCTTCCTGATCGCGTACTTCCGAGGCGGAGAAGACATTGTGGAGGCTCAAAAGATGGAGCCATGGATCAGGAGGTTGCGTGAAGTCTTGAGTAGTGAGGTACCCTGCGAGGATCTTAACTTTCGCACATATGCACGATCTTTCAGACTGATGGATGACTTGCTTGTCTTTGTTGGAGACGGTTCCGAGTGTCGTGTGGTGGCACCACCAGTTTACATTAACTCCTGGTTGCAGTTCTTTCATGACAACCCGATGTCCGGACACATGGGATTCCAACGATGCCTTGAGAGGATTCGACAGCACTTGTATTGGCCCCGATTGCGGACAAGACCTACATGAGTCATTGTACGTGTCCGGAGTGTCAACGGCATAACGTGTCCACACTTCCTCCTGCGGCAACCCTGGCCAATTCGAGTTTCTCGCCCTTTGAGCTGGTAGGTAGTATGACATCATGGGACCATTCCCTGTGTCGCAGTTCGGTAATCGATACATCATTGTGTGCTCTGATTACTTGACTCGGTGGGTAGAGTGTGTGCTTTGCCAGATGCTACAGCAACTTCCATCATCAAGTTCCTACTAGCTCAAGTGGTACTGAGGCATGGTTGCCCGAACGAATTTTATCGGATCAAGGACCAGGCCCAGCAGCGGAAGCAGTAGCTTTGTTGATGCGACGGTTGCAGATCCGACAATCTTTTGCCTCAGCTTATCATCCTGAGACTGATGGTTTGGTGGAGCGGTTGAACAGAACTTTCAAAGTCATGCTTGCCAAGTATGTGCGTCCTGACCATACGGATTGGGATATGTGGCTTCCATATCTCCAATTTGCTTATGTTTCAGCCCCTCACAAGTCAACAGGGATTTCCCCATTCAAAGCTTTGTATGGTCGTGAACCTGTATTGCCACCAGCAGTTGGCATTACTCCTCACGAAGCACGGTATATGGATGGGCGTATGTGGTTGGAGCATTTGAACCAAGTCCTTCCTCTGTTGTATGCTCAAGGTGGAGAACAGTTAGCTCGTGCACAAGAGTATCAGCGTCGGACTTACAATCAACGACATCGAATGCCACCTCAATACCAAGTGGGAGATTTGGTTCTCGTCAAGTTTCCAAGGTTAGGGGATCAAACACACGCAGCAGGGCTTCAACCACGATGGGTCGGGCCTTGGAGTGTTGAAGAACAGTTGGGAACACAGGTATCGCTTGAAGCGGTGTGATGGGGTTCGGGAGTCACAACATGTCGCTCATGTGTGTCGATTGCTACCGTTCCACCAAGGAACACTCGTCCAGGGAGGAGGACCACCTTGATAGGCAGAAGCCACGTAAGGTTCCATGGTATATACTACGTATATACGCCACGTATACTCTGCCATGGAGGTGCCATTGGCATTAGGATTCATACACACTAATCTGGGCACTGGCTAATCTAGGGGCTGGCTAATTTGGGCATCATGATTTACTTGGTACCAAGAGTGCTAATCCTAGCACAGACACTTAGTATAAATACCCCTGTATCAGCCAGACCTAATGGAATGGTATTTAGTATTCACACCTCTTTCAGACTTACGGGTTTTAAAATAATAAATACTTTTATATTATTATTTAAAACTGTTTAAATTATTGAATTATCGCTTATAACCCTCTGAAAATAGAAACTAAAATGCAAAATATAAATTATATAAAACAACTCAGTAAGTAAAATGAGCCTTATATAAACGTGTAAATTCCAGTATAATATAGTTTTAACATATTGATTGACCTGAGTACACACACATGCATGTTTATGTGTATGTGTGTAAAGAAATATACGTGTTTAAAATATATTATTATTATAATACAAAGGTTTATAATATAAATACAAATCCCTTCTAAAACATCAACCATAACTAATTAAACTACTAATATATATATATATATATATGGGTTTGTTTATATATCAAAAATATAAAATATAGATTCCTGTAAAGTAATATCCCTGAGATCACAGTGAAGAGCAAGTTGTAGGTGCAAAAGAGAGACTCGAACCCTCTCCATCATATAAAATCTGCATGTTTTGCTGCATCACGTTGCCAAGTATCGCAAACTCCTCAGCTGGTGCTATTGCCACACACAAGCCCATTATCCCGATCTTCCACCATGTAACTCTCCTGCATTTACCCACATCTCTCTCTCTCTCTCTCTCTCTCTCTCTATCTATCTATCTATATATATATATATATATAGTGTGTGTGTGTGTGTGTGTGTGTCTGTGTGTGTATGTATATATGGATACACACAGCACACACACATATGTATGTATATGCATACCGGAGGCACTATCATGGTTGCATTGGCAAACAGCAGCTCTATAGTTGGGAAAGAAGCAGTGGTCGCGTTCCTATAACAGAGCTCGAGACCAGAGTACGAGTAAGGAGACTCCTGCAACGTGAGGTAGAGTACGGACATCACATTACTGTAGATTCTGTACGGAAGGAAGGTAAGGGTTGTCCCGAGTCGATAACCATCGGATTCATCATATTCTGTGTAATCTGAAAGAAACACATAGGGAAAACTTGGTACATACACATCCACACGCACACGCACGCACCTGCAGGGTGGAGTCACCAACAGTGATCCAGTGAGCTGTATAAAGTAGAAAGTCTCACTTACATTCTCTTGTGTCACGAATTCTATGTACGGCTGCATCTTGGTTCCTTATATATGCGTCGTCACCAAAGAACAAGGTGGAATTGTCCTTGGAAAGACAGTAGGAAAACTTATTTGCCCCGCTGGATCTCAGCTGAGTACTGCAAAACACACACACACACTCTCTCTCTCTCTCTCTCTCTCCCTCTCTGTACACACACACACACCTGAGTGACAAAGGACCCCTTCCTAGTCCGATGACTCCGTCAATTCTTGAAGTCAACATCTGTCTCCTGTCGTAGAAAGCACAGCCGGCTACCACGTCCGGGAACTGATACGGTGTATCGGACTGCGTTGACGTTAAAGTCAACGTGTCCATGAACAGTTCACCGAGAGTACCTGCGCTTATTTTGTGTGAGAGTGCGTGAGAGTGTGTGTGTTGAGAGAGAGATTGCTACCCACCTCCCTGTGAGTAATCGTATTCGTAAGTGCAACTCTGGTCAAGGCTACACTGGTGATATTGCATACTTTCGCAAATTACACCATCACATGGGATCTTGCTTAGTGAAGTTGACGCCTGGGGTTCGAACCTGCAATATACGTGTGCGTGTTGGTGTGTGTGTGTGAGAGAGAGAGAGAGATGACCTGGGAGAGGAGTAGTTAAGGCAGCTGATCCAAGTTAGATCACTTGCTGTATCAACAAGGACACGGCTGAATTTCTGTGGTGGTGTTCCCATGCTCATCTCCATTGAGTAGGCCCCGTGAAGACTTGACAGTGAGAATTGCCCACCTCGGTAACTTGTAAAAAAGAAAACCAACATATAATGTGTGTGTCTGTGTGTGTGTGAGAGAGAGAGAGACAGTTTCAACACGCGCGCACACACACAGAAGTGATATACGTACCTTGAAGTTGCTAGACCTGTCATTATGTGATTGGCTCTTAATGTGTGTGTGTGTGTGAGAGAGAGAGAGAGAGAATTTCAGCACACGCACACAGACACACACACAAGTGGAAATGCCAACATATAATGTGTGTGTATGTGTGTGTGTGTGTGAGAGAGAGAGAGAGAGAGTTTCAACACACACACACACACACACACACAAGACGAAATGCATATACGTACCTTGAAGTTGATAGATGTGTCATTATGTGATTCGCTCTTAAGAAGCTGCTGCTGACGAGTGCCTGCGTCGATACGGATTTCGGAGGCGAAATCGGTATCTTTAAGCCTTTGGAGGATGGGAAAACGAGCAGGAGCATCACAAACAATATTGCCATAGTCAAAACAGCAGGTGCATTAGTATATAAGACAGTGATTAATTAACTTAAAATGTTTATTTATTATATGTGCCAGTTATGTGACTTACTTGTTTAATCAAAAGCAGCAGCTGCGCCACGTGTACGACCACACACACTGTCTATTTAAACATGATATCACTAATATATTCTTTGCATGCATTGTACAAAACAATGTTTGAATTCCATGACTTAGTTTATATATATGATATGCATATGCAATAAAAAAGAAAATATGTTAATTTGTGATACATGTTTACATATTTTCTTAATATAAACTGTGTATGTGTATTATACATATATTCACACAGAAGTTTCATATACTATAGTCGAAGAGTTTACTTACTAACAGGTTTTATTAGTGTGAAAACATAATATATAATCTGTGTTCAATGATAATGCATTATATATATATATATATATAAACACACACCCCACACCACCCACACACACACGTGTGTGTGAGAGAGAGAGTACAAAGTTTATACATAAGACATACATATGCTAAAGAGGTGAATATATAGAAGTCTATTCTCATAAAACTAACACACTTATAGTAGCCAACAACAACAAAGTTGAACAAACGTGAGAGTTAATATTTTGTAATAATCCAGTCGGTATATTCCTTAAATATGTGTCCTTTGAACATATAATTATGTAACGCACGCACGCGGGGTGATATAATTACCCCTTAAACAATTTAACTAGCGGCAAGCTCTGAAATCAGCTCCTTAAACCCATCTTCCTCGCGAATGTACTCCACCCAGCGTGCGTTGATCCGTACACTCTCCACACGCTGGCTTACCGTACGCTCAACCGATACCGTTCCATGCTTGGAAAAGAAGTCCTGAATCTCATCCGCCTTCTCTTGAGTGGTAAACTAAATAACATTATAACAAAAAAAAAACTCAATATGTTATAATTTGTTTCAGTTAATATAATTATATATACACATGTCACACAGTTATGAGTTTATGCGTACGTCATAGATATTATTGTGTGCACACACATACTACATATATAATAATACATAATACATGTCACATATGACAGAGATTGCTGCAAACACGCATATAATTTATTACCTGTGTAGTGCTCGAAATAAACCGGGTAAGGAGGAACCCGTCTCCCCATTTCTTCCTAATAAGACTCCAATTTTCCTGTACACACCATATATTCATATATCACATACATCAATATATGAACATTCATGTAGATACATCAAGTCACACACACACAGGTGTGTTGTGTGTAGATAGATAGAGAGAGATGTACCATTAACCAAGACCAAGCTGTTTCGCGTCCTTGCCTTGAAACACCAGCAAGGACAAATAATGCATCTTGGTTTCGCACCTGTAAGCAGATAAATTTCAATAAAACAATAACTACTAAAAACGAATAAAACACATTTAAAACCACAAATATTATACAAACAAATATGATACATATATTATGGAATGCCGTCAATAGAATGGCCGCGGAGGGTCTACATACAGAGACATATATTCTCAAAGACTTACTTCATCAGAGAAGATGAAGTCCAAAGCTTCCCGAACAACCGCAGGGTCCTTTGATGATGCCAAAGCAGCTACATTTAAACACGAAACATAAAAGCTTATAAAATACCACAAACAATGCTTAACGCATAGTAGATATATAAAATATAATGATTATGTAAACATAATGAAAAAAATACCATATATAGACATGCATATACATATAAACCGTAACTTACATAATATTCGCGTCCTCTCCTGGCTAAGATCTGTTTCTCTATAAACTCTAAGTAGATCATTATATCCAGACTTATCCGATGCCGTTACCCCAGTCATAACTGCGGTATATGCAGCCTGGAAGCAGAATAACAATAGAAGATATTACATGTACATATACCGCAAATATATGCATATCATATAGTAAGTGTATTGTATGTATATTACAACATAGAATGCAGTGTTCACAATATATTGTATATATAGGCATCAACGTATAAGCTTTAATACATTATATTTAATAAATAGATGCACGATACACACAGATACATATGTATGCATTATACCTTTCTTATGTCTGCAGGCAGTCTTGGAGTGCTTCTATCATCTAGAAATGCGTAAAAGCGCTCTTTAGCTTCAGCTATAGTTGTCTCATGTCCAAATGTTACTAAAGCGGACATAAGGTCACCCCTTAGCATGGAGATTAATTCATTCTCTCCCTGTACTGCATCCCATCCAATTTTCCTAATAAAAATTAAAAATTATAAATAATTAACTAGTGTATAATTAGTAACTAGAGATAACACTTAACACTATAATATATGTATATGTATATGTTAACACTTAGATATTAATTGATTATTAGCTTACTTGGCGGGGCCAAGAAGAATTCTTGAAAGAAAACCCTTGGTATCCTCTGAAACTGCAGGAATAGCATCCGCTAATATCCCCGAGACACCAAGAGCTACCTATTGTGAAATAACAACAAACAGTTAATATAACACTATTAAACTCTAATCAGTATTTGATTATACATAACATAAAAGTACATAAGCATAATTATTTGCTTACCGTGATGAGAAAACCAAGGACGGCAGGATCCTCCTCGCCACTATAAACTTCCATTAAGGATAATAAAACCCGCATTGGCTGTCGGCAGGCTTTACACAAAGCAAAATTATCGTCCAAAATACCTGCAAGAAATACAGTATAATTATATCGGATGCATCATACATGTAAGTACGTTGCATATACATAGATAGAAAAATGTTTACCGAATCTATCAGCGGGTTTAAGAGATCCATCAGTAATAGCAGAACGAAGGCTGGCAGCTAAATGATCGTCGTATTGAACTCTGTAGAACCCAGTTTGACCCACGTTTAATTTTATCCACTTGGTTTTAGAATTCATATTTGCAATGGATATGTGTACATTGCCGAATTTACACGCACCAATGTACTTTGATACGCATCATACGAATTGCAGGCCAACGTTATGGGTAAAACCCACTCACCATAGCCTGGTAAACCACTTGAGAGAAATTGTGACTGCAACAATATAAGATTAAACCGTACACACACATATATATACATGTATACCTGGCGTCTCATACATGTATGTAGTAACTAATGTGTGTGTGCACACATGCGCATGCACGCATGTATGTGTACGCACCTGTTCAAATTCCAGAGCATCATCGACTAGCTTGACAGATACCACGGGATATCCCTTCTGTTTAGTCCAAGAGTTCATGAGTTCTCTAACAGGTTGTCCAGATTCTGCCGAAAGGGCATCCCACAAATCTTCCGTGGTCGCATTCTTGTATGCAAACTTCTTAATGTATGAAGCAAGTCCTTTCTGCAATAGTACATAATTGTCACATTATACCTCTAACTAATAATAAATATACATATGCAATACAGAAACGACTACATATTACACACAAGATGGCAGACACAGAGAGACTCTCACAGAGATACAGTATACGCTGACTATATATTAAGCATACCTGGAATGTTTTAGCACCTAAATAATTCTGAAGCATGCGAATGATAGAAGCACCTTTATTGTAACTAATAGCATCAAAAGTCTCATCTATCTCCCGAACATGTCCAACTTCAACCTGGAAAGAAACGACATATATGTAGATGGACGATGTCTCTCTCTTTTCTATCTCTCTTTATATATATGCATATTTGCACACGTATATATATGACTTTGCTTGAGAGAGAGAGAGAGACCTCAATAGGATGGGATTCAACTAATGCATCCAGTCCGAAGGCCGCAGTTGTTATCTCGTTAAACTGCGTCCAAACTTTCCACTCCGGAAAAAGATGATCAGCAGCCAAATAGCTCACCTGTAATGCTTTAATGAGTAAATAGTTTAAAATATACACACACAATTAACACATATATATGAATAATATTATGCTTAATGAAGATAATTGATGGAACACCTAATCTATAACTCGTTCTCCAGACCACTCCATAGAATCTATATATATTTTATGCATGTGTGCGTAGCTTACCCATGTAGCAAAACCTTCATTTAGCCAAAGATGCGTCCACCATTCCATAGTAACAAGATTTCCGAACCACTGGTGTGCGAGCTCGTGAGTAACAACAACAGCAACCTGTAAAGCATATATTTATATACAAATACATTTATTATGTATGTAAATCGATAACAATAGCATGAATATAAACTACAATGAAAGCAAGATTTATTACAACCGGTTAAAAGTATTAGAATATAAAAGCGTCCACAACCAACAAAAAAAACTAGAGTAGATCTCTGTGTGTGTGTGTGTGTGTGTGTGCACATACCCGTTGCTTGTTCGCAACTGCAGAGTGTTTTTCATCGAACAAAAGTGCAGTCTCACGGTAAGTAACTAATCCATAGTTTTCCATAGCACCAGCAGCAAAGTCAGGAATTGCTACCATATCCATCTTAGGAAGAGGATATGGAGTCTCGAAATACCTGAAAAGAACAGTTTAGTTAAGAAAATGATAAATTTTAAGCATGATTACTAACTCTGTGTAGAAAGGCAGTGTTTTTAAAGCTACGTCCAAGGCAAACTTGCCTAGCTCGACTTTTGAAGGCTCGGTATACACACGTACCGTTGTCCCTGCATAGAATAAAGCGCTTAATGTATTAATTACGTCGTAATACTACGAAATGAAATAAAAACATTACATGTGTTTATGTCATATAAGTTCGAACCTATAGATACGTAAAAAGACTGTATTGTTTTGAGTAAACGTATGTTAAGTCCAAACGTTTGTATACATACAATATTACAAACTTCTACATATAAATCTTAGGTGTATTCTGTATAAATATATATGTCCGTAATATTGTAATACGCTGTCTTGTATAAATATGCGTGCGTGTGCGTGTGACAACGCGTATAGCGAATTAATTATTCCTATTTAGATGACTATGAAATAGATTGACTGACATAAAAACTTACCCTCCGTGGTAGTTCCCTCCAGGTAGCTCAACTCTCCAACCACAACGGCTACCAGATAAGTAGACATAATAGGTGTTTGTTGAAACTCAATTGTCTTAGTGTTCCCATTAACAGTCTCATATTTCACAGGCATATTCGAGAGAACAACACGATCAGATGGTGCCTCCACTGTAATCTTGAAGGTAGCCTGTGTGTATTATGAAAACAATTTAGTATTAGTCTTAAAACAGTAATACGTATGTATGTGTAGTGGACATTGAAAAGCTAAGAATAATGTCGGTGAATGTACAGATGACATGACATATTTTAAAACTCAGCCTCCTCATAATTAGAACATATAAAAAAGCTAGTTTAATTTATACTTTTATACCAAACAAGATGTATATTATGTATATACAAACACATACATATACATAGAATATATTTACCTTGAAAGATGGCTCATCCCACGAAGGAAAGCACCTTCGGGCATCAGCAGGCTCAAACTGGGTGACTGCCATATTACGTTTCTCTTCACCAACAGTGTACGAGCTCCGTAGAAACCCTTCATTTGATCGTTGAGTTTTCCCCTTGTACTTCATGGACAGTATCCCTTCCCCGTTTGAAAAACTTCATTGAACTTTAGCAGCCAAAAGCTCGTCTTCAGCAACCAGCTTTAGTGTCGGCTTTAACACCTACAAGAAACACAAACACAAATTAGAAAAAACACAAAATAAATAACGTCTACAAATAAAGAGAAGAATGAGACAATTGCATCTATAGAAGCTGTCCCAATTTGGTATTCATATTAAAAAACATACATATATGTATGTATATCTAATATGTACACGTGTATACACATTCATAACGTACATCATCTGAATACATGTTGAACATTATACAAACGTAGATGTATGTTGTGTAACAAAACACGTTATATATTATTGGAAAACAATCAGAGTTTCAAAAGAACAACCAAAGGATTTAATATTCATCAAGCCACACGGCAGGTCGATACGTTATAAAGCTTGACCATTAAGTCCAAATAAATATTTAAATTTGACATGTAGCTCAAAGTTCCGCATGCATGCATGCATCAAGTATTAACATATTCAGAATTATCTTATTCATTACCAAAATACAAATAAGAGTGTTAATTTCAAGCTATTTTCATCATCATCATATTCGGTGGATCAAAGTACCTGATTGGAGGCAGAAACAGAGAACGAAACCGAGTCATCAAAAACTTCTAAGTCAGCAGCATTGATGATAATCTCGTCCACAGGATCCACCACGTCAACTGCCACGTCAAGTTTCCCCTCGAATTCGCACCTCTCTAGGTCGGTTTTCAGGCTGATGTCATAGTGACGCGGAAGTACACACCTGGGCAGCCTCGGAGAACCAGATTGTTGCTCGTCCTTCATTCTTCCGATAGATACGCGATTGCTAAGACGAATCCGGCAGCTGCGGCAATCCGCATGTTAGAAACGGATGAGAAAGGCATTATTGAGTATCTACAACCTGAATGAAGAAGTCTTGCAGCGATCAGTGTACCATCCGCACTGCGAAATGAACAAATTTGATGCACAAGCAGGTACAGGCGACAAAGAAAATCGAGTACAAAAACCTAAGAAACATTCTCAATTGTAGAAATCGCTGAACAAGATTTTGAAATCAAAAAGAAATTTAAGCAGAAAACATGTAAAAATCGACAAAAAAGAGCAAGAAATCCAGAGAATGAAGAGATCGGTAGACGCTTACAGAAGAGAAGACGCCGAAGAACCAATCCGCAAGTACGCCGACGAGCCCTAAGCAAAGAACCCTAAACACGCTAAACACATTTCGATTCTGATCATATCGACGGTGAGTTTATTACATCGGTGGCGGATCAGACGATCTTTGGCGGTGCCACGTGTACCTGTCGCAAGCATACGCGTGGATGCGTGATGGTTGTTGTGATAAATCCATTTGCCCAGGAATAGAATAGGCGCATTGATTCAGCGGATTCAATCCAGTTTTCAGATACTGACGATTGGGACACGTCATAGATTCTTTCAAATCTTGGCGCCCACAACAATTTGAATTTTCAATCCGCAAGCAACGTTTTTATTTCTTTTTTATTAAAATTATTTGATTTTATTGCACTTTAAAATTTTCTACACTTATAATATATTTAAAATTTATAAATTAATTTTGTAAAGTATTGTTTAAACTCCTCTCCCTCTGTATCTTGACTTTTTATAATAATTAACTTTTATATATACAATACATTAACCACAATAATACTCAATAATGTAATCCTTAAAATATACCTTATGTTTTCTTAGATTTTTTAGTCATATTTAATTTAAGTTTAAAGTTACTTATTCAAATGTTCATATATATAATAAATTTTATTATATACATATTATCACATTTAAAATATGTACTTATATATATATATATATACATTATCACTTATCATTAAGGAATGATCCTCAAATCCACCCCTTTTAACATCTAACCCCTTTTTAAGGGTTAATCTATATTTTAATCCAACTCTTAATATTAATTTTGAATACACTAGCCTCAGGAAAGATCCCTTGCTTAATGAGATTTAAATTGTTGTGAACCCTTAGATGTATTCACATATCCCTAAGAAGAACACTCCCAATCAAGAATCTCCCTTTAATGGATGCATAAGACTTAGCACTTTGACGACATTTACTTATCAATATCATTAACTTGTCAACTTTAAATCTATGATATAACTCTAAAAAGAGTCTTGGGTGTTGTATCATACACCGTAATGTCATTCAATTTAGTATCACATGTTTATGTGACATTAATTCCCAAAACTTAAGTTGTTACTATAATCTTTTACAAATAATGGTGCCACAAATGTGACTTGCAAATGCCAATCACATGTTAACCATTAATTTATCAAGATTCCACACTTAAAGTTGAACAATGGCATAAACAATGTTCACATTATAAGTTAGGCACACATGTATGACTTATTTAATTATGATTGTTGTTTTAATTTGACATAGAGGAGAAAGTTATAAACATGTCTCAACCTCTAAACTAGTGAAATGTGTACTCCAACAAGATCACTTAAGTGTATAAATAAGTTATTAAACAAAATAAATTAACTCACCCCCTAGATATGGTGTACCCGAGCACAACAGTGTGGATTTGTATCCTTAAGGCATGACGTACCCTTACATATTAACTGTTTGGGCTGCACAAAGGGTGTGTCTTGATGACATAAACTAGGTTCATGCCAATGGTGTTACACACTTGGATATAAGATAACATGAAATGAAAAAAAAATAAATATTTCTATAATAAGTTTGTTTAAGGTTTAAATATAAAAACTTTTATGTACCATAAGGTTTTAGGTTCAAATCTAGCCTTTGTCTTTAATGAAGCAAAAGAATTCAGAATAATACTTTCAATTATCAATTATATGTGGATAAATTTTTAATTATCTTTAATAAAACTTTTTAAAAGGTAAAGAGATTTTAATGAAGCAAAAGTGTCACAACCTTTCCCTCTCCCCTTATGCCAACTAGACAAAGGGCCAATTGGTATTTATGAGAGGGCCCCTGGTCGTGATGACTCAGTTACACTTAAGTCTTTTTGTTCACATATCTCACAATCTTTACTTATGTAGTTAACCCACCAAATTAGAACTATAACACTCTCCACCCATTTGAGAAAGTGGATGCCTTCATCCACATACTCAAGGGTTGTTACTATGCCTTCTTCCAAAAGGTGGAGCCAGAAGCGTTTCTACTCATGCCCTTCCTCCTATAAGGTGCAACCAGAGGAGTTTCTACTCACGCTTGACTTGCACCCAGCTCAGAGGCAATCCCCACATTGTGTGATTGCTTCGTTGTACTTGCATCACATGTCAATCGGGCTAGAGGCGATCACAGAGCCACTTAGTTGTACACATATGATCGAGGAGCCACTTGGCAAGGACAAGTGCGCCAACCTTAATGGTGTGATCAAGGGGTTTAGGACAAGTGCGTTACTAAGGCATCACATGTCAATCGGACCAAAGGCGATCACAAGGATAAGTGTGCCAACTTGCCAAAGGCGATCACATGTCAATCGGACCAAAGGCGATCACAAGGATAAGTGCGCCAACTTGCCAAAGGCGATCACAAGGATAAGTGCGCCAACTTGCCAAAGGCGATCACAAGGATAAGTGCGCCAACTTGCCAAAGGCGATCACAAGGATAAGTGCGCCAACTTGCCAAAGGCGATCACAAAGCCGCTTGGCTGTGCGCCAACTTGCCAAAGGCGATCACAGAGCCGGAGCCGCTTGGCTGTGCGCCAACTTGCCAAAGGCGATCACAGAGCCGCTTGGCTGTGCGCCAACTTGCCAAAGGCGATCACAGAGCCGCTTGGCTGTACACATGTGATTAAAGGGTTTAGTTAGGTAAGGACAAGTGCGTCAACCTTATTGTTAACTATATAGTTAGGCAAGGACAAGTGCGTCAACCTTATTGTTAGCTATATAGTTAGGCAAGGACAAGTGCGCCAACCTTAGTGGCATGGACTTTACTCGAAATTTATCCCTTGATGAAAATCAAACTCGAGACCACTTTAATAATGTCAAAACCTTTCTCTTTTCCCTTCTGCCAACTAGGCAAAGATTCAATTGATGTTTATGAGAGGGCCCTTGGTTATGATGACCCAGTTACGCTTAAGTCTTTTTGCCAACATGTCCCATAATTTTTACCTAGGTAATCAACCCACTAAATTAAAACTATGAGGAAAAAAATTTAGAATAATACTTTCAATTATCAATTATATATTGATGAATTTTTAATTCTCTTCTTAAAAGGTAAAGAGATTTGGTGTTATATGGTTACTAAATAATGTGAACCTTTAATAAAAGATTTAAAGGTACCTGAGTAGCCCTCCAAATAACGATGGTAAAAGAATAATTTTCTAGCCACATTAACTCTTGTGACATTTAGCTCACAAAGGAAGTTGTAAATGATAACGATGTCTCAGTTTGTTTGACAACTTAACAACACCAACAACAAATTAAGGACATGATTAAAGATTTAACAACATGTCTTTATTTTAAGGTATGATTAATAAAAAAAAACAATAACTATAAACTTATGTGCTTGCTTGTGTCCTTCCTCTCTTCAGAACAAAGAAATACACATTTTAACATTCTTATGTATGTTTAAAACAAAATGTTTTCAAAATATTGAAATAAAAATTAATATTTATAAGATGATAATACTGATAAATACAATTTTTTTATGAATTTTAAAATAAATATTCTTACATATAAATTATAATTTATTTCCATGTTATTATTGTTATGTTAAACAAAAATTATTATTTACTATATATATTACCATAAATCCAAGTATAAGTCTAACTATTTAAATTAAACAAATATACATAAGCACTATGTGAATGCTTGCTGATATATAACATTACATTTTAATATTTAATGTATTGACTCGTCAACATATAAATAAAACTCCTTGTATTTTCATATTCATTATAACCCATCTGATGAAAATATAAAGTTTAATTGTATGTAAAAGCCATTTTATTTAAAATGTAAATATTGCATAAAAATGTAATACTCCAGATATTGCATTAAATGTTAATGTTATATATGCCTGTATATATTTTGTTGGTTAGAAGAAAATGACGGAAAAAGCTAAATAGATAACATAAATAAGAAGGAAATATACTTACGGAGACCGCATATACCTTAGCACGGGAATATTCACCATCTTAAACACGTAAGATACGAGCTTCAATGGCGGCTCATCTTCTTCTCCAAAGAACGCAACTCGAGAAAGAAGAAAGACTCTCTTGCGGATCTCAAAACCTATTAAAATCAATCAAACATCATTATATAAACTATATATATATTATATATATATATATATAGAGAGAGAGAGAGAGAGAGAGAGAGAGAGAGAGAGAGAGAGAGAGAGAGAGAGATGGATGGATGGATGGATGTCTTCTATAAGCAGCACACGTACACACACACACACACAAATACACGCTATCCTTATAAGTTAAATTACTATATTCTTATATTGTACTCAAAAATATATATTTAAAATGCACAATGCATATGTACATTGAACACGCACAAGGATATATAATATATACGTATTACTATTTATAACTTATAGAAACTCAATGCATCGCCCCTCTCCATAATTCATGTTCCAAGGTGATAAAATACCATATAAATATATATACATTGCTATATATTCTGTATGTATGATGTGAACTTAGCATGCTACGAGAATGCCATGGTCACATAGTAAATAAGAAATTATTATATAAGTTAATATTATATGTTTATAATTATACAACTAATGTACACAGACTTCCTTCACAGTATAATGAAACGATTAGTTGATGCAATAAAACATAATATATATCATGCATTACGACAACTATATATATTCATAGTTTATACACACACACACACACCACAGATATATATACATACACACACACACAGATATATATACATACAGACACACACACATACGTGTATTTATCTATGTATCTATACATAGCTTACCCAGCTCAACATCCAACGGTTGCGTTCCCTCCTCACTGCACGCTAAGTTTAAGAACCTGTTCAACTCCTTAATGTAGTTTAGAGCTTGTTTCGTGAAAACCGGCTGCAAACTCTTCCAAAGGACTATATATCTTTTCCAAACTCTATGTGACTTTTAGGGTTTATACCAATGTGTGCATATCTACACTGTGCACTGGAAAACAATATATATGCATATAAGTATGCGACGCGCAGAGCGTGTATATTATATCCGTGTAAAAATTGAAAGAACTAGTTTAGTACACCACCGTAACTATGTCTATTATGTACGTATATATGTATGTGTATAGGCATATACATATTTGCTATAGAGTTTGCGGGGATTGCTCTAAGGTTTAATGTGTATCTGGCAATGGCAACAATGACTGTTGTTTACTAAGAGGTTTCATGTGTTTATAATAAGTAGTCGTTTTTAGGCATGTTGGGTATATCGTTGGTGGATGTGTATGTGGTATGTTACAGTGGTTGTTATGGAGTTACTTTGGGCATCTGCTGCAGAATGATTTGGCTTCGTTTATTTTTCTTTACTTTTGGCTTTGGTGTGTGCTTGTGAATTGTGGTTTGGAAATTAAAGCTCGAGACAGTATTTGAGTCATTGACTAGACCCATAAAGGCCTGAATTGATTATTTTCTTCGTTAGACACTCAGCAACGCTTGGGTCTTAACGGGATGGAAATAAGAATAGAGTTTGTATGAAATCCCTCTGAATGTTTTGATGTACACTTATATTTAGCTCAATAAATAAATTTTTAACATTCTTACATATTTGAGTAATGTATGTTTATGAACTTGCAGACAGCAGGCCTTGACGTCGTAGAATGCGAGTATGGACAGCTGCTTCCTTTCGAACAAGACCCAGTACGGAAATACACGTACGGTATCCCATCAAAGTCCATACAACGAAGAGTTCTTGTGTTGTTAAGTCGTTTGTTGTTGAAATCTGCAAGTACCTTGATTAAACCTGTAGTAGACACTTAGATACACATGAAATATGTGTATGTACATATGCTCTTGTCTATAGACACTGATCTTATATACATGTATAGACCCATGAATGCAAACATGTCTTTATATACATGAGTTCTTCCATTAAGTTAATATATTCTAACCTCCACAAGTATTCGGTGTGGAATATACCGTTTGCAACAATATGGAACGGCATCACACGCTGTATTCTCATCTGGATGCTGTCAACAAATGTTGTTTCGTCAATCGTAATAACTAGATATATTTCAAGCACTACTAAACTACTATCATGTTAAGTTATAAATAATAATTAGATAACCTGAATCTGAACGCTGTATTTGTGAAATATGATGGAATTCCCGCATAACTTCCAAAATACCACTAACTGCAGAACAATAAAATTAATACAAACATACATATACTAAGTAAAATTTCAGATACACACACACAACATATCGATCCAGATGATTCATTGTATAAGATGATACACTGATGTTATATAAACTTACATTCATTCATACATATATTATTTTGTCTGAGTATTCCACACGAGTCAAAATTTAGTGTTACCGGAGAACGCGTTCGCATGGTTTTGTAGGCGTTCGGAAAACGCGTTCGCCCAATTTATCAATTTGTTTTCCCCAGCATCTGCTGGGGGCATTTATTAATTTTTTTTAAAAATTATTTGTTTATTTGGTTTAATTTTAAATATGTAATTTAAATTTTCTGAGATTTAATATTTAAATACACTATAATATTTTAAATATTAATTTATTTTTTCGTTACCGTAGAACACGTTCCCAAGATTTTAAGAATATTGGAAAACGCATTCGCAAACCAAGAACACGTTCGCAAAAATCCGTTCGCATAAACCTTTTGTGTACATATTTACCAGAGAGAATCGTTAGAGCCGATGCATTGCACACCATTCATTTTCTTGATCATCTATAACCTTTGGATCCCCGGAAAGACCAGCTCCGGCAATAAATATGAGAGTAACTTCTTATAGTACAGCTTATCCTGCAATAATATATATATGTAAATGTGTGTGTCTCTCTCTCTATCTATCTATCTATCTATCTATATATATACGATATACGAGATATGTCACATATATACAGATTATTCGCATACATTAAACATATCAATTATTTGCTACATGTTTAATCAAATAAAATATCTCAAAAACCTACGTCTCTCTTTATGTTATATATTAAAATATATGTATGTACGTGCACATAGACATATGTATACATATTATGTATATGAACTTCTATAGTTTCGTTCAGCATTGTGTAATTACATATAGATATACTTATGGATCTCATACATATATACACGTATGACTGTATACATTCACTGAACATTCCATAAATACGTATACTTTACTATCGGTTGATTACCTTAAATATGAGCTGCCAGAACTCAAACGCACATAGATTTCCAATGAGAACACCAGGAGGAGATCCGCGACATTATTTCCTGCTTCTTGGAAATACATGTTGGAGTAATCCTGAAAAAGAAATACTATACATTGTATGTGCGCCTGTAATATACGATTCTATATTGTATATGATCATATTAAATCGTATACGTAAACAGGTACCGTAATGCAATGGAAACTATATGATACAGCAGATATATACAACTATACATACTATCACTTTGATGGTATCTATGCCATATTTTTACCTATATCGTATGTGGTGTACCATTAATACGCCCATTATATCGCATACACTACAATAGTTAAATATGCAAACATATAAATAATTATTATGTGTGCATGTGGGACATGTTTTGTTGATTTGACCAATATGAAAGCCCATTTCTTACCAAGTTCATAAGCTTATTATTTTTGACACAATAAGTATTTCAGAATCGTAGTTCATTGAGTCGTAAATTGAGATGCTGAAGCAATATAAGTATTTGGAGACCTTTGCATGTTTGTAAAGTCTGTTACATGGGGCAAACAACATATTGTTCATTTCTTTATTTAACTAAATTTATATTGGAGGTTCTAGTTAATCTTGACTGTCGGCCCTTAGTTTAATAAGAAATAAGCTTACTTTATTTTTAACTTTTAAACACACTTGACGACCTTAATTTAAGTTCATATTAAATGTTTAACTTAATGACTTCACATTTTTTATTGTCAATGTTTTACATCTTCACATGTTACAATACTATAGCCTCACATTTCTTACTCCCTTGGTGTTTTTATACTCCTTGCATAAGGGTTTGATACTATACCTATCCCTTTAGTGTATAGCTATGCTAGATTAGGTATGAAATGTTTATCGAATCAAACTCTTTTCCGATACAAGAGTATTATTTTTAAAACCTTGTTCCTTATAGCCATGTCAATTTGACCAAAGGTGATCCCAAAGGAGCATGGTTATACACATATATATAATAAGGTTATGCAACTTAAATTAACTCATCACTTAGTATGTCATTAACATAAATATATTCTTAACAAATTCAGGTCAAAACTACAACTAAGTGTCATATCATTACCATTCACTTTCCGTAACCAACTTTATACTCTTTCATAACTTGTGACCAATTCAGGGAGCAATATAATTAACATACTTTTGAACAAATTGATAAAAACTTAACATATATCTAATGCATCAATTGATAATCTCTAGTGTCTCAAATGATTCATTCTTATTGTATTCATTCAAAGTTTAAAAATTCATTATTTAAACTTAATGAGGATAAGGAATTAGGAATTGTTAAATGAACTTAGAATTCCCACGATAAGAGCCTTCTTAAACTCGTAATATTGCACGCATTTATAATATTATATCAATTTTCAATTCTCAAACTAATTATGTAAACATTTTCCTCGAAGTTATAAAGTATAACTTTTGCACTAATTTTAGCAATTAGTGTTTTGACTAATCCATATTCTATAAACAGCAATTTTGATATTAATACTCTCAAATTGATAATGATCACATAACATTCAAATCTTAAATTTATTAATAAGTCGTTACATTAGTAAATATAACTTTATAATCGTATCAATTTATCGACATGCAAGAACTGTAATGTATACATTAAACTTAGTTAATATGAATCAAACTTTAGCTTGAAATATAACATAATGTTACTTTTAGTATTTCAAAATGTTGTTTAAGGATTAAGGAAATCATAAATCAATGTTTGGTTCATTTAACTGATTTAATCAAATATTAACCTCCACATTAATTTTATCATAATATTAAAGTGTCATATTACCTTCACGTTTCATTTATATTTCATAATTTAGTTAAACTCCCCAAACATGAGTAACATATCTAATTTAATACATCAAACTAATATACACCACTCATTTTAGACACCTAGCACCATAAAGTATTACATTGCTCCCCAAGCAATGTACTAGGAGATTCTTTTTTTAATTCTCAATTAACTTGAAGATTGCATTTCAAGTTATAATATTAAAGTACTACCTTACTAAAGTATAAACTCAAATTTTCCTTTTTTGAGTCTTTCTATCTCATGATTATGGCCACACTATATGATCATAATAAATAATCTTAGAAAGACTGTCATAAATATTTTTAAAGTTTAAAGTATAAATATCTTAATAAATGAGGTGATAAAACCTCATATTCTTAAATCGAATACCAAACCATATATAGGGACCTTGGATCACGATTATGAAGAAGGGAGATCATCTTTTTGAACTAATTTAAACTCGATATCATATTTTCATAGATATTGATTCAAACTTTAAAAAACACTATCAAACCTTAAGATAGAATTAATAAGGAATATCATTAAACCTTGAGTCAAGAAAAGTCATACTTTTTAATATTCTAGAGGAATAAAGATGTATGTTTTTTAACTGACCATGAAGCAAAGTCAAGAAACTAAACCATATTCTACTTCAAGATGAAGTTGATATTAAAAACCGACACTAACTTCTAAATCCCACATGATACTAAGGAGGTATATGCACCAAAACCATTATATATTCGAATGTTCCCATGTCGTAAACATTCTCAATATGCTTAATGAAATTAGCAAGTCCTCAACTTAATACTTTTGTTAACCAAGGAATCACCTTTATTTAAGAGATCCAATTAAGCAATTTTCATATTGCAAACAATGTTACAAATTTCAAGTTTAAAGAGTTAATAATGAAATGCACAAGTGTGCATTGAAAACCTTCACTATGCAAGTCCTATATTCAATAAATTGAAAATGTAAACATATGTCTTTAACATTTTTGTTTTTTAGTAAATCACACCATTTACCTCCCAAATTGTATCGATAAGAATGCACAATCAACAAGCTATTATCCCAAGTCTTTCTCATTGTTATAGCATTATCCCTCTCCCCTTAGCCATAAAGACTAAGAGCCAATTAGTGTTATTAAGAGGGCTTATATGTTATTTAATTAAGTGATCTTGATTTACCTAAGTCAAGTGATTCCACTAGGTAAGAACCATGACACTCACCACCCCTTTAAGAGAGTGGATGCCCTCATCCATGGATTAAGGGTTGCTATTGTCACCTCCCTTCTTTGGTTCCCTCATCCATGAACTCAAGGGTTGCTACTATCACCTCCTCCTTTGGTCACTCATGACATACCCTACACTAGCAATCTCCAAGGATCCCATGCCCACTTCTCTATCAAGTGAAGCATAGGAGGCCTACCTAGTGTGATAGATATTGTTACTCGACGAGACTATTTGCATCTCCCTCTTTTGGTTACTTATGACAAACCTATACTGGCAATCCCCAAGGATCCCAGGCCCATTACTTAGCAACCTGGTGTGATAGATCTTGTTACTCGACGAGACTGCTTGTACCTCCCTCATTTGGTCATTTATGACACACCCTACATTGGCAATCCCTCAAGGATCCTAGGCCCATTACATCCCCTTCTTTATTAAGTGAAGCATAGGAGGCCTACCCACTAACAACCTGGTGTGATAGATCTCATTACTCAATGAGACTACTTAGGGGATCCCAGGCCCATTACTTCCCCTTCTCTATTGGGTGAAGCATAGGAGGCCTACCCATTAGCAACTTGGTGTGATAGATCTCATTATTCGATGAGACTACTTGATTTGGTGAGGTTTAGCCCACTCACTTGATGCATGAAGTCCTTAATGGGAATCAAACTCGAGTCAACTCCATTATTAAATGTCATAACATTATCCCTCTCACTTTAGCCATAAAAACTAAGAGCTAATTGGTGTTACAAGAAGGGCTTCTATGTTATTTAATCAAGTGACCCTGATTTACCTAAGTCAAATGATTTCACCAGGTAAGAACCATGACATTCATGATCTCATACAAAATACAATTGTAACCAAGTTAACCAAGTTAATTAACTTGGTGTGTACTTCTAAATAAGCAAGGTTTTATATTATACTTTGTTCAAATTAAGGACTTAAATTTAGCAATACATTCAACCTAATGTCACATGTAGTTAGCATTATCGAAATAATGTGAACATCAAATAATATTTTAACTACATTGCATTTTTTATTTAATTACTTAACATATTTATCATATGTTAATACCCAAATTTTTGTAGTACTATACTATAAGTCCAACACTAAATCTGCTTTTTAAGTTACATTCTCGCACTATAGTGAGAATTCATTTTGCACTTTTTGTCAAAATGTAGTGTTTACTCTTATTTTGAATATGACCCTTTTTTTGAAGTTAAAGATACACATTTGAACATAAATCTTTCCTCATTTAAACACTATTGCCAAACTCAATATTGAATCTTGAGTTAACTCAAAACTCAATGGACATTGTCTTTTATTAAATTATATGTTATTTCAATTTTAAACACTTTAAAGAAAAAAGAAAAATTTTCAATAATGTATAAACTTAGTATATCACATGATCCATTTTTCAAAACTTAATTTGTAAGCCAGAACAAACTAACTCATCATATCTTGTGGAATATAATGTGTTAACCTGCACAAAATTAAGGTAAAGTAACTTGGACAACTTTAAGGTAAAATAACTAGGCAAATATAAGTTAAAATAACCTAAAAATTATAAGGTAAAATAACCTAGCATATAACTTGGAAATTGCCTTTTGAGTGTTACCTTTGACTTTAAAGTCCATAACCCACACCCACTTACCAAGCAAGTTGTTAAAGTTTTTACCCAATCGGCCAACACGTGGTTGCCAAGTGGTCATTCAACATCAACACCCTATATAAACAACATTAAGTCTTCCAAGATGATCATAAAAGTCTGACTCAAATGCCTAATTAGGCAAAAGATATAGAGTCTTATCCTAAGTCCTCTAAAATGACTATTTTCTAAACCCTAGAGGAGCCCGAGTAGACTTTAGGATCTTGTCTCAGTAGACATAAATAGGCTCATGCCCTAACCCCACAAAGAAGATGTGTCTCATACATATTCTCACAACAGAGCTAAGCTATCATCACTTACTCCTTGAGGAATCACCCTCAACCCCTTTAGGGCAGCAAGGGGTACCTTAACCATGACTAAACCTTAAGGGTTTGAGTGAATAAGTCGTACCCTAGATCTAGGGCTAGTACTTAATAAGGACAAGAGTGTGCATCGTAGGCAAATATGAGTGTTCTATTAAGTATACTCCCTAAGGTTATGTTTGAATAACGCTAAGTACACGACCTTGCGAGTGTCTCATGAAAGGACTCATACTAATGAGCTTAGGTTGTTCAACCCTTAGATCCTAAGGAAAACACCCCCTAGCCAAGTGTGCCAAAAGCACACCTAATTATGAAACCTAACCTCCCTTAATTGATGCCCAAGGCTTAGCACCTTAGTGCAAGTACAAGCATGTCCAACCCCTTGGCAACAAACCTATGACACAACCCTAAAGGGCATGACTCAAATGTTGTGCTGTGTGTCGTCTAGCCTAGTGTCACATCTTTAATGACACTATTTTTCATGATGTGGGCTATCCTTTAGATTTAAGAGTTACACCAAATGCCACAAACATGACTCTTAAAATGCTAGCTCTAGAACCCCTATGAACCCTTATGTCATAGTTTTTATTATGACTCCCCTTTTACTTTGGCGTTGACTGTTGTTACCTACTATACTATGTTGATGAGAAGAAATAGGCCCACTTAGTGCACTTGGGTATCTAGTGGTGGTCCGGCTGGGTGTCATTAGGTATTTGCAAGAAACTCTGGGCGAAGCTAGCACTTCCATCTAAAAAAACTCTTACCTTGGTTTTTTCGTGTCCCGATTGGGTTAATGGCTAGTTCTAGTGAGTTCAGCATGTCGGATATGTTTAAAAATACCCTAGGTTTGATAGGTTAGGGTTTAGGGGTCGATGGATAACTCACCAAGTACATTCCCTCTGGGAAGATTTTGTGCTAGCCCACTTATGTAAACAGGAAAAGGGGGGGGGCTCTATCACATAAATAAGGTAGTATGTAGGAGTGAGGGTTCCTGGGTTCATGACTGAGCTCGTTACACTTCTCCCGGTGCAAGCTCTAGCTTGTGTCGTCAAGGCACAACCTCTATTGTGCCACCCTAACTTCCAGATGATAAGGGTACATCCCACCTTCGGGGTAGCTTACCCTTAATATTGGTGAATCCATGTCTGAGAGGTCTTGTCGGATTGCACGTTCCAAGAGGCAGAGGTAGAGGCTTGTCTCCAGCCTCCTCCTCCACGTCAAGCTAGGTGTAGCACTCACGGCCAAGCAAGGCACATTCGTGTGTCCTTGTCCAACCGTGGGCGTGGGATCTTGTTTGACGGGTTCACATTACTCAGTTTCTGAGGGTTCACTAAGGGGTTCTAGAGTTGGCATTTAGGAGCCACGTTTGTGGCACTTGGTGCAACTCTTGAATCTAAGGGCTATGGCATGATAACTCACATCGTGGAAGGCAGTGTCACATAGAGATGTGACACTGGGCTAGACGTCACACGATACAACACCCGAGGCATGCCCTTTGGGTTGTGTCATGGGCTTGTCACCAAGGGTTGGATACTCTAGTAAACAGACATGCTTGTGCTTGCATTAGGGTGCTAAGCCTTGAGCATTTGCTTAAGGGAGGCTAGGTCTTGTAACTAGGTGTGCTTAGGCACACTTGGCTAGGGGAGTGTTCTCCTTAGAATCCAAGGGTTGAACAACCTAAGCTTGTTAGCATGAGCCTTTTCGTGAAGCACTAGCAAGGTCATGTACTTAAGGTTATCCAAACCTAGCCTTAGGGGGTTTGCTTATCAAAACACTTGTGTTCGCCTACGGCGCACACTCGTGTCCTCACTAAATATTAGCCCTAGGTCTAGGGTATGACTTGGCCACTCAAACCCTTAGGGGTTAGTTGTGGTTCAAGGTATCCCTTGTCGCCCTAAAGGGGTTGTACTCCCGAATTAAGGTGATTCCTCAAGGGGTAAGTGATGATGCCTTGGCTCTGTCATGGGGGTATGTGGTGAGACATATCTCCTTTGTGGGGTTAGGGCATGAGCCTGTCTAGGTCTACTGGGACAAGATCCTAAAGTCTACTCATGTTATCCTCTAGGGTTCAGGGGATGGTCATTATAGGGGACTTAGGGTAGGACTCTAAGTCTTCTGCCTAATTGGGCCTCTGAGTCAGACTCTTAGGGTTATCTTGAAAGACTTAGCGTTGCTCACACAGGGTGATTGACACTGAATGGCCACTTGGCAGCCACGTGTTGGCATTCGGCTGACACCTTAGGAACTTAATAACGAAAACCTATCATCCAAGATCCCATGTCCACAAATTGAACAAGGACACAAATGTGCCTTGTTTAGCTACGAGCGTAACACTTATCTTGATATGAAGGGGAAGTTGGAGATATGCCTCAACCTCTAACCCTTAAAAAGTGAGACCTTCTAGTCATGGATTTGCTAATGTCGAAGGTAAATTACCTCGAAGATGGGACGTCCCTTATTATTTAAAAGTTAAAGTAGCACAACAAAGGGTTGTGCCTTAAATGAACCCAAGCTAGAGCTTGTGCCGATAAAAGAAATAACGAGCTTAATTATAAACCCTATGAACTCTCACTACATATATTACTTAATATACTCACATTGTTTTTTTTATTTTGTAAAGTGGGCTAGTACAGAATTTCATTCTCAATGAGAATATACTTGGTGAGTTTTTAACTTAACAACCCATCGACCCCTAAACCCTAACTTAAGGGGTTTAGGGAGTGGGTTTAGGTCAACCCTAGAACCCATATCCAACATGTTGAACTCAGAAGAACTAACCAAAAACTTAACCGAGAACACAGAAAAACTAGGGTAAGAGTTTTTTTATAATGTAAGTCCTAGCTTTGCATAGAGTTTTCTACAAATACTTAATGTCACCTAACCGAATCATCACTAGATACCCAAGTGCACTAAGTGGGTTGTTTCTTTCTACATTTAACATAGTTTGGTAGGACAACAATCGACTCCAAAGTAAAAGTAAAGGTCATATAAAAACTATGACATAAGTGTTCTTTAAAGAGTTATAAAATCTCAAGGCCAACTCTCCATGCAGAATTTAGATGTGTTAGTCAAAAATGATAAAATACTTTAAGAACTTAAAACTAACTAAAACCCTGAAACATATTGCACTTTAGGCAATTTTACTGACCATAGAGAATAACTTTGATACCAATTGTTAAATAATTAACTCGAAGGGTCACATGTGGCAACATGTGGCTATTAAGTGGCCATTCAACGTCAACAACGTACATGAGCAATGCTAAGTCTTTCAAGACGACCCCAAGAGTCTGACTTAAATGCTTAATAGGTATGAAACCCCTAAACTATCCCAAAAGCTTAAAGGATAATCTAATAGACTTTAGAATCATGTCCCAAGAAACGACCTAGACAAGTTCATGCCTTTACCCCACTGAGGAGACATGTCTTGTATATACCCCATACAAAGCTAAGGCTGATATCATGACTTATACCTTGAGGAATCACTTTCATCTAGGACTACAACCCCTTTAGGGCGACAAGGGGTACCTTAACCACAACTAACCCCTAAGGGTTTAAATGGCTAAGTCATATCTTAATCCTAGGGGTACTACTTAGTGAGGACACAAGTGCATACCATAGGCGAACATAAGTGTTTTACTATGCAAACTCTCTAAGGCCAGGTTTGGATAACTTTAAGTACACGACTTCATACAAAGAGCTTTTACTAATGAGTTTAAGTTGTTAAACCATTGGATCCTAAGAAGAACACTCCTATCCAAGTGTGCCAATATCACACTTAGTTAACCTAACCTCCCTTGAGTCGATGCCAAGGCTTATCACCATGATATGCTTGCTTGCTAGAGTATCAACCCCTCGATGTTAAGCCCATAAGATGACCCCAAAGGGTGTGTCTTGAGCGTTGTACCATGTACTATTTAGCTTAGTATCACATCGTTTATGTGACATTGTTTCTCAAAATGTGAGTTATCTCGTCATAACCCTTAGATTCAAGAGTTACACATGGTGCGATGAGCGTGGCTCACAAATGCCAACTTTAAAATCCCTTTGTAAACCCTTAGGAACTTGATAAAGATAATGTTAAATAAGATTCTAAGTCCACAATTGAACATAAACATAGATGTGCCCTTCTTAATTGTGAGTACTACTCCTGGAGGCTGGAAATATGCTTTAACCTCTAACCCTTGAAACGTGCATGGATTTGCCAATGTTAAGAGTAGATTAGGTTAAACTTACCAAGTATATTTATATTAGAAATGAGATTCCATGCTAACCCACTTTACAAAACAAGAAAACATGAGAGGGTTTGTCACAAATATTATGTATATATGTAGTGAGAATTCATGGGTTCATAATTGAGTTCGTTATTCTTTATCGATGCAAGTTCTAACTTGTATCATTAAGGTACAGCCTTTTGTTGTGCTACTTCAAAGGTACATCCCACCTTTGGGGTAACTTAACGACCCATCAACCCTAAACCCCTAACCCAAGGGGTTTAGGGCATGGGGTTAGGACAATCCTTGTTTCTACCCATATCTGACATGTTAAACTCACCAAAACTAATAATAACCTAATTGAAACACAGAAAAATAAGGGTGAGAGTTTTTTTAAATAAAAGTATTAACTTCACCTAGAGTTTCTTATAAATACTTAATAACAGTTAGCTGGACATAATAAATACTAAAATGCACTAAGCAGGCATATTTTTTATAACACTTAAGGCTTATTAACATAATTCGGTAGGTAATAACAATCAACGTTCAAAGTAAAGAACAATTATAATAAAAACTATAATAACCACACTTAGAGAGGGACTCCATTGACACCAGGAGGAGCAGCATGTGTGCCTTATTACAACACTTTTGGTGAGAACACCTAACAAAATATTAAAAGAACAAGAGAAGAACTATGGCTAGGTAAAAATTTTCCATAGGTGTATTAGCAAGGTTGAGGTGATTCAATAAGGCATAAAACTTTCATTGTGTTGTCTCGGATTCAAATTATGAAAGTTATTATTGCAACATTTCCATCTTGTACTTGTGCAAGCTATCACAAGACAAAGAGTTTGAGCCCATGTTTGAACATGTACTTCATTTACAACCATGTGCTTAAATTGAAATTAGACATCATTTTCTAGTGCCATGTCCTGAGCAACATTGAGGTCCTTTACTTGTTGAATGTGCAAGGATAATGAATCCCCTGCCACCAACTTTCTATTGTACTTAGTCTACAAAAGATCACATTTGTTGCCTCCTCAGAAACACCAGACTAAAGGTACAATATTCTCTCTCTCTCTCTCTCTATTTAACTGAATGTTTTCTCCTAAAATTGCATAACTAATTAGAAATTATCTTTCAAACCCCAGTCCTTATTGAGATATGCATATATAATTCATATATATGAGGATGTACAAGGAACTGCCATCTTTGTTGTACATACCCACTATATATCATATTCTTTTTATAGAGTTATGACCTCTTTTATTTGTATATGTTGTATCTTTATGACAAGTACATATACCACATGTCAATGTAGTACAAGTATATAGTACTTATAAATAGTAATATAGGGACCTTATTTATTTGTTAGATTGTGACCTTAATATATTTATTTGTCGGAGTGGAGCTGATGAACTCGGATATGGAATCCCTATCATCTCCTTTGCTGCTACAGCCTCTCAGCTCTCATAGGAATATGTTCCCCAACTTCTTTAGAATGCACCAACACACACGCACGCACATTGACTAAAGTACGTATTGATGAATAATGCTCAGGTACAGTGACGCTTTAGCAATAGGTGATATTTCTAATTAAATTATAATTATAACTATATTAATATAAATAATTATTATCTTTGTTAGCTGGCTACAAACCTCACACCATTGTTCCAGTGACCAATACAGCTTGCCTTTATCCAGACGAAAAAAACGTTATAATAATTAATAATTTGTCTATTATATATATATATATATATATATAGGAATTATGTGGGAAAACATATTTTAAAATGCAACTCTTGATTAATTCAACAGTTAATGCAGAAGAGCTTGAAGGAATGCTTAACTACAGTTTTCTAGTCCTTGTTCTTCAACCAAATGTGGCAAAGAAGTCCAGCTGGTAAATTGTATTCATTTAAAAAATAAAATAATTGAAAAATAATATTTATTCTTATAAAAAAGTATAATTCATTAACATTAACAAGTTTGTTTTCTTCAAACTTTAAATAAATAAAGACATATTACATCCCATAAAACACGCACACACAGACAGTTTTGAATGTATAATCTCACAGGGAAAATCAAATCATATTTAATATACTAAGAGAATTATAAAACATATTCCATACAATTACTTGAAAACTAGCTACTTATTATATACTATTTACTCATATAATTAATAAATAGTATTAACTAATTAGTTAAATAAATTAAAATTATAATTTGTATACACATCGGATGATATATTTTGTGAAAGAGTTTATCAACACTGGAGTGAAAATGTATATGCGGGTTTGACAAACAGGATTTTCGAAGTAGTAGATAACTTATTAAAAAGTGGCATCAAGGTTGATGCTTGTATATACTAAAATATTAATTAGTTATTCTGCTATAAATGTAATAATAATATATAATATAGATAACACACACTACAGTAGTTACAGTCTCTCACCCCACACATGCATGTGTGCGTGTGCCATATTATGTACTACAAAATATGTGTTTTCTTTTGTGAAACATGTATCAAATTGCAAATTGCATATGTACCTTAATAAATATTTCAAATTGCAAAAGAAAAACTTCTGTTTACCACCCGGTATGGTGCTTAATCCTCAAAGAAGCACCATAAGCTTGTCGCAGTCGTGCAGGCCATACTCCTCAGGGTGGAACATCTCCTCCGGGTCAGGGAAGTCCTTAAGCTGAGTCCACCTGCCACTCTTGAGATTGTAGCGTCCAAACTCACACACACACCACACACCACAAGTTTACTTGCTAGTCTTGAGATTGTAGCGTGCAAAAGCCCCGTTCGTACGCCCCGCAATGTAGATATCGTTCCCTACCAACAACATGGGCAGAGAATACGTGTACTCGGATGTTTTCTTTGGCAAAGCCAGTGAGTCGTGAAGGGAGATTTTCGGTGCACTCTGAACCCGTAGGTGGATGCTTTTTTCGCGAGCCTTAAACGAGAGCCCTGTGTATACATATCACTTATGTTACATTACATCCTCTCTAACGTCTTTAAGGAGTCCAAACATTGTGTGTGTTTTGGATTATGTTATATATACCTGTGTATACATTCCGAGGGAAGACAAACACCTTTGAAGCATTCTTTGGCTATTTTCTCCACATTACATTGTCCTTCTCCCCTGCATCGACCAAGTACAAATCCCCTCTGTGCACAGCCAATGTGTTCGTCCATCGCTTTGAATCCTGCCAAACCATATCTCTCTCTCTCTTTCTCTCACTCACACACACACACACACACACAGGCGCACGCACCTCGAAGAACAAGCATAGATACCACCTCCTGGTGGTCAGGTTGTACTCGCATATGCAAGATTCCATAAAGATTGTGCGACAGACACAAAAGAGCCTGTCGTTCTCAATTACGAGAGGGCACAAAGCCGGGTATACCCTGTCCAACGCTGCATAAGAGCTGTATTCGCTGTGCAGCTTCATGAATGTCCCCTTGCCCCTTCAGCCTTCAAATCGTGAATCCATCGTCGCATCTCGATGCTGTAGCTTCCCACTCTGAGGTCGCCCGTGACTACGTACAGTGTGTGTTTCCTAGTGACGGTGTCGTATCTGATTGCAGCACCCTGGATCTTATCGTTGTGGACTGGCACTTTCGTCACGGCCCCTGTCTCTACGTGCATCACGCATACCTCGGGCCCCCAGTAGAAGCAGAGGTATTTGCCGGCGCCTGCACCGCCCAGCTGCGGCAGACTTTCTTGCTGCGCCACATGCCGCCACCTATCGGCGGCTATGTTGTACTCGTAGATGTCGGGCTGGCCGCCGGCGTGCGCGATCACCCTGAACAACCGCGCCATACGGTATGAACCCTATCACTATGTAGAATACTCTAGGAATCTTTTTCTTTATATATAATATGTGTGTGTATCTTAAATTTAGTTTAACAATTATAACTAATGATCATTTTTAAATTTGATATATACTTTACATTTTCATATATATTAAATGACGATTATAACAAATTGTTAATTTTATAAAATTAGATGTATTAAATTTAATTAAAACCAATATCTTATTTAAATTGAATTTACTTAATTAAGTTATTTAAATTTGATTAGCTTTAACCCTGTGTCATTTCACTCATTGTTAAACCCTGGACCCTACGGTGTATTACTAGAGTTCATATTTTCTTGTACTGATCGAGAATGATTATATAGAATCATTATTGTTTTAGAAATTTGAAAGTGCTTCTATATAAGACTTTTTGATTTGATAAGAGAAGAAACATAGTTTGTGACAGAAATTACCGTGGTGTAAGAGTAATTTTATTACATCCTATCAGTTAAATTAATAAATTATTTGTCTCACATGGTGTCATATTGCAAAGGTACATCTCATCAATTAAATTAATAATTATATAATCTTTTGTTTTGGTTATTATAGATTTATAACTCAACCCACTGTTTAATTTATATTAACTAATATAGGTAATTAATATTAAAATTATTTAATTATTTACAATTACAGAGAATGGTCAATTGATTTGTCCAAAATGATTAAACCTATAAATGTTATCTTTTGTCCTAGTTTATTATTTCTAATTAATTTAATACCTTTAAATATTTTAAAGCAAATTATTATAGTATCATAGACATTTATATTAAAATAATGTTTACTTGGGTTTATTATTTTAACTTTAATAACAATTAGCACATTTTATATTTAAATCCCCTTAAACTATACATTCTCTTGTTATTTATTTGAAGGAGTTATAAATTATTTGTTTTAAGCGGTTTTAAAGAATATAAATTATTTATTTAAATGGGTTTTAAAGAATATAAACTATTTATTTGAAGGGGTTTCAAGGAGTTATCTTGCTTATTATAATAAAGTAAAATGAATTAGTAATGGGGGTTAGTTCATAATTATGAGTTAGCCTTTTAACTTTAAGGTTATAATGTGGGGTTTACAATGTTGTTTAATATACAAACTTTTTTTAAAACTAATTATACTTAAATCTCTGTGTAAAGGGTTGAAAGGCTAAACTTTTAGTTGAATTTCTCTAATGGCAATAAAATAATAATTATCACATATTGTGTTCAAATTAACTCTCCATTATCAAAAAAATAGTTATAAACAAACACGTATAAATTATAAAAAAAATTAAAAAAATCATGAATGTAACTCTATGTACTGAGAAATATAATACATACACGGACATAGAAAGTTCCCAAGTTTGCTTCTCTATTTTAGAACAAGGTTTTCACAATTAAAATATTCACTAATAAATTACCCATTTTCATCGGGTGTAAAGTTGGTGTATCTAAAATAAAGATAAGATTTTCTAGGGATATGGAAATTGAAGATTTTGTTTTCAAATATTTTGTCTAATTTTCAAATATTTAATATCTTTATATGTGTATACTAGACTCATCAATTAAGCCCTAAGGTAAATTTGGCCAAACAAAAAACCTTATGTAATAAATTGAACCCACAACTTGACTTAACAAAGGTTTGTCTGGGCCATTGTATTATAAAACTATTATATTTATTTGTTTTGGTTATTATAGATTTGTTTTAGTAAGTCATAATAAAATTATGACACTATTATATAATGTTTACTATATTTATTATAATGGCCCAAACATATTATTATCACTTACTTTTTACTTTGAAAATTAATTGTTGTTACTTACCGAATTATGGTAACGAGCCTTAAATGTAGTGAGACATTGGGTAGCTTGGTTGGTTGTTACTATATATCTAGGCAAAGGTAGAACTTACATTCTAAAAGATTCTCCCCTCATGGGTATAAATAGACAAGATTAAGACTAAAAAGGCATCTCGAGTATACTGTATTTTTGTACCTTGTGCCGTGTGCGGTCATAATATAAGTTTCCTTTCCCTCTTTATACGTCTATTTCTTACTTGTATTCCTGCTTTGATGTATACTATTCTTTACTCAATACTGCGACGGGATTCGTAGTATTGTTGCTTGTTATACACCTTGCCATCCTTACCCTTTTCCCGACCTTTTGAAGTTTGATTTCTTTTTTATCATATTCCGATTGACCCTTAATACGAGTTTGTCGGTGGCGACCACTGCTATGTTTAGTTCTTAGGATTTTTCTATGTTCAACTACACTTTAGGCAATCCTATTAACCAAATAGAATATGCTCTGATACCAATTGTTAAAGAATTAACCTAAATGGTCAATAAGTGACAACACATGCCTGCTAAATGGCCATCCTACATTAACACCCTGCGTAAGCAACGTTAAGTCTTCCAAGACGACCCCAAGAGTCTGACTTAGATGCTTAAATAGGCATAAGACCTAGGGTCCCTTATAATGACTATCTCCTGAACCTTAAAGGATAATCTAAATAAACTTTAGGATCCTGTCCCAAAAGACCTAAACAAGGTTATGCCCTAACCCCGCTAAGGAGACATACCTTACACATACCTTCATAGGCATCATGACTTACCCCTTGAGAAATCACCCTCATTCGGGAGTACAACCCCTTTAGGGCAACAAGAGTACCCTAACCGATTACTAACTTATAAGGGTTTGAGTGGCCAAGTCATACCTTAGTCCTAGGACTAATACTTAGTGAGGACATGAATGTGTGCCATAGGCGAACATGAGTGTTTACTTTCTAAGGTCAGGTTTGGATAACCCTAAGTACACAACCTCACTAGTGCCTCACTAAAGGGCTCCTACTAATGAGCTTAGGTTGTTAAACCCCTGGATCCCAAGTAGAACACCCTCTATTCAAGTGTGCCAATATCACACCTAGTTACGAGACCTAACCTCCCTTGAGCTGATGCTCAAGGCTTAGCACCATGATGTGAACACCAATATGCCTGCTTGCTAGAGTATCCAACCCCTTGGTGTTAAACCCATGAGACAACTCCAAAAGGCATGTCTTAGGTGTTGTACCATGTGCCATCTAGCCTAGTGTTACATCTTCATGTGACATTGTTTCTCAAGATGTGGTTTATCTTGTTATAACCCCTCATATTTGAGAGCTACACATGGTGTAACAAATGTGGCTCACAAATGCCAACTTTAAAATTCCTATGTGAACCCTTAAAAACTTGGTAAAGAGAACATGTCAGCCACCCACAATTGGACAAGGACATGCATGTGTCCTTCTTAATTGTGAGTACTACTTCTAACTTGATATGGAGGAGGCTAGAGACATGCTTCAACCTCTGACCCTTAAAACGTGCACGGATTCATCAACGTTAAGGATAAACTACCATGAAGGTGGGACATACCCTTATTGTTTAAAGTTGAGGTGGTACAATAAAGGGTTATGCCTTAATAACATAAGTTAAATCTTGCATCAGTAAAAGAATAATGAGCTCAATTATGAAACCAAAAACTCTCAAAATATATACTATTTAATATATGTGACAAAGCCCCCCTCCCCTCCCCCTCCCTCCCCCTCCCATTTTGTAAAGTGAGCTAGCACAGAATTTCATTTTTAATAAAAATATACTTGGTGCCCATCGACCTCAAAACCCTAACCCAAGGGATTTAGGGTGTGGGTTAGGGTTAGGTCAACTCTAAGGGTGTTTTGACACTAACCAATAAATTGGAACATAGAAATGAGGATAAGAGTTTTTTAAATGAATTTAATGTAAGTTGTAACTAAAATGGGCATGGCTATAGTCCCATTTCCTAATAATTAGCAATTTTAGCTATTTAATTAGCATTTTCTAATATTAAAGGAATATTCTTTAGAATATATGTTTGAAAAAGAATATTCTTTAGAATATTCTATTTTGTATTCTACCCTTTAATAAATTATAGCATTCATTGAACAAAAATTAATAACATTATAAAAGTAGAAGTATTAAATTATATAATATATTGCCTAATATAACAATTAAGGAAGAGCATAAGAGGTACATTATATAAATATTGATGTTGTTATTAAAATATTAATATTTAAATATAACATTATTAATTAAAAATTTGTAGTAGTAATAATATATATATAATATAAATCCTATAATAATATAGTCAATCTTCCATATCATTTTTTAAATTTATATAGTTAAGTAACAATTTGGTACTATTATTAAAGAGTTTATAATAATTATGAATATTAAATATATGATATTTTATAATTTTGTAATTGCTTTAAGCTTCAGAAAACATACATTCCCTTGCAGTTTTGTTAATTGACTTTATCAACGCTTCTTGACATCCACCCATATCGAATGGATTTAACATTTATAAAACATGCTGGGTCTTTTTGATTGGGAGACCATGTTTTCTCTAGGCATCCATTATATCTTTCGCTCTCCTTCTCGTGTCGCCTTTTTTGTGGTTTGAACCATGCAACCTTAACAATACTATTTTTTGTGATTACTTCAGGTGTGTCGATAATTTGACCCATCCAAATAGGCTGATTATATGACGCATCTGGAGTAATGAGAACCATCATTAGTTTTTGAAGATCCTTGCAGCAATCAAAGTATGCTTTAGGTTTTTGGTTCCTTTGTCCAACAAAGTGTGGGGTTTGCACTTCCACATCACTACTGGCTTCTATGTCGTCTGTGCTCAGTGATGTCATTTCAATCTCCTCTCGCCACCTTGTTTTAGGCCAAAAAGGGTGTTGCAATTCTGTACTTGTGACAGTAGGCCCTTCCAACTCTCGAACAACAGTCTCCCAATAGTCGACCACATGCTTATATAGTTCTGAGTAACCAGTTGCCTTATCAGAATTCTTTGGCATCGATTTTTGAACCCATGCCACATATTTTTTGATGCCATCAATAATAACCTCTTGTTCCTTGAGCTGGGCACTCAATGGAATAGGGTCTGGTTGTCCTTCTGGGAGAAGTGGCTTTCCATTCTCTCCACTTTTGAAGAGCATTAACCCTCTTTCGGTAACCACTCCTGCTCTGATGGCCGTAACTTGTACTGCATAATAGGTATACCATCTCGTATGGAGAAAAAGAATTGTAGCGGCACAAGGTGACCAACTAAAGAATCACTCCCCTTTTTATATACTCCTTGAGAAATTTTTTGAAGTCTGGCACCTCAGTCACAAGCAAAGCACAACTTTTTTTGGAGATGCAATTTTCAAAAAGATTCATCATATGCGGTAAGGTAAGTGCACTTGTCCTTTTTGTAGAGTTGGAGACCTTGCTGAAGAACGCATCAATATCTTCATGAGTGTGACCAACCATAAGAAAACTGAGCGTGATTGTTTCAAACACACCTTTGGCAACAAGCATTGACAAGTATGCTAGCACATATCTAGAAAATAAAAGTAAGTATGAGCTTTGAGAAACCCTTAAGTAAAATGATTTACCTATTTTTGTTCTCGCCTGCACAATTATCCATCTGTAAAAGCAAATGACGAGGAAGCTTATTTGATGTTGAGGACACATGTACACTATTTGAGCTAGATCCCTCCACTGAACCTGAACTCTCAACAGGGCCATCTTTTTTTGTGCAGGTTGCTGACAATGCCTCTCATATTCCCAAGTAGCCTCAAGTGCAGACGTGTTCATGAGAGCATTATGTAAAGGTTGAAGGTGTTGTTTTCTTCACTTTGAGATCACTGATAGGACTTGTCTGTGAGTGGGCTTCAAGGTTTCTGAAACACATGGCCAACGACCCAATAGTGAAATTGGAGTCGCTAGACCAATGTGGAAGTGAAAAGTGTCCATATGACTCACAACCGTGTCCATGTGTTAGCACACCTGTCAATGAAATCGGAAGTTTCATGACATTTCCAAGGCACTTTGGTGTTGCAACGAGCTTTGGAATGCTGGTCTTTGAATGATCCATCTTGTCATGGATCAAGCACAGGTACTCTGATGGGCGTGACACAGAAAGCATGCGGTGTGCATAGTACTGAGACCGGCAAGTTTGTTGTGCAATCATGTGGGCCTCCATCTTCTTTTGAATGGCAGTGATCTCCACCAAGGTTTTTGCACAAGCCTCTGCAGCCTTCAATGATGTACAAGTGTCACACTTGGAAAAGCTAGAGTGTTTTGCAATCTCCACATCCTTAAAATGAGTATTCCATATGTTGTTGAAGGTACCAGTGCAGATTGCTTGCAGCCCCATCAAGCTGAGGCACTTGTTCACATGTTCACACAGCTTCAATTGAGTGTAGATCGAAGGCAAAACCTTGAGATTTTCCCTGACCCCTGCATTTGTGGTTCGGCATTTGTGAGGCATCCTGTCTGCATTTGCTTCCACAAAAGCCTTGAGTATCTCTATGGCTGCCATAATGTGAGAGCGGGTTTTGACCAAGCGAGTGTTCCCATGTACTGAGGTTCGCGCTCCATCTAGCCACTCATCCCTCCGACGGTAGAACGTGGTCTTTGGGATCCCGTATATACTGTACCAAGCTTTGAAGCAGATGGCCACCTTATTAAATACCATGGATGTACTCTGATAACCTGTGTCCGAGGCCATTCCATCAATACACCCAGTTAGTGCAGCATATACAAACTCATGCCTTTGCTTTTGGGTGAGCGTACGAAAGACATGTCTACATTGGGTAATTTCATTCCGGTCTGCCATCTGACAACACTTCTTCTTGCAAGTCAATCGTGGAAATGCTCGTAACACTTTCGGAAGATGTAGGATCCATCTTACCCTCTTGCTGAAACTTGCAGGGGAAGATCTGCAACCCATGAATCGCCTTTTTCTTACAATAGGACCAATGCAAGGAACCTCTTCAAATATGAGTTGTTCTTCCGGGTTGTTATTATTGAAATCCAACCCAGAATATGTTGAACCATCTTGCCGTCTTAATTCAGATGTTCGCCACCTCACGAGGGATCCAGGATGCAAAGTGCCATTAGGTGAAACCTCTGTCACAACTACACCCACGAAGTCGGACCCTAGTTTCTCTTCTGACACTGCTTCCATTGGATTTATAGCTGTGATGATGCCTCTCCCAACCTCAATCTCATGAAGAAAGAGAATACCTCATCCATCACAGCAGGTAAGCCATCATCTGGAAAACTCGTGCTACTATTTGTTGTGACTCTGTATATTCTGTGTCAGCCTTGACTTCATCCAAATTCCACAATACAGGAGAACCCTCCTCAAATTCCATTTCCCGGAACCTCAACATGCTTGAAAATGGTGTTCACCCATACGTACACACAAGATCCTTGGGCAATATTGTGACATGATGCATTATCATCTCGAAACTTCCATAGTTCCAGTGCCAACTATCTCGTTGTTCCGAAGAAGACATACTTTATCTCCAGTATATATACATATTGTCCTGCACATAAATAATTGTGTTATTTATGATATCTGTTTATGCAATATTTCTAAGAAATCATAACTGGTTGCTTAATAATATGCATGTGCAATAATACATAATTATATATAAAGATAATATCTCATGCTTTATTAATACAACTGATGGGCAGGATTAATCCCGCCCATGACTCCATCCGATGAGGAACGATGGCGGGATTAATCCTGCCGCAGACTCTACCCTTCGGAGTGAGTCGGCGGGATTAATCCGCCGTTGACTCTACCCATCGGAGAGTGTCGGCGGGATTAATCCCGCCATCGACTCTACCCCATCGGAGAGAGTCAGCGGGATTAATCCGCCGCGATTCTCTCCCAGAGGAAGAATCGGCGGGATTAATCCCACCGCTGTACTTCCTCGTCGGAAGAGGCGGCGGGATTAATCCCGCCGCGGACTCCCTCCGACGAGGAAGTACCGGCGGGATTAATCCGCGCCGGATCTTCCTCGTGAGAGTCGGCGGGATTAATCCCGCCAAACCTCCGACGAGGAAAGGGGCGGGATTAATCCCCCCACAACACTGACGACGGAGAATAGGCGGCGGGATTAATCCCGCCCACAACTCTGACGACGGGGAATAAGGCGGGATTAATCCCGCCCACAACTCTCTCCGAAACTATGATTTCAAAGAGATTCGGGATGAATCCTGCCCACAAATATTTAAAACAGGAAAGTGGTGGCGAGATTAATCCCGCCACCCCTTCTCTGCCTCCTAAAATGGTTGGCGAAATTAATCCCTTAGATAACTCTTTCTAATAAATTCAAGTAACTTTTTATCAGTTGAAAGAGTTATCGGCAGGATTAATCCTGCCGCTCTTTTTAAGAGGCGGAGAAGCATTGTTCCGGACTAATTCTGCCATAGCTATCAAAGAGATGGTGGGATTAATCCCGCCACCTCTTCGAAGAGGCAAAAAAAAATGGCCGGATTAATCCCGCCGCCCGGCTAACCGAGAATATTAAGTTAGAAGTATATTTAAACGGGATAAATCCCTAACAGAATATATTGGCATTCCTAAATCCCTAAATTTTAAAATTTAAGAGAGAATGTAAGAGAGTGAATCTTTATAAATATATCTAAATTTGTTTATAATACTTACTTGTAAACAGTACTGAAGGCGCCGTGCTTTCCTATAAACAATAGCGCACCCAATTTAATGTCGCTCCTGAGTGAAAAAAAAGAAAATCTGAAGAGTGAAAAATAAAGAAATGAAAAACCCTTGCCGGAGAAAAACCAGATCTGAATTTGAGTGGGAAATTAAATGCATTTTCAAATTTACATGTCAGACCGACAATACTTATGTCAGAAATTCGAAATTTTTGAAATAACAGAAAAGAAAATTTAAGATGAGTTGAAACAAATAACCGACAATCAGACATATATACTCTCCAATTCCAATGAGTGTTTTAAAATTGCATTTAATGTCATTCAAGTGCTTCAAGCTGTTTAATATTACGAAATTTTTGTAATTATTTACATTCTTAATATTCAAGTATATATTATTAAGTTTATATTATATATATATATACACTAATACAATAAATAAATTGATATATTATTATGTATCATTTAAAATATATTCATAGTCTGTTTATTATTATTATTTCTTAATTACTCGAGTAATTAATTTACATTTCCTATATTAATGGGATATTCTTTATTATTTTCTTAATATTCAAAGAATATTCCAATATTAAACCTGATTATCATAATTAAATTAGTCTTATTCTTAATTATCTCAGTAATTATTCTACATTTGTATATATTAATGGGATTTTCTCAATTAATTTGTTATTATTTCAAGAATATTCCTATGTTAAACCTTATTATCAATATTAAATTAATATATATTATTAAAACTATATATGACTATATATTAGATAAAATGATGTATTATTATATATAATTTAAAATATGTTCATAGTGTGTATATTAATATCATTTTCTTAATTACTTGAGTAATTAATCTTCTTTATATTAATGCGATATTCTTTATTATTTTCTTATTATTCCAAGAATATTTCAATATTAAACATGATTATCATAATTAATTTAGTTAATTATTTCAGTACTTGATCTACATTTGTATATATTAATGGGATTTTCTCAATTAATTTCTTATTATTTCAAGAATATTCTAATGTTAAACCTTATTATCAATATTAAATTAATATATATTATTAAAACTATATATGGCTATATATTAGATAAAATCATATATTATTATGTATAATTTAAAATATGTTCATAGTGTGTTTATTAATATTATTTTCTTAATTATTCGATGTTTGTTTTGCACACATATATAAACACAATCATAAATTTATATATACACGTGCACACGCATTAGAAGCACTTACAAAGACACATATGCACACACATGCACATTGCCCTAAACCAAACTTGAGAAATTATATGTTGCTTCTTTATTGAAAAACATCATGTTCAACGTATGAATATACTAGTTGTGTGTATGTAACACATTGAATTTACACATGTAATATATATGTATGTCTGTGTGTATACACGTGTGTATGTATATATATGTGTACTAATATATGCAATGTGTACGATTTTCATTTCTCTCTCTTCTCTCATACATACACAGTGTCCATGCATAATCCTTCTCTCATACATACACACCATGCATGATCATGATCATAATATGTAGCCTGTCTCTTCTCTCATACATACACACCATGCATGATCCATAATATGTACTGATGTTACAATATTATGTAATATGTATAATGTATATCTGTGTATAACACTCACTCCTCTCATACATAAACACCATGCATGATCCATCCTAACCCTAAACCCTAAACCCTATGTAACACATTGAATTTACACATGTAATATGTATGTATGTCTGTGTGTATACACGTGTGTATGTATATGTGTGTACTAATATATGCAATGTGTATGAATTTAATTTGTTAACACTTTTCTCTTCTTTCATACATACACACCATGCATGATCCATATTAATATGTACTGTCTCTCTTCTCTCAAACATACACACCATGCATGATCCATAATATGTATTGTCACTCTTCTCTCATACATACACACCATGCATGATCCTGTACTCTGTCTCTCTAATATTAATATGTACTAATATGTATGTATGTCTATGTGTATAATACTATGTGTGTATATGTATCGCTGCACGTGAAACTTTAACACTCTCATGGACACACATGTTAAACCCCTGCATGATTTTTATTCTTGGGGTGTATGTGAACACACGCACACGCACACGCACACGCTGATAATATAATGAAAGAATATTCGTTTAGGGCGAATCTATAGTTTATTCTTTTTAGGGTTTAAGTATATTCTTAGAAGGAATATTCGATTAGGGTTAATATATATTCTATTCCTTTTAGGGTTTAGGTATATTCCTAGGGTTTCAAGAAGTAAGGCGGCGGCTGTGAAATCTCCTTCTCTCTCACACACAGTGAGATCTCTCTCTCTCTCTCACACGCACACTCCTGAGTTTATTTATTTATTTTTATTCACATATATATATTTATATGTGTGTGTATCTTAATAATATAATTTAGATCTCTATCTCTCACACACACACGCACATACACACACACACACACACACACATATATATATATATATCTGTGTGTGTTTGTGTTTGTGTATCTGTATAATTTATTAATTTATTAATTTTATCTCTTGCACACGCACGCACACTCCTGTTTATCTGTATGATTTTATTTGTTTCGCTCACACACGCATACTCAAGATACACACACACACACACATATATATATACCTATATACATATAATATACATACATATATTATGTGTACTAGTATCTGTATAATTATATTATTTATCTATTTCTCGCACACACACGCACACTCCTGTATATATATGTGTGTGTGTGTGTGTTTGTTTATCTGTATGATTTTATTTGTTTCACACATGCACACACGATATACATATACACACATATATATATACCTATGTACATATACATACATATATTATGTGTACCAGTATCTGTATATTTTATTTATTAGCACACACATACGATATATATATATATATATATATTGTGTGTGTGTGTGTGTGTGTGTGTGTGTGTGTGTGTGTGTGTATCAGTATAATTTTATCTGATTTGTCTATCTCTGGCACACACACGCACTCTCCTACACACACATATACATATATATATATCTGTGTGTGTGTGTGTGTGTAGCGGCGGGATTAATCCCGCCACTATATGGTTAGACCCTCGGCGGCAGGATTAATCCTGCCGCCCTTCAGGCAGCTATTCGGTTAGCCTCATGAGCGGCAGGATTAATCCCGCCGCCATTTCAGGCAAGTTATTCGGTTAGCCTCATGAGCGGCGGGATTAATCCTGCCGCCCATAAGGCTAACCGAAAAGCGGCGGGATTAATCCCGCCACCTACGCATGCTTTGCGCGGAATCCGGCAGGATTTATCCCGCCGCCATTGGCCTGTCTGAAGGGCCTAGGCAGCGGGATTAATCCGCCGGATTCTGCATAGGGCATTGGCGTCCGGCGGATTAATCCCGCTACCTAAGGCCCGAGTGAAGGGCCTAGGCGGTGGGATTAATCCCACCGCGTATGCATGCCTTGCGCGGAATCCGGCGGGATTTATCCCGTCGCCATTGGCCTGTCTAAGGGCCTAGGTGGCGGATATTAATCCCGCCGGATTCCACAGCAGGGCATTGGCGTCCGGCGGAATTAATCCCGTTGCCTAGGGCCCGAGTGAAGGGCTTGGGCGGCGGGATTAATCCCACAGCGTACGCATGGCCCTGCATGGAATCGGGCAGGATTTATCTGCCGCCAAAGGCCTGCCTGAAGGGCTTAGGCGGCGGGATTAATCCTGCCCGATTCTGCGCAGGGCATTGGCGTTCGGCGGGATTAATCCCGCCGCCTAGGGCCCGAGTGAAGGGCCTGGGCGACGGGATTAATTCCACTGAGCCTTCAATGCCTTTGGAGGATGAATCCTGCCACCCTTCCCTTTTTTCTCCATTGGTGAGTCGGACCAATCCCAAATGTTTTTGTCTGAGATGTAGAAGGTTTACAACATACTAATAAAGGGGACTGGAAGGGTGGCGAGATTCATTCACCATCCCTTACATATTGGGCGAGATTAATCTCGCCGCCTTTCTGAAGCCACTGAAGGGGTGTGCCAAATAAATCATGGTCAAGTTCTCTCTGAGACTAGAAGGGTGGCAGGATTAATCCCGCACTCCCGTTCAGGGCCCAGAAAGGTGGGAGATTAATCCCACCCACTCTTTCAGGAGGCATTGAAGGGGTGGCGAGATTAATCCCGCCGCACCTTCCATGTGAATATATATGTGTATTAGTATATATAAGTTGCATATCTCATTTTATTTACTTTTATTATCTTATCATAATATTTTGAGTAAAAGCTAGGAATCTATGTAAAACTGTCCAGAACTCACATTTGTGGTGGTTTTAAAACGAAATGTTATCTTTTTTTGCACTAGCACAAATGTGAGCTTTGGACAGTTAATTCCGTCCACTTCTCTCTGTGTATTATTTTTGTATATTCGGGTTTATACAAGTGTGTGTGCGTTTTTATATGATTTGTATTCATAGTGTATTATTTTGCAGAAGGACGATTTAATTAAACAAGGAAATCGAGTCATTAGTATGGAGTCGTCGTTAAATTCTGAGTAAGAATTAAAATAAAATTGTTATACTCGGATATGTGTTTGAAAAATTAATCATTTTTGTATTCAGATGTGGAATTGAGGTGACATTGAAACGAGAGCAGGAAAGAGATGGGCAGGGGGATTCTGGAATTAACTTGGCCATATTTCAAAACTAAATGAGAAACGCATTGGAACAACCATGTTGTTGTCAAACTAACCTCTGTCACATCGCATGACAAGCAAAAATGGTCCAATGTCACGTTCTCGGATCCAGAGGTCGCCAATTACAACATTAATTTCGGGTGGTTTGTCGACTTGTGGATAATGACGTTCACGTGTTCACTAATGATGTTGACTGGAGTTCTTCTTCAACTCAACGAAAGCCCATCTATGGAGGGGATCCAACTGGATGTCTACTTCGAAGATCTTCAGACTCATCGAGTAGGTGTATTCGTAGAGATTGCTTCACAATACAGAAAATCCACAAGTGGAGCAATCGTCCCTCTTCACATTGAAGAAGAACACAGCGACATCATAAAGGAGATTGAGAGGGTGGCTTGGTCTCAGGTTCTTTACAGATCACGTTCAATTTGCTTAGAAATTTTGGGAGCTGGAAGAGTGTGCCGAGAACATTAGAACAGCATCAATCGGGGATCACACATGTTGATTCGGATCGTAGAAGAAAATCGATTAGTTTTGTCAGCTGCACCTGTGGCATCCCATGCTGCAATAAGCCACAAGGAAATGATGTTGGATGATAGGATTTACAGTGTAGGGTTAAGTATTGCAGCGTCAACCCAAACTTCAATTACAGGCCACTCAACCAGGAACGTGTAGCTGAGCTCATGAAGGACGACAATTCTTACACCGTTCCACATAATGCTGTTTTGTGCGCATACTACGAGAGAAACAAAGGCGCTGACAAAGTGTGGATCACAACACCGGAACAAATGAGGAAGGTTCAGACGGAGAATAGAAAATCAATTAAGTACTACATCATTAGTGGCCAGCACACAATAACGGCAGCCCAACGACTTCTCGACGAACACAACAAAGGAACGATGGCAACAAAACTTTCCGAGCATACCCGTGAGAAGCTGACGAAAAGATCGGCGTTTTTAGCGAAGCCGAATCTCACAATCGAGCAGTACCATAAGTTATCGGCGGAATGGGACGCTGCAGACACCAACCACTACAACAGCAAAATATGGGAGAAGTTCAAACACACGCGAGCCGTGTGGGAATCTCTTCAGCGACCACAAAGAGCTACCGCAGGAATACACAATCTGCGGACTACCGGGTAAGCAAATTGTTTGGGCGGGATTTATCTCGCCGGTATATTAATCTGTCTTTTTTTCAGAGAGTTGAAGAAATTGTAGCAGTTGATTTTGCCCAGGAAACATCCTTTTTGATGATGTTGATTTCTTGTCCCGAGGATAGGATCTTTGCCAAATGGTTGGGGATTATGGAATCCTTTGCAAAAGGAACACTGAAGAAGAAGCAGACAAGTGAAGAGGAGCCCTCAGAGAAGTCTGCAAAGAAACCCAGTAAGACGCCGAAGGCTAAGTCTGTTCAATCTATAAAGGATGTAGACAACGATTTCAAGCTCACATGGTTGAAGCCTTTAAATGGAACAACGATGGAGGAGATGGAAGTCTTGGCTGATTTGGTGATTGATGGCAAATTACAGATTAACACAGCACCCACCTCTCCTTTTCATCTCAAGGCAATGGAGTTGAAGACGGTCAGGCACTTCAAGGAGTGGTTGGGAATACACTGCCACAAACTGGGTTGGACCTCGGCTTCAACATACGAAGAGGTCAAAATATTTGCATGTGACAAATGATGATATGCTTGTCGAATGGGTGAATCAATCGGAAGATCTGGGCAAGAATCTATTGCACGCCAACGCCAAAAGGAGAACATTGCGATGACGCCTTCTCTTATGGCAGTCCTTCAGCAGCGGAGAACCGAGTTGAACCTTATAAAGGAGGATGCTACGAATCACGACAAGCCCTACAGATGTTTGTTGTTGGATTCGGAGACTTTATGGGGTACCATCACTGCTTGTAGGAAACCGTTTCAATTGTTCGTGATGGATCGGCGGGTGTCAAAAAATCCTTCGACAGACAGGACACTAGAGGATTTGGTGGAGAAACTTAGCCGTGCAAGCATGTACAAAGAAGGTATTTATTATTGAATTCATACTTGCACTCTTGACTGATATCTACGTTTTCAGGTATTTATTTCTTGATTCTTGCTCATGTCACCGATACCTTTGCCTTCGCCTTTGCCAAGAGGAATAAACATCGTTGGACAGGATTTTATATGAATGATGCTGATCCGAAGTGCATTGATTCGGTTGTTCACTTGGTTGTTAGGAATGCGCCAAACAATTTCAAACTTCCAAATGACTGGCCAGGCATCTGTTTGCACTCCAACGGCCCTGAACCTCCATCCGATACACCGATAGCTAGAGTGACGTATTCGGCAATGTACGTTATCCAAACATCAAAGTCAAGCGGCACGGAGCATCGTCAACTTGATCAGGGGTCCTCACAGTGATGCGTGGGTTTTTTACTACTGCACTAGGGGGTCCGTCTTGAAGGAGTGTTACCTTCGGGATACATGTGTGTTTGCCGTTGAAAAGGATAAGACCATGGTTGAGGACCTGAACAAGTGGATAGAGAGGTTCTCAACTGACTACCCCAACAATCCCATAAGGAGTATTTGAGAAAGTTCCCTCCCGATAAGTGCGATAGCTCTGAAGACGAATCTGGTTCAATGTCAGTCTGAGGACGAACTTCAATCAGATATTAGACCGGAAGTTATCTCGAGGAGTACAGAACATTCACACACTCCATTACCCATGGAAACATCAACAGAAGATACGAAGATCTTGAACCATCTCACAAGCGGCTTAGACCTTCTTCGCCTCACTCAGAAGGTAATAGCGAAGAAGAATTGTTAATGAGTTCTTAGAGTGACGAATAGTTGTAAATGAGTGTAACATAAGGCATTTTGTATATTTCATTTATATTTAATATACCTTGATAATTTTAAGGTCAGCTAATTATCATTTTGCAGATGTAATGAAACAATTGAGAACATGGATTTTCAGCATTGCCATGAGGTAGAAAGGGGTTTGGCGACAATTTCTTGTGCCACATGTCAGAATGACAGAGTTCATGCAGGAAATATAATAATGCAGCTCAAAACATCGTTACCATGGGGGCCACTTCAATTTTTTCATCATCATTTCTATTGGCTTCAGTTCCGAAATCAATTTCTTCAGCGCCTGCAATATCTGAATCTTGTAAGGACGATGTACAATTAAATGATAAAGGGATAGGCAACGAGATAGTGTCAACAGATAAATGTGAAAGGGAGCAAACAAATGATTTGCAAAGTATTCAAGAGGCAACGCTATCCCATGTTACTCTCATGGCCATATTGTGTTGTTGAATGTCAATGGTGTTCTGCTTCATCGACAAGGGCCCGAGGATAGGAAAAAAGAAATCAAACAAGGAGATTTCATTCCTTGTCATGGTAAATTTTCGATATGATATATTTTTTCGTCCAGGGTTGGATCGTCTCTTTCAAAAGCTTAAGAAGACGGATGCACTTGTGGGGATTTCACATGCATGCAGATTCACAACTTAACACCGCTATTGAATTTGCTTAAGAAACATTGTAGTGTTGCAGAAGAGGTGATTCGTAAAGATTGAATTTTTTACCAACGAATATGTTATAAACCTCTCGAATTTTACAATATAAAAAGAAAGCAAGCCATACTTCTTCAAAAATGAAAGAATAATTGAGACTCATGGGGAATCAGTCGCTTAAGGATAATGAAGAACGCATAGATGTTAGTGGTAGACGACTCTCCTCAGAAAGCTATGCTCAACCAAAACATTGCTTGTATTCATCCAATCACTTTCAACCCATATTCTGATACCAGATATCAATGGATGAGCTAGTAAACTACTTGGATACGTGCTTCAGGAAAGAAGAATCTCAAAAACTTTTGTGAGCAATATCCACTGTATCAAACATTTCCTAAAGCTTTTCTTTCTCGTGATTTTGAATTTATAAAATGAAGGATAGCAACCGGGTGCTTTATAATATTATTCTTAAGGAACGTCAGTTTTTAGATGAGCCTTTATGTAGACCTTCTCTTATCACATCTTATGTATTAATAAGGATGGCAACTCCCAATTGCATTCGTGAGAGTGTTAGGTGGTGGCAATAACATCAAGATATTGACCAAAATGATTCAATTAATCCGGAGAGTGATGATTTAGACAAAATGAGAAGATTTCTCTGTATGATAGGAAGAAAGTATTTATAAAAAAATTAACATGTTGATAAGAAAATGATTTCATTTGTAATTATGTTTGATAGTATTTTTTAATTATTGTAAACTATTTTTAGAATATATGAATATTCTAAGATATTTTAGGAATATTCCTTACTAAGTAAGGTTATTGAAGGATTAATTAATTAATTAATTAATATTTAAGGCTTAATTACATATTAATTAAATGATTAATTAATAATTAAAACTTAAGTATTAATTAGTAATTTATTTTATATTCCCATTTTCACGTATCATGCCCACTTTAGTTACAACGTGCATGAAAATACTAGCTTTACTTAGAGTTTTTTGCAAATACCTAATAATAGCCAGTCGAACCATCACTAAACACCCAAGTGCACTAGTGGGCTTGTTTTTTACAATACCTAGGGCTAATAAACATAGTTCGATAAGTAATAAACAATCAATGTCCAAAGTAAAGTACAATCGTAGTAAAAACTATGAAACCACACTTAGAGAGAGAACCACTAGGAGAAATGAGAGCAGCACATGTGCCTTACTACAAGGCTATTCGGTGAGAACACTACAAAGTGTTAAAAGAAAAAAAAGAAACTATGGCTAGGTAAAAATATTTTATAAGCATATTAACAAGGTTGAGGTGATTCAACGAGGAATGCATGAAACTTCATTATGTTGTGTGAGATTCAAGGTTACTATTGCAATTACTTCCTAGTCAAGGTTATTAATTTCCATTTTGTACTTGTGCAAGCTATCACAAGACAAAGAGTTGGAGACCATGTTTGCACATGTACTTTATTTACAATTGTGTATTTGGATTGCATATATCATTTATTTCCTCCAGCACCTTGTCCTTATCAACATTGAGGTCCATTGCTTACTTGCTGGATGTGTAAGGGATAATGAACCCCTGTTATTGAATCTTAAAATAATTGACAACTACATTGAACATGTTTTTCTTTTCTTGATTCAATTTAGTCAATGTATTTCATATAGTTTATTAAATGATGGCTCGCATATTTTAAGATTAATGCAGCAATGTAATTTAGAATAGCAAATATGATTTAAATTACATTTGTAAAGGAATATTCTTATATATATTTGAAATATTCTAGAATATAATAGAATATGCTCTAAGCATCTTGTACGAAGCCTCATCTTTTGCCAAGACCCTTCAAAAGAAAGGAATTATTTTGTTTATTCTTGCCACCAACTTTCTATCATACTTAGTCTATAAAAGATCACATTTGTTACCTCCTCCTCCCTATAGAAACATTAGATTGAGGTACAAGTTCTCTCTCTCTATTTAACTGAATGTTTTTCTCCTAATTGCATAGCTAATTAGAAATTATCTTCAAACCTCCGTCGTTATTGAGATGTGCTAGTACTTTACACATTATATGCATATTTATAATTCATATATGAGGATGTGCAAGGAACACATCAAGAGCTGCCATACTTGTTGTACATACTCAAACACCCACTAATTCATATTCTTTTATAGAGTTATGGTTACAATTGGTCAAACACTGTGTTACTATGGATTAGTTTTACCGTGTTCACCCTAGAAAAAATTTATAGTTTTTAATCGATTTCTTCAGACATTTCAATGAGTTAAAATTGAATAAACAACATGAATCGTAGAGAATCCATTGGTTCACCGAAAACATTTCATTTTATAGGTATTTAATGCAAGCATGTCCTTGTTTCAATCCTCTCAATCGTTTGTTGTTTGCTCATACTTCTTAGAAATCCAGTGTTTATTGTCAACGTAATACATATAGGTATGAGTGCATACACACACAAAGATTTTAATATATATATATAATATAATATGTAATTATTTAACTTTGTTTTTATTTGCAACTTTTATTCATTTATTACTATCTGATCATTTCGTCTTTTTAATAACCTTATATGTGTATGTGTAATAATTTAACAGACGAGGAACTTCTACACGATGGATAAAATACTATAATAATATTTATTATTCTTATAAAAAGTAATTCATTAACATTAACAAGTTTGTTTTCTTCAAACATTAACACACTTCAGATTTAACGGAAACAAAACATATCTTTAACTTTAAATACACACACAGTCTTCAATGTATAATCTCGGTTTAAGCTCGGATATCCAAGATATTCTCATATTTAATATACTAAGAGAATATATAAAACATATTCTACTTATTATATACTATTTACTCAAATAATTAATAAATTAATTTTGTATACAGGTGGATGAGTTAACTACTTATTATATACTATTTACTCAAATAACTAATAAATATCATTAACTACTTAGTTTAATTAAGTTTGTATACAGGTGGAGACTCATCAGATGATATATTTTGTGAAAGAGTTTATCAACACTGGAGTGAAAATGTATATGCGGGTTTGACAAACAGGATTTTCAAAGTAGTAATAACTTATTAAAAAGTGGAATCAAGGTTGATGCTTCACAACCTGGTTAGAAGGTATATACTAAAAATATTAATTAGTTATTCTGCTATATATAATTTAAATGTAATAATAATATATAATATAGATAACACACACCAACTACAGTAGTAGCTATATATTATAGTCTCTCACCCACACACACACACACACATGCATGTGTGCGTGTGCGTGTGCGTGTGCCATATTATGTACTACAAAATATGTGTTTTCTTTTGTGAAACATGCTTAATAAATATATCAAATTACAAATTGCATATGTACCTTAATAAATATTTCAAATTGCAAAAGAACTTCTGTTTACCACCCGGTATGGTGCTTAATCCTCAGAGAAGCACCATAAGCTTGTCGCAGTCGTGCAGGCCATACTCCTCAGGGTGGAACATCTCCTCCGGGTCAGGGAAGTCCTTAAGCTGAGTCCACCTGCCACTCTTGAGATTGTAGCGTCCAAACTCACACACACACACAAGTTTACTTGCTAGTCTTGAGATTGTAGCGTGCAAAAGCCCCGTTCATACGCCCCGCAATGTAGATATCGTTCCCTACCACCAACATGGGCAGAGAATACATGTATCGGATGTTTTCTTTGGCAAAGCCAGTGAGTCGTGAAGGGAGATTTTCGCACACTCTGAACCTGTAGGTGGATGCTTCTTCTGCGAGCCTTAAACGAGAGCCCTGTGTATACATATCACTTATGTTACATTTCCTCTTTAAGGAGTTTAAGGAGTCCAAACATTGTGTGTGTGCGTGCGCGCGCTGTTTGGATTATTAAACATGTTAAGTATATACCTGTGTATGCATTCCGAGGGAAGACAAACACCTTTGAAGCATTCTTTGGCTCTTTTCTCCACATTACATTGTCCTTCTCCCCTGCATCGACCAAGTACAAATCCCCTCTGTGCACAGCCAATGTGTTCGTCCATCGCCCTGAATCCTGCCAAACCATCTCTCTCTTCTCTCTCTTCTCTCTCTCTCTCTCTCTCTCTCTCACACACACACACACACACACACACGCAGGCGCACCTCAAAGAAAAAGCATGATACCACCTCCTGGTGGTCAGGTTGTACTCGCATATACAAGATTCCATAAAGATTGTGCGACAGACACAAAAGAGCCTGTCGTTCTCAATTACGAGAGGACACAAAGCCGGGTATACCCCGTTCAACCCTGGATAAGAGTTGTATTCGCCCTGCACCTTCATGAATCTCCCATTTGCCGCTTCAGACTTGGCACTCAAATCGTGGATCCATCGTCGCATCTCGATGCTGTAGCTTCCCACTCTGAGGTCGTCCGTGACTACGTACAGTGTGTGTTTCCTAGTGGGTGTCGTATCTGATTGCAGCACCCTGGATCTCATCGTTGTCGACTGGCACTTTCGTCACGGCCCCTGTCTCTACGTGCATCACGCATGCCTCGGGCCCCCAGTAGAAGCAGAGGTATTTGCCGGCGCCTGCACCGCCCAGCTGCGGCAGACTTTCTCGCTGCGCCACATGCCGCCACGTATCGGCGGCTATGTTGTACTCGTAGATGTCGGGCTGGCCGCCGGCGTGCGCGATCACCCCTGAACAACCGCGCCATACCATGAACCCTAGAAAAATCGTACAGCCATACACTATATAGAGAAACTCTTCTAGATCGGAATTTAGTTACTAACGATATAACAATTATAACTAATGATCATTTTTAAATTGTACGTTGTTACTTTTATAATTATAAATAAATTAGATGTATTAAATATAATCAAAACCAATATCTTATTTAATTTTGATGCTTAGTTAAAGTTATTTAATATTGATTAGCTTTAAGTTTAACCCATATTTATCTTATATCCGACTGTTCTGGTCGAGAATGATTATATAGAATCATTATAGTTTTAGAAATTTGAAAGTGATTTATATATGAAACTGCCCAAACCAAATCAACTTTTCTATTTGATAAGAGAAGAAACATAGCTTGTGACAGAAATTATTAGAAAAGATTAAATTACAATGTGAGTAGTTTTATTACATCCTATTAGTTAAATTAACAAATTATTTGTGTCTCACATCGTATCGTATTGCAAAGGTGAATCTCATCAACTAAATTAATAAAATATAACCTTTTGTTTTGGTTATTATAGATTATAGCTCACATGAATCCGGATAATTAATATATTAACTAATATGGGTGATTAATATTAAAATTATTTAATTATTTACAATTACATACAATGGTCAATTGATTTGTCCAAAATAAACCTATAAATGTTATCTTTTGTCCAGTTTGATATTCTTTTATTTCTAATTAATTTAATACCTTTAAATATTTTAAAGCAAATTATTATAGTATTGTAGACATTTATATTAAAATAATGTTTACTAGGTTTATTATTTTGACTTTAATAACAATTAGCACATTTTATATTCAAATCCCCTTATATAACTATACATTTATTTGAAGGAGTTATGAGTATAAATTATTAGTTTTAAGTGGTTTTAAAGAATATAAACTATTTACTTGAAGGGGTTTTAAGGAGCAAACTTCTTATCTTGCTTATTATAATAAAGTAAAATGAATTAGTAGTGGGGGTTAGTCCATAATTATGAGTTAAAGAACCCAATCACTTATATAGTAAATCGGTTGTCAGTCAACTTTGAAAATCATACAAATAAATCACCATTTACATACTTCCGTGCATGTATTATATTCATTAGTACATCATGATTATTTTATTTTTGATTGTATGTGTTTGTTTATGACTATTTTCAATAATTGAGAGTTAACTTGAACATAATATGCATTAATTATTAGTTTATTGCCATAACTATTAAGGCTATAGAAATTCAAATAAAAGTTTAGCTTTTCAACCCTTTACAAAGAGATTTAAGTATAATGGGTTTTATAAAAAGTTTGTCTATTAAACCACATTGTAAACCCCACAACTAAGAGCTTCAAGGGTTGATTTGCAGGTATATCAAGTACAACTAGTGGGCTATAATCAAAAGTAGAATGTTCACATGGTCACATGAAGCAGTTGTGGTGAGAAGTCCATTAGAGACGCTTGGACACATTGATCCAAAACCATCTACACACTCGGGAAGGGAGGATAGTGTAAAAGTGACTATTGCAAATGTGGTATGTACATGTCAATACCATGTGTCACGTGTGCCGTGTGGCTAGGGACTTGTGTATTTTGTGGAATACAAGATATCTCAAGTTTTTTATGATATTCTTATTTATATACTCTTCTATTTACACAAATTTCAAATATGCTTTAATTCATTCTCTCACAAATGGATTTAATATTTATAAAACATGGGTCTTTTGGATTGGGAGTGTTTCTCTAGGCATTCATTATATTTTCGCTCTTCTTCTTATGTCGCTTTTTTTATGGTTTGAACCATGCAACCTTTACCATACTGTTTTTATGATAACTTCAGGTGTATCGATAATTTAACCCATTCAAATAAGCCTAGTTATATGATACATTTGAAGTAATGAGGACGATCATCAATTTGTGAAGATCCTTACAATAATCAAAGTATGATTTAGGTAAGTGTGGGTTTGTACTTCCACATCACTACTGACTTTTATGTCGTCTGCGCTCATTAATGTCATTTCAATCTCCTCTCGCCACCTTGTTTTAGGCCAGAAAGGGTGTAATTCTGTACTTGTGACAGCAGGCCCTTCTAACTCTCAAATAACAAACTCTTAATAGTCAACCACATACTTATATAGTTTTGATTAACCAGTTGCCTTATTAGAATCCTTTGGCATCAATTTTTAAACCTGTGTCACATACTTTTTGATATCATCAATAATATGCTTTTGTTCCTTAAGTTGGGCACTCAATGGAAGAGGGTTTAGTTTTTCTTATGGGATAAGTGGCTTTCCATCCTTTCCACTTTTGAAGAGCACTAAGCCCTCTCTCAGTAACCATTCTTGTTCTGATGGCCGTAACTTGTATTTCATAATAGGTATACCATCTCTTATGGATTAAAAGAATTGTAGTGGCACAATGTGACCAGTTAAAGAATCGCTCCCCTCTTGATATACTCTTTAAGAAGCTTTTTAAAGTTTGGCACCTTAATCATAAACAAAGCACAACTTTTTTTAGAGATACAATTTTCAAAAAGATCCATTGTATGCGGTAAGGTAAGTGCATTTGTCCTTTTTATAGAGTTAAATACTTACTGAAGAATGCATCAATATCTTCATGAATGTGACCAACATAAGGAAACTGAGCGTGATTGTCTCAAACACATCTTTGGCAACAAGCATTGACAAGTATGTTAGTACGTATTTAAAAAATAAAAGTAAGTATGAACTTGATAAACCCTTAACTAAAATGATTTACTTATTTTTGTTCTCACCTGCACAATTATTTATCTATAAAAGCAAATGACAGGAAAGCTTATTTAATGTTGAAGGCACATGTATACTATGTGAGTTAGATCCCTCCACTAAACCAGAACTTCAATAGGGCCATTGTTTTTTGTGCAGGCTGCTGATAGTGCCTCTTATATTCCCAAATAGCCTCAAATGCAGATGTGTTTATGAGAGCATTATGTAAAGGTTAAAGGTGTTATTTCTTCATTGTGAGATCACCGAGGACTTGTTGTGAGTAGACTTCAAGGTTTCTGAAACACATGGCCAATGACCCAATAGTGAAATTGGAGTCACTAGACCAATGTGAAAGTGAAAAATGTCCATATGATTCACAACCTATGTTAGCAATATGTCAATGAAATTAGAAGTTTCATGACATTTTCAAGGCACTTTGGTGTTGTAAATAACTTTGGAATGCAGGTCTTTAAATGATCCATCTTGTCATGGATCAAGCACAAGTATTCTGATGGGCGTGACATAGAAAGCATGCGATGTGCATAGTACTGAGATTAGCAAGTTTGTTGCAATCATGTGGGCTCCATCTTCTTTTGAATGACAGTGATCTCCACTAAGGTTTTTGCACAAGCCTTTACAGTCTTCAATGATGTACAAGTGTCACACTTGGAAAAGCTAGAGTGTTTTGTAATCTCTACATCTTTAAAATGAGTATTTCATATGTTGTTGAAGGTACCGGTGTAGATTGTTTAAAGCCCCATCAAACTAAGGCACTTGTTCATATGTTCACACAGCTTTAATTGAATGTAAATTAAAGGCAAAACTTTGAGATTTTCCTTGACCCCACATATGTGGTATGGCATTTGTGAGGCATCATCCTTGAGCATCTCTATGGCTACCATAATGTGAGAACGGATTTGACTAGCGAGTGTTCCCATGTACTGAGGTCCGCATTCCATCTAGCCACTCATTCCTTCGGCAGTAGAACGTGGTCTTCGGGATCTCGTATATAGTGTATTAAGCTTTGAAATAGATGGCCAACTTATTAAATACTATGGATGTACTCTGATAAGGCCATTCCATCAATACACATAGTTAGTGTATATACAATCTCATGCCTTTGCTTTTGGGTGAGCATACGAAAGGCATGTTTACATTGGTAATTCATTCCGATTCGCCATCTGACAACACTTATTCTTGCAGCAGTCAATCATGAAGATGTTAACAAAGCTTGCTGAAGATGTGGGATCCATCTTGACCCTCTTGCCAAAACTTGCTGAGGTAGATTTGTAGCCCATGAATCACCTTTTTCTTACTATAGAACCAATGTAAGGAACCTCTTTAAACATGGGTTGCTTAGAAAATAAAAAAGAAGGAAAAGAAGCTGTCTATTCCATTACATACAATTCATGCGGCATGTGAACAAATGAATCCTAGAAGAACATAAATGAACTTGGCACGTTCTTGGCTAGAGGCATTGACTTCAAAAGATAAGTTAAAGAGGTTAGCTGTTATAGTCTTTTTGGAATGGATGTGCTTCAAACATTCATGCTTTGAAGAAGACCATATTTCCATGGTGGAGACTTGCAACTTAAGTGAGAACGACATGGCTAATGTTTCAACCACGAACAATGCAAAGGTCGTTCACACAAAATTGAGGAAATCCCATACTACAAAGCATGTTCCCTTGTTAGAAGCCACCATACTTGACCTAACTAACACCGTCTTACAGAGTGCAAAGGTGAAGGCCACCCTAGAGGAAAGATATACAAATTTTGGACATTCCAAGGACATGCTTATTAATAAAGTTCATCGGAAACTCTCAACTGGAAAGTTTGTATCGCCAACTATGATAATCAATCTCGTCAACATAAAGGAACACATTGCAAGTTTGAAGTTTGTTGCTTCAACTAATTCATGTATGAACCGTGCACAACACATCTACTCCAATGGACAACATTGACAATTTGCACTCACACACGCATGACATGTCATTCCAAACATGAGAAGGAAGAAGCTCATATTTCAGGAGGTGGAAGAAAGAGAGATACAACCTAGGGACTTGGGGATTAGAAGAATTTGTAGTCGAGTCAAGTGAAGTGCTTGGGCCTTAAGGAATAAGGAGGGATTATTTGTGAGTTCTTGATAGGTTATCCTTAGCAAGTTCTAGCTCTAGGATTCTTTAGCACAAGGAAGTATACAAACACCATCAGGAACATGGAGCACGTGTAGAAGATAATGTGGTTTTGTCCACCTCCTTCAACATGTTACAGCCATCCTTATATAGGGATCTTCAAATGGGTGTTGCTCAAGCGCATGAATGTCACTGTGACCGGTTCATAAAGGAATAAATAAACAATAAAGGAGGTGAAAGTTCTCCAAGAAGCATGCTAGGAGTTCAACAAACCCCAATTTGTTCTCCTGCCACTTATAAAAAGGACTCTGTTGCTATCAGGAGGAGTGGGAGTAACATGTGTGCCTTATTACAACGACCATTCACTGAGAACACCCAACAATATGTTAAAAGAACAAGAAAAGAACTATGGTATAACAAAATTTCCTTAGGCATATTAGCAAAGTTGAGGTGATTCAACAAGAAAAGCATGAAACTTTCATTGTGTTGTTTGGGATTCAAACAATTAAGGTTACTATTGCAACATTTTTGTCTTGTACTTGCACAAGCTGTCACAAGACAAAGAGCTTGAGTCTATATTTGCATATGTACTTAGTTTACAACCATGTGCTTGGATTGAACTTAGACATCACTTATTTTCTCCAGCGTCGTATCCTATGCGACATTGAGGTTCATTGCTTACTTGCTGGATGTGTGAGGACTAATGAACCCCTTATTATTCAATCTTAAAGCAGTTGAGGGGTATGTACTCAACCTTCATAACTATATTGCATTGAACATGTTTTTTTGTTTTCTCAATAGTGATTAGCATGATTAACTTCAGTCGGCATATTTTCCTATAGTTATGTCTCACATTATTTAAATTTAGTCGGCAAATATAATCTAGGAGGGCAAATATGGGCAAATATAATCTAGGAGGGCAAATATGATTTGAATTACATTTGCAGTTTGTAAAGGAACATGGACTCGGATATGGAAGCCCTATCATCTCCTTTTCTGCTACAGCCTCTCAGGTCTCATAGGAATATGTTCCCCAACTTCTTCAGAATGTACCAACACACACGCACGCACATTGACTAAAGTACGTATTTTTGTCAAGTACAGTGACGCTTTAGCAATAGCTACTACTGTAGGTGATGTTTCTGATTAAATTATAATTATAATTATAAAATAATAATATTTATTCTTATAAAAAAGTATAATTCATTAACATTAACAAGTATGTTTTCTTCAAACATTAACTCACTTCAGATAACGGTCTACACACAAAAACAAACATATCTTTAACCTTAAATAAATAAAGACATTACATCCAGTCTTCAATATATAATCTCACAGGGAAAATCAGATTATCCATGGTGGTACTTAAGCTCCGATGGAGATGCTCATATTTAATATACTAAGAGAATATGCAAAACATATTCCATACAAAGTTCAAATGGAGAATTAAAGGAACCGTTCTGGGAGGGGAAGTTGGCATATGTCCTTACAGTTATGTATTATACTTGAAAACTAGCTACTTATTATATACTATTTACTCAAATAATTAATAAATATCATTAAATAATTAGTTAAATTAATTAAATATAATTTGTTGATATATTTTGTCAACACTGGAGTGAAAATGTATATGCGGGTTACGAACAGGATTTTCGATTAGTAGATAACTCATTAAAAAGTGGCATCGAGGTGATGCTTCACAACCATATACTAAAAATATTAATTAGTTATTCTGCTAAATAATAATATAGATAACACACACACTACAGTAGTAGCTATATATTATACAGTCTCTCACCCACACACACACATGCATTGTGCGTGTGCCATGTTATGTACTACAAAATATGTGTTTTCTTTTGTGAAACATGCTTATATATATCAAATTGCAAATTGCATATGTACCTTAATAATATTTCAAATTGCAAAAGAAAAACTTCTGTTTACCACCCGGTATGGTGCTTCATCCTCAGAGAAGCACCATAAGCTTGTCGCAGTCGTGCAGGCCATACTCCTCGGCATGGAACATCTCCTCCGGGTCAGGGAAGTCCTTAAGCTGAGTCCACCTGCCACTCTTGAGATTGTAGCGTCCAAACTCACACACACACAACAAAAGTTTACTTGCTAGTCTTGAGATTGTAGCGTGCAAAAGCCCCGTTCGTACGCCCCGCAATGTAGATATCGTTCCCTACCACCAACATGGGCAGAGAATACGTGTACTCGGATGTTTTCTTTGGCAAAGCCAGTGAGTCGTGAAGGGAGATTTTCGGTGCACTCTGAACCCGTAGGTGGATGCTTCTTTCGCGAGCCTTAAACGAGAGCCCTGTGTATACATATATGTTACATTACATCCTCTTTAACGTCTTTAAGGAGTCCAAACATTGTGTGTGTTTTGGATTAAGTTATATATACCTGTGTATACATTCCGAGGGAAGACAAACACCTTTGAAGCATTCTTTGGCTCTTTTCTCCACATTACATTGTCCTTCTCCCCTGCATCGACCAAGTACAAATCCCTCTGTGCACAGCCAATGTGTTCGTCCATCGCTTTGAATCCTGCCAAACCATATCTCTCTCTCTCTCTTTCTCTCACTCACACACACACACACGCACGCACCTCGAAGAACAAGCATAGATACCACCTCCTGGTGGTCAGGTTGTACTCGCATATGCAAGATTCCTTAAAGATTGTGCTACAGACACAAAAGAGCCTGTCGTTCTCAATTACGAGAGGGCACAAAGCCGGGTATACCCCGTCCAACGCTGCATAAGAGCTGTATTCGCCGTGCAGCTTCATGAATGTCCCATTTGCCGCTTCAGACTTCAAATCGTGGATCCATCGTCGCATCTCGATGCTGTAGCTTCCCACTCTGAGGTCGCACGTGACTACGTACAGTGTGTGTCTCCTAGTGACGGTGTCGTATCTGATTGCAGCACCCTCGATCATATCGTTGTCGACTGGCACTTTCGTCACGGCCCCTGTCTCTACGTGCATCACGCATACCTCGGTCGCCCAGTAGAAGCAGAGGTATTTGCCGGCGCCTGCACCGCCCAGCTGCGGCAGACTTTCTCGCTGCGCCACATGCCGCCACGTATCGGCGGCTATGTTGTACTCGTAGATGTCGGGCTGGCCGCCGGCGTGCGCGATCACCCTGAACAACCGCGCCATACCATGAACCCTAGAAAAATCATACAGCCATACACTATATAGAATAGTCTAGGAATATTTTTCTATGCATTGCCTTGTATATCGGAATTTATGTATATCAACGATATAACAATTATAACTAATGATCAATTTTAAATTTGATATATACTTTACATTTTTATATATTACATTACATTTTTATATATATTACATTTTATATTAAACATTACACATTGTTAATTTCTATGATTATAAATAAATTAGATGTATTAAATTTAATCAAAACCAATATCTTATTTCTTTAGTTAAGTTATTTAAATTTGATTAGCTTTAACCCTGTGTCATTTCACTCATTGGACCCTACGGTCCTATTATTAGGGTTCATATTTATCTTAAAACGATTATATAGAATCATTATTGTTTAAAAAATTGTAAATTATTTTGTAAGAATATATTTATTACATCATATCAGTTAAATTAACAAATTATTTATGTCTCACATATCTCATCAATTAAATTAATAAATTATATAACCTTTTGTTTTGGTTATTATAGATTTATAACTCACATGAATCCAACTCACTGTTTTAACCATTATAGTATGGATAATTCATATTAACTAATATGGATAATTAATATTAAAATTATTTAATTATTTACAATTACATCAATTTGATTTGTCCAAAATTAAACCTATAAATGTTATCTTTTCCTAGTTTGATATTCTTATTTATTTTAATTAATTTAATAGCTTTAAATATTTTAAAGCAAATTTCATAGACATTTATATTAAAATAATGTTTACTTAGGTTTATTTATTTGACTTTAATAACAATTTGCACATTTTATATTCAAATCCCCTTATATAAACTATACATTCTCTTGCTATTTATTGGAGTTATGAGTATAAATAATTTGTTTTAAACAGTTTTAAAGAATAAATTATTTGTTTTAAGCAGTTTAAAGAATATAAATTATTTGTTAAATGGGTTTTAAAGAATATAAACTATTTATTAAAGGGGTTTTAATCTTGCTTATTATAATAAAGTAAAAAATATTAGTAATGGAGGTTAATCCATAATTATGAGTTAACCTTTTAACTTTTAAGGTTATAATGTGGGTTAACAAACTTTTTTGCAAACCCATTGTACTTAAATATTTTTGTGTAAAGGGTTGAAAGGTTAAACTTTTATTTGAATTTCTCTAGTGGCAATAAAATAGTAACTAATACATATTGTGTTCAAGTTAACTCTCCATTATTATAAAATAATCATAAACAAACACATACAAATTAAAATAAAATAATCATGAATGTAACTCTATGTAATGACGAATATAATGCATACATGGACATAAAAAGCTCTCAAGTTGGCTTCTCTATGTTTTTTATAATTCACTAGTAAATAATAGTATAAATTTGGTATATCTAAACTAAAGATAAGAATTTTTAGAGATATGAAAATTAAAAATTTTGTTTTAAATATTTTGTTAATTTTAAATTTTTGATTTGAGATATAGCCCATCAATGAAGCCTAGTTAAATTTAGCCAAAACTTGTGTAATGAATTAACTTAACAAAGATTCGTTTGGGCCATTATGCTAACTACAATAAATAGTGTTATAATTTTATTATGACTTACTTTTACTTTGGGAATTAATTATTATTACTTACTAAATTATGTTAACGAGCCTTAAATGTAGTAAGAAACATTAGTGCACTTAGGTCTTTATTTGGGGTAGTTTGGCTTTGATGTTACTATATAAGAACTTACATTTTATAAAATTCTTAGATGCTTATTAAATTTTTAGTAGACTCTAGTTAGTTTGGCATGTCAAAGAGGGTTAAGAACACCCCTAGGGTTGCCTAAACCCACACCCTAACCCCCTAAGTAGGGTTTAGGGGTAGGAGTAGTATTTTGTCCCATAGTCTAACGCTTAATCTTAAGAGCTTAGCATTTAGTGCCAACCCATTTATTTAAATAGGAAAAATGAAGGGGAGTTCTTTGTCACATAACTTAAGTAGAGTATATGTAGTGAGAATCATGATGTTGAAAAAAAAAGCTTGCTTAAGTTTATATCATCAAGGCACAAGCCCTATTATCATAGCATATTCCTCTCCACTTAGCCATAAAGATTAAGAGTCAATGGTGTTACAAGCAGTGACTTTGTTTGGCAAAAAAAAATCTTTCACAATTAATCACAATTAATTAAAATTAAGTTTTTTGCTTATTATAATTCAGTTGATAAAGAATATTCTGTTATCTCTTCTGTCAAACTCGTTTTACTTTTTCAGATTTTTTTACATTTTTTTATAGTGAAAGTGAAGCTGTGAGTGAGGACTCTGAAAATGCAGACAGTGACATTGATGTGAGCAGTATTATGTATTTAGGAACAATGCTTACTACTGCAAGCATTGTGATCATTATTAAGTGAACATTTTAGCCTCACAAGTGATCAAACACATCCTGAAAACTCACCCATCTCTTAGAAAGAGATGTAAAGCTTCAGGAGCTAAAAGGAAGCTCTGTAGTGGTTTTAGCACCAAAGGAATATAATTCTTACATAAATGAGAAAAGGGGGAAACGGATGCACGGCAAGAGGCATTGACCCGTTCTAGGGTTTTAAAACTGGACAAGAAGCGTGGCAATAGCAGCTAGTGCAGCAAGGGCGGCGGCAGCTAGGAAGGGAGTAGCAGTGTTTGAGGGTAGTGGCGGCGGAGAGGGAGATCCAGCGGCGGCAAGGAACAGGGGCAACGACAGGTGGAACAGGGACAGTGGCGGCGGCAACAAGAGTAGTGGTGCGGCAGGGGGACCAAGCTGGCCAAGGGTGGCCAGCGGAGTAGCTGCAGCGAAACAGGGTCAAGCGGCACAGGGTCTAGCGGTGCCTATGGCAGAGCACAGGCGGTGGCTCCCAGAGGGGGCTAGAGGGAGCGGACGCCAGGGAACAAGAGGTAGGGGACGGGGTCGAGATCATCAGGAGAAGAGATGATAGGGGTAGGGCTTGAAGGGCGAGGCGGCTAGCTGGGTCTTCATCCTCAAGACCACCAACACCAGTTCCTCCAAGGGTTTTTGGATCCGGGAGTGAGCTTCCAGGGTCCAACTCCACGAGCCCACCAAGCACCCGAGATCAATCCATTCTAGAGTGCCTGACTGGAGCGACCGAGATGCATGGCAATTTATGGATCTCCTTGATGATCAAGAGCTTTGCCAGAAGTTCCAGGTTATTCGAGAGGAGCAGGCCCAGCCGGTTTTGGATGATCTCTCTGAGATCTTCAAAGAACTTTCGCTTCCAAGGGTTCAACCGAGTCACCCAGCAAAACCAAAGTCATTGACAACCGGGTCTTGAACTTCAATGTTGGTGCATCATCCCTCCAACTCACAGACGGAGAAACTCGCTGGAGCTGCTGCACATCATATCGGGCTGGTTTGACCCCCGAGCGCATGCACCACCTTGGTAAAGCTTTTAGAAAAAAGCTGGCAGAGTGGGCCTTTCGTACAGGTGTTCCTTTCAATGTTTTCAGTGATCCCCTACTCCAGGAGGCTCAAGACTTAACAATCATACCCGGCTTCCCCGGCTACAAGGTTCCAACCGTCAACATGCTGTCACAATGAACTATGGAGGAAGTGTATAGTGATGCGATGCATGAGCTGGAAGCTGCTATCACTGAGGCTAGAAGCTCCTCTTTTCCTCGACCTTTGTCTGTTGTTACAGACGGTTGGAAAAATGTGAACTCCGAGCATGTGGTTAACATCATGCTTGTTGATGCATCTCAGTCGGATTTTTTCTACACAAGCATTAACACGGAGAACACAACAAGTAAGCTTTATTTTATCTTTTCAGCTCAGCTAAGCTTTGTTTTTATGTCATGTAGGTGAAGCTCTTGTAGAGCTTCTCTCGAAAGAGATTGATGCCGTGTGTAACCGGTTTTCTGGAGGCGATCTACCCCCTGAAGGTCCTTTCAATAATCATGGACAACGCAGAATATGAGGAAGTGTGGAGCCTTGTTGGAGAACTTGTATCGCAGCCAGGGGCAATGTTCTGGAGCATTGGCTGTCAATGCCATGCATTCAACCTCATTCTCACCTCCTGGTGTAAGTTGAAGTTCATCCAGAAGTGGTTGGTGCAAGCAGCAAGTTGTGATGTTTGTGAGGAATCATGGACGGGTGTTGAGGCTTTTCCGGGACCGGAACCTTGCGAAAGGTTGCAGGAAGGAGTTGATTCGGCCATGTACAACAAGGTAAATAAGCTCCTGCTTTAATAGTTATTATTTACTTATTATTTATTTATTATTATTAACTTATTATTCATTATTTATTATTATTAATAGTGATTTTTTTTAAGGTTTGCCACGAACTTCTTGATGCTCCAACGGTTGTTGGATGTTAAGGAAACGGTTCTGGGGATTTTTGAGGAACCGGAGTACAAGGAGTGGCTGTGTACTCAAAGCTCAGCGTTGAAGCAACAAGCAAAGGAGCTTGAAGAGGCTGTTTTTGGAGCTGAATTCTGGACATGGATTGCACGGATCGAGGAGCTTCTAAAACCAGTCTTCTTCACCATACGTGAGTTGATAGAATTTGGAGTTCCATAGGGTTTGTTTGGCAGGCCTGGAGCAACATCAGAGCAGCAACCCAAGCAGTGGCAGGTTTTAGCTCAGACAACAAGAGGTTCTTCTCCAAATTGTAGAGGAACGGGAGAGAGACTTCAAGGGCTGCAGCTTGTTTGCAGCAGCTCACTGTCTCAATCCTTGCATGCACGACCGAGTAAGCCAGCTTTCAGGAGATGAGAATCTCGAGATGTTATACGAGCAACTGTATGAGGTCGCCGAGCAGTTCTGCAAGCCTGGAACAGAGGATCATTTCATTCACAGCTCAGTTCAGGGACTACGTGGATTCACCAATGCTTTTCGAAAGGGAAGCGTGGCCGACATAGAGCTTTCCAGTGCTGCCAGGTGCGATGTGAATCCTTTCAACGTGTGGTCAACCTCTGGAGCAATTTGCAAACATGCAAGACAGCTGAGATGGCCTGCTCGATTCTAGGGATGGCAGCTTCAAATTCCTCAGCTGAAAGAAACTTCAGCGCAATAAAGAACGTCCAGACTGTTAAATGAAACAGGTAATATTTTTTTTTTTTATTTTATATTTCAGAGCTGCTTACTGATTTTTTATATGGATTTATCTTTTTTATTATAGGTTGACGGAAGATCGCGTGAAGAAGTTAGTTTATATCTACTACAAGCCGCATGAAGAAACGAAGGCCAGCAACTTCTGTGGATCATGGAACCGTGAAGCAATTGTTCCCATCGAGCATCATCGTCTCAGGCTCAGCAGGTAGATCCAGATGCGGATCAAGATGGATCAAGTTGAAGCTCAACTTGATGAAGAAGTGGATGATGAAGAGAATAGTGGCTACACTCGCTTGTAAGTTTGCTAAAATTCCAGGTTACTTGTATTAATATGTTCTTCTTTTTCTTTTCAGCGGGGAAGATGATGCTTTGATCCCTGAGGAGTGGGAGGAAAGCGATTTTGAAGGTGATGATTTATCAAGGAACAGGAAGTACAAGTCACTTTTTGAGCTCACTGAACTGGTTGAAGAGGATTTGGAGCGGAGCAAGAGCCGGAGCCTCAACCAGAGGAGCCTGTTGAAGAACTTGAGCTAGAGCTGCCTCATGCAATAGCAGAACCTGAAGCTCACAGGAGTAGCCTAAACAAAACCCGGGGTTGAACGGTCCACAAGGCCATTCAGAAAACATAGGCTTTCCTGAACATGTTTGTAATTTCATTTGTAATAGATGCATTTGATATCATACTGCAGAACTTACGCGCATGTACATGTGTTACTATATGTATATGAATCACTTATATAAAATGCAGATAGAAGAACAAACAGTAGTGAGTATTCAATTTCTTTCCTGGAGAGTCTCAATGATTAACCTAGGCATGGATGTGATTGAAGAGCTCGAGAGGATCTCACCCAAACAAGTGAGCTTAATGCAGCAAAATATACGCCAGCTCACAAAATATAATAAAGAATCTAATATAAATAGAATATTCTATAATAAATTACTTGCTAATATGAAAAAAATTTGCTTTTAGACCACTATACGGCAACTGGTTACAAGAAAGCCTCTTATGTTATTTAATTAGGTAATCTTGATTTACTTAAGTCAAATAATTTCATTAAGTAAGAACCTTGACACATATTGTGCCATCCTTTAAAACATATGCTTAATAATTCTTACATTTCACTCTAGAGGAATTAAATAAAATTAAATTAAAAAATTCTAAAATTTTAATGTAATTTGTGAAATTTGTGAGAAAATGAAATTAAAGCATATTTGAAATTGTGTAATTAAAGGAGTATATGAATAAGAATATTAGAGAAAACTTGAAATATCTTGTATTCCACAAAATACACAAGTCCCCTAGCCACAAGGCACACGTGACACATGGTATTGACATGTACATATACTACATGTGCAATAGTCACTTTTACACTATCCTCCTCTTCCTAGGTGTGTAGATGGTCTTGGATCAATGTGTCCAAATGTCTCTAATGGACTTCTCACCACAAAGTGCTTCACGCGAACCATGTGAACGTTCTACTTTTCATGCTGATAACATGTTAGTCTAATGTGTTGTGTAAAATACACTAGGTATAACTAGTGGGTTCTAGTTAACTTAAATTAGTTTGATATTAACTTAATTAAATTGATGCCCAACAATTATGTGTTGCCATGTGTTAGTCCCTTGGGTATAAATTCTAACAAAAATACTAAATACTAAAGGAAGAGCACCATTTGATATTTGATGTTGAGGTAAATAAGGATGCCCTTTTATCTGGAACGCTCTTTGGATTATATATTGAAACTTTGGAGGGAATAATGAGATCACAAGGCTTGTCAAACATGCAGATAGCAAGGCTTGATGTATACTTGCTCCTTACGCAGACAACTTATTGCTATTGGCAATGAACAGAACAATACTAGCAAGACTCGCAAGTTTTTGCAAACACACAGGCTTGGAAGTGAACCTCGCAAAAACCCAGACTGTGGTAATTTGGGATCACCAACAGTTGGCACATGCGAGTACATTGCTTAAACTGAAAAATACCGATCATATCTGGGATATATACGGTACTTGTGGCATGCAGGAGCACATGAGAAAAGGAGGGTGGCACAATGTGCGTACTACGGCCCCAAGGGTGCCTCAGAATTGAACATGTGGATGCATGGATATCCAAGGTAACAACTGTTGCACTCAGCGGATGCTCAATGTGGGCACCTTGGACTATTAAAACAGAATGGGAACACTTCGAGCAGCTAAACAAAAGCTTTATAGAACAGAGTTTAGTGTGAGGAGAACAATCCCATATGCAGTCGTGGTCATGGAAAGTGGACTATACCCAATGGAGATAATAGCATGGAAATATGTTGTCCAATATGTGTTAAAGCTTGACATATGCGCCTCGGTGCTTAATTATATAAATATAAAAATTAAATGTTATAATAAGATTCATGTATATTGATGTACATTAATTTATTTTAAATAAATATTTAGCTTGTCATACACTTGTACTTTGGCCGGATAAAATTTTAAAATGTGTAATGAACATTTAACTTTTTTTGAATGGAAAATTAAGATGAACTTAACTCAGCCGGGTCACGCATCACGCACATAAAAATCACATAAATAACAATGTTAAAATGATGTACTATTAGTATTAATTTATATAATTAATGTTCATATAGTTGTGAAAACCATAATCGTTTTTCCATTAATATGGAAAATATTAGAATGGAATTATAATGCAGATACATATTTTTTAAACTTAAAAATCTCATGCATGTATATATAATATAGCGTTGTATAAAAATTTATTAGTGATCGTAGCTAAAGAAAATTATAAGTTTTATATATATATATATATATATTTATATATGCATTGACGTTTGTAAGTCAGGATGGCCGAGTTGGTCTAAGGCGCTCGTTTCAGGTACTAGTCCGAAAGGGCATGGGTTCGAATCCTATTTCTGACAAACTGTATCTATAGTGTGTTATTCCCTTTACTATCTAAGAACCTTACGTTGTTTATATGTCAAATGTATGTGAGTGCGTGTGTGTGACATATACAATTGTATTACATGTTCATTATTATTAACTTAATAATTTAATGATTAAATTTATAAACTATGATTTATATGTCAAATGTATGTGAGTGCGTGTGTGTACATATACAATTGTATTACATGTTCATTATTATTTAACTTAATAATTTAATGATTAAATTTATAAAACTATGAATTATAAATAATATTTAGGGTAAAGTATTTACTCTAAATTTTACCTACAGATCACACGTATACATACCAAAGAATAAATTTGAAGGCTTGTTATCTGAGAACTTGGGTAAAAGAAAAACTGAGTATAAAAACCAAAGGTTGCATTATTTAGTGTATATTTATATACTTAATCTTTAATATTGTTATTGATGTAAATTTAGTACATCGTTATAAATAAAAATGATAAATTTAATTTTTTAAAACATTTAACGAGAATTTAGGTAGCCTAATTAAATTTAGTGTGAGTTGAGTTTAATTAGTTAAGCAACTACATTTTAAAATTTTAAAAAGGGTTAAGATTTTAATAAACCTTAATAACTGAATACATTTTATAGGATAATTTCTTTTTGTAACCACTGTGGAAAAAGGTTTTTTTTTTAATTAAAAATAATCTATCAACACAAAGCGGAACTCCCGAGAACAACAACCGATGCAACTTAATTAATTTAATTTTAATCTGTTTAAAATACATTTTTATTAGAACACATTACTTTTTAATTTAATTATGATAATATGTTAAAACATTTCAAATCAATAATCTTTTACGTTATTAAGGAACCTTTAATTTATCTAGATTAATAAGAATATTATAAAATAAGTTTTGTTGAAAGCTGTATGTTTCAATATAAATTATATATATATATAATATTTATATGTTTATTTAATATCTTGAAATCAAATTATAAACGATTTATTCTGAATTATTATTTCAATAAAATTTATACATGGTTATTAACATATCAGAACCACCACGTGTCCAACGCTGTAAACAGATGGATATACACCGGTTTAAATGCGTGCGTGGTGGAATGTGTGTACGTGTGTTGTTGCAAATATATCTTGCATTTAAGACCGAGCTTCGGAATTAGAGAAGAAAAGGCTTATACAGACCTTGCAGGTGTATATATGTATATATATATATACAGACACACACACACACAGCGTGGGTCACGTTGCATCTGCATAGCATGTACTAGGAAATATATTCAAGTGGCTTTACAGTACACTGTCAAACGTTGAAATCTTTATGGCATTCTTACTTGTATATGTGTGCGTGCATATGTATATATGTATATTACTATAATATATATTCTCTGCTACGACTTGCTGCACCGCAATGATTGCGCAGTTATTGTTCGTCTATACACATACACACACGCACGCATGTTCATGTGTATTATAAATATTGACTTTAAAAGATGAAGCTTATTAGTATCAGAAAATGTTTTCATTAAACTTTGTAAACTCAAATTTCATTATATATTCCTTTTTTACTTTTTTTTTATGTGTTAAAACGTGTAATTATTATATAAATAAACATATAATAATAATTAAATAAAAATTAATTGTTTAATATAGAGTATGCTAAAGAATTAAAAAAATAAAATTAAAAATTAAAACATATATTCTGTAATTACAAAACTTGAAAAATTCATCTGAGATGGTGAAGAAAATCCATGTGTTATAAAGGAATAGATAAATGTATAACTAGACTTATGTATGATAATCATATATACGGTTCTGTGTATATATGTGGTATTTGATTGTATATATGTATACACATACACATATACATAACATATATATCTATATATACATACTATAACGGTTGTGCATGTGGATGTAGAAGAAAAGACAGACTAGTGTGTATATAAAGAGAATTTTCTATAGAAAAAGAGACTACACACACATAAATATACATGCATACATACATACATATACACACAAAAAAATAAGACTCCCTTGTGTGCGTGTGTTTGCCACACACACACACACACATTTTATTTTTGTTATTATTATGAACATTATAATTAAAATGAGAATGATACATGAAATGGAAATATAAAAAAATCTTTAATTAATACTTACATATTAATTATTAATATTTTAAATATACATTTTAAAAATATTCTTTTTTAAATATATTTTATTCTAAAAGTTATTTCTTTATATTAAAAAATGCTAATTAAATAATTAAAATTATTAATTATTTAAAAATGAGACTATAGACATTCTCATTTTAGTTACAACGTCCTTATTCATTAAAACATTATTGGTAAATATTCTTTCAATATGCATTTAGTTTTATATTATTAACATTAATTTTTATTAATTTATTGCCTCTCTCATGTTATGAATCGACTTTAAATAATAAATCAAAATAATAACACTAACTAAATATGTATAATATTATAACTTAAAGAATATAAAATTTAGAAACATGCATTTTGGACATTACATATTTAAATATATGTTGTTTCCATGTTCTATAAACACGACTGTGAAGATTTGTTTCAAGATATTATTATTATTCAATCTCAATAATTTTATTAAATATTTTTATAATATATTCATTTCGATAAATAAAGTTAACTGACTTCGTTTTGCTTGATATATACACTTAAACGTAAGCTAAACATGCAATATAATTAATAGTTTTTAATTTTAATTTTATTAGTTTGACTTTTATGTAGTTGCTCCATGTTACTTAATCTCATTGACTTGTGCATGACGTAAATATTAAGAAACTCAAGGTTTTTAAATTTATTATTATTTATTTTTTAATTTTATTTTAACTAATGTTAATATTAATTAAAAAAATTACACATTGATAAACTTTATCTGTAAGATTTGTTTGACAATCGAACAAATCTATGTAATATTGACTTATAGTTTTTAATAACATCTATAGTCAAATAGTAAACTCCTTATCATGATACATAATCAGCACGTTGTTACAAGATTACATTAATATAAATAAACTATAACTGCTAATCAAATATTGGTAATAAGTGATTTAAATAATTTATAATATGTACTAGGTTCTCATCTTTTGATTTTAATTATGCCAATAGAACAGATGTATGTATACACGTACACGTACGAATACAATAAACATTGTTAAAATATACTTAATTAATAACTAATCATGCATCGTGCAGTACTAATAATAATATTTAAGAAGGTATGACAAGAACTCACTGTCAGTCACAATGTGAGCTGCTTGCCATTCATACTACACTAGACAAACTCCAACCATAGTTAACATACCATTTTTAATAAACTAATATTTAAATATTAATATGATTAAAACATTAAGTTAATTTTTTACTTATCTGTTCAGGACGATTTGCATTCCTCTCACTGCACGCACAGGCACCGCCACTGATGAACGACTATGACATTCTACGTTGTATTAATATACACCACCTATTAAAAAAGAATTAATAAAATTTAACTTGACTGGTGCCAGTCGGAATACGGTCCCTTTAATATATGTGTTAAACTTACTATGTATATAAAACTCTTGCTGTTTGTTGTTGAATTAACAAACGAGGGGTCGTCTTTGATTAGTTTTGTCCATCGCTGTTCCATTCTTCGTCTCTTCCATCTATAATATCAAACAATATTATTAACTAATAAATTATATAAACTTACTGCATGTGCTTTGAGTTTTCCCATGAATATTAGATTTAATTAATCGTTTTTAGTGAGTGTTAATTAGATTAGTAATGCTTTCGAGATATTCATCCCATATCCAATGAAAGAATCTCGAATCTCTGCAGCAGACACACTACAGGACTCTTTGCATTTGTCAAGGGAACATATCGGGATTCCTTAGAACTTTGTAACTACAAAAACATAATCATATAATTAATGCAAGCTTAGGGAGTGTTTGACTTGATAATAATATATACTATGTATATTTACCCACACTGAAGGCTATATATATATAATATATATATATATAGAGGAGAAAAAGGGGGAAAAGTGCAGGAAAGAGACAAACCGTAGATGGTCCAAAAACCACATTTGTTGGCATCCATATCTTGCAAGTTGCTGGACAAAGGCCCCTATATAAATAGACCATAGTCCCCACTCTTTATACAAAGCTCTTCTCTCTCCAGCTTCTTCATACTCATTAACTGCAGAGATTAACAAAGTAAATATAAGTTTACCATTTGTTTTTTATATATAATATATCTCTGTTGCTGTTATAGCTTACTACTTGGTAGTGTGCATGTACAAGGTGTGGTCCCTGCCTTCTCATATGCACATACAGCTACTATTTGTGTGAAAAGATCTTCCAGTGTAACACCTGCCACAATGGTGCCTACTCACCATTCTACAATTGGATACATATTCTTCTCACACTTTAAGTACCTTATACGATTGGATTCACATTGCTATAAGATCCCGCGATTCTCTCAATATCAGGTAATATTCTCCTCTCCTTTAATAAAACATGCTTTCTGCAATTATACACTGAAAATGTTAGTCGCTATCTCTTTCTCTATAATCTCCATACATAAATTAAAATGCGAACGAGTCTATGCAGGAATGGGACTGGACTCCGAGTTCACAACGACCGGTATACTCGGGTAAGTAGTTTATTAAAGTCTTTTTTTTTTCCTGTGTGTGAAATAAGAAACTAAAATGGTATTTACCTCAAGAAAAATGAGCGAGATGAAGTTGAAGAATGACCAGCCTCGCAAACCCCGTGTAGTAGTAATCGGAGCGGGCATCTCGGGGCTAGCTGCAGCGCGTCACCTGCACACGAGTTCCAAGTTCCAAGTGACCGTCCTGGAGGCAGCAGTCGGATCGGAGGAAGAATATGCACGTCTCGGTTCGTAACCGGTGAGCAGATCGAGCTGGGTGCGACTTGGATACATGGCATTGAGGGAAGTCCGATATATGAGATTGCAGATAAGTCGGGAGCACTGGAGCAAGACCCGGTCGACCGGTACCGTTCGAATGCATGGACGGTTTCCCGGAGCATCCACCACTCGTTCGACTCTACGGAGGCACCACGGTTGAAACCTCCATCTCACAGAGCATGGCAGCGCTCTACAAGCATCTCATTGCCGAGATAAATGCCTGCCGAGGAGCCGAGCGGCTCGAGGATGGTGACTGTGGTAACCTGGGGACGTTCCTCCGCCGGAGACTCCGTAAGCACATCAACAAACACTCAATCAGCTTGAGTTCTTCCATCCAAGAAGGCGTGTTCGAGATCCAAGAGAACTGGGAGAGGTGCGTAACCGCTGCAGACTCCCTCACTGACATCGACCTCGACTCGTTCAACGAGTACTGGGAGTTTCCCGGTGAGCAGATAACAATCCCTTGCGGATTCTCTTCCGTAGTGCATGCAATCTCCAAGAGCTTGCCCTCTGAAGCGATACAGTTTGGGAAGAAAGTCTCTAAGGTGCTCTGGACCGGCTCTCCCTTGAAGGTCTACTGTGAAGACGGGTCCGCCTTCGAGGCCGATCACATCATCGTCACCGTCTCCCTCGGGTTCTCAAGTCGGAAGCTCTACCAGGCGAGAACCAGGCCAATGTTCGAGCCCCGCCTGCCAAGCTGGAAGCTGGATGCTATAAGGAGGCTCGGTTACGGAGTGGTAGACAAGGTGTTCGTAGGCATGGAACAGGCTGCATATCATCCCAACCTGCAGATGATTCACAAGACGAGACAGAAAGGTGGCGAGGATACAAACGACGTACCACGTTGGATGAGACGGACGCATTCCATGTATCCGATAAACAGGAAGTCAGACGTACTTGTCGGATGGTTTGCCGGGGAGGAGGCCAAGGAGATGGAGAAACTCTCCGACCAAGAGATAGCACAGGGAGTCCAGAAAACACTCACTGCATTCGGAGACAACCGGAAAGTCGCCGGTCTGGAGAAGCCAAACGGTTGCTCTCAGACAGTGAGTATAATGCATGGAAGCTGGAACTCGAATCCTTTGTACAGAGGTTCATACTCGTATGTAGCAGTTGGTTCCAGTGGTGAAGATATAGAGCTTCTAGGAACACCGGTGCCGTCGGATCGAGACGGGCTCCATCTCCCGCTGCTGTTTGCCGGAGAAGCCACGCACAGGGAACAGTACTCTCACCACGCATGGTGCGTATTTTAGTGGCGTAAGGGAGGCCAACCGTCTGCTTAAGCACTACAAGATTCTTAAGTTAGCACAGGATCTTGATAACAACGCTTAATTTATATAATGCAACAAAACAAGTTTCATGTACAACAACAACAGATGAATACGGATGCGTACCTTGGATCGGAAAGCGAGTGCAGTTTGTCGTTTTGAGCTGGTTTGTCTACCTTGATTTTCTTTTCCCTCTTTCTTTCTTTCCCCTCTGAGTGTTGGTTAGACTGTCCGCTGGTAGTTGAGCTGTAGCAAAGAGAAAATGTGAACCGCTTTCAAATAAAAGGGATTATTACTAATATGCATAAATACCTGTATGTGTCAACATACACTTAGTACATGCACATACAACAAAGGCACACAGGCATCTGACATGTGTGTTAAAGTTCCTGTATACTCGAACTTACTTGGATTGTGACTGTGTTTTAAATATTACCACAGGCATATATACATATAGATAGATAGATATATAATTACTCGGAACGGGTTACCTTCGATTGTGACTCGTTCCGTATAGCTTGTAATCATCGAAAGCCAATTCTGAAATATAAAAGAATAAGAAAACTATATATAAAAAAAGAATATTTGTGGTCATAGTTGCTCAATCATTGTGGTGCTCCCTGTTACAGCAAGTTGTATATTAGTAACATACATATACACATATGCACACACACACACACAACACACACATACGACAGCTGCCGCTTTCCACTGACGTATGTAAAACCAAACAACACAAACAATTCATACTACTTTGCGGATGCAACGCACTTTGTTCTGTGTGTTTTATATATCTATATATACATATATACTATATATATATACACACGCACACGCACACGCACACGCACACCACACCCACCCACACACACACACACACACACACACACACACACACACACATATATATATATATATATGAAGGATTGTGACTTATACCTGCAAGGTCAGCATAAGTCTTTTCTTCTCTAATTCCGAAACTCGGCGATTGAATGCACCAGATATTATGCAAAAACACACGTACACGCATACATCCACACACGCACGCATGGTGTGTATTCATCTGTGTACAACGTGGGACATGTGTGACTACAAAATCTCTGCCATTGTACCTCTAGAATATATTGCCAGATCATTTCAAACCCTAAACCCATGTTTTAGGGTTCATGCACATTTTATTGGTAGTATTTTAAGATATGATATAAATATACATATTTATAAATATTTAAATACATATTTTATATATATATACAAGTTTCAATTATGAAACTTTCAATTCAATTAAATTAAAGTTAACTGATTCATTTAAATTCCTTAATAACTTTTGAAATTGTTAAAACATTATTGATTTCTATTAAATGTATAAGTAATTATTTAATACATTATTTGGTATATATAAGTTTCTTTAATACTTCTATTTTATTTTATTTTTTAATATTTGTCAATTAATTAATTAATTACTACTAATACAAAAGAGGACTGATTCTAAAACCGTTCCAAACTTTCAGTGTGAAATTTCCCATAACACGTAATATATATTATTATAATAATAATTAATTAATGAATTTAATATTAAATTTATATTTATCTAGACGATAAGATTGACTAAATAAACTAAGCTTGTAAATTATAAACAAATTAAAATTAAATTAGTTAAATATGATACATTGTATTGTATGTTGTCTTTTGGATAGATTATTTTAAAAAAAACACAAGTAATCTTCTGACACTATACACACACTCTAAAGAAGACAAGATATATATATATTGATGTGCAAATTAGATATATACGTGTGTAATATATGTATGGTCTTTCTTTGTTCTCTTTCTATAGAAAATCTCTCCCAAGTTTGTCTTTCTCCTACATGTGGGGTAATCCAGGGAAATTTCTAGTTAACTTTCCACATACAATTCCAAGTTATTTTCATTGTGGTGGAATAATAATTTAATTGGTTTAAATATATATGTTAATTAATTAATTGGTATATACTAGAAACCATGAAAAATATGTGTTTAAGAAAATTTATATGTATATAGATGAAATGCACCAAGGTATATTTTGAAATGCATATAAAGTCACTAAAATAATTAACTTAATTAAGTATGATTAAGGGAACTCAATAATATATACATACATGAAGATGTTGGAGTACTTGGAAAAAAAATACAAAGCCTTGCTCTCCAAAATACACATATATATACACACAAACCGTAGAGAGATATGTGTGCGTGGGTGTGTGCGTTATATACAGTAGTTAAGCTTTAGTTTCATAATAAACAGTTTAAAGTAATGAAGTAATTTCTTAATTAGTTTTTATTTATATATAGTATTTTATAGGCTTCCATAATAAGAATAACAACATTAATATACTTTAATGTTTAAGTTATTATTGAGTATAAATTTTTTCTATTGTTATTAAAATTGTAACACATGACACATGAATTCTCTTTTATAACAAGTCTTAAGTTTTGTAATATAAAATGTAAAACAAAATGTTAAATTGATTTTGAAGCCAATATTTGAAAATGAACAATATGTTTATATATATATATATGTGTGTGTGTGTGTGTGTGTGTGTACTGGGCATCGAAGCCAGGACATTGATACATTATTAAGGAGCCGTTAATTAAATATTAACACCTGATGAGAATAGATCTTTTGATTACTTTTGATTATATGTTTTAAATCAATATAAAATTAAAAACACTATTTAGTTTGCATATTTATATATACACATATATAACATACAGAATATATCATATAGAATGTATTTGTAAGTAATGTATATATTTATAAATTTCATATAAATATTAAATAAATTTGTCAATATATATTTGATAAGCTAATTACTATTATATAGTACTTAAAGGGTGAATATCACAGCACATATTCTGGAAATAAATAAATATAGATATTTTAAATATCTATCTAGAAAAATTATTTCTGTATTTGAAATACGAAATGTGAAGTATTTTATAATTATTAGTAGATTATAAAACTTGTTAATATATGTTTATAACAGCTGAAGAAGGCGAAAGATGGTGGCAATTACTAAGTTGACAGTGTATCAATCTACACACGCACACGCACACACAAGATGCGTGTGTGTCTGTATATATATATATATATATATATGTATGTATGTATGTAGTTTTAGTTTTAAGATTAGATGAACGCTGTAAATAAAATGGGAATATATATAAAAAAAATTAATTAATACTTACATATTAATTATTAATGTTTTAAATATACATTTTAAAAAATATTATTTCTTTAAACCTATATTATTCTAAAACTTATTTATTTATATTAAAAATGCCAATTAAATAATAAACATTATTAATTATAAAATGAGATTATAGATATTCCCATTTTAGTTATAACGTTCATTAATAGAGACAATAGTTAAAGTTTTAGTTCGTATAAACGGTTTAACGTAGCGAATTATTTTTTTAATTAACTTTCATTTATATGTAATACTTTGGTACCATCGACACAACTCATATATTTTCTTCGTTTCATCTCATATAAATTAATTGAAATTATTTCCACCGTATATAGTTTGGTTAACCTTTGAAATAATATTTATTTAAAATTTTAAAAATGTGGCATACTTTATATTATACAATCAAGTTCTATATTAAAATTTATTAATTAGTTTATATGTTTATTTATATAATAATTACACTTAAAAAAGTAGAAAAAATCACAAAAAACACCTGTAAAACTTAGGAAATGTCACTTGGCCACAAATCATATGGTGGAACCTTCTAGTCATGTTGATTATGTTTGTATAATATATTGAGTCATAAAATTAAAAATTAATTAATGTACATATATTTTATAATATGAATATATATTATAAATATTAAATTTATATTTAAATTTTTATCATGTTGTAACTAAAATGGGCATGATAGACGAAAATGAGAATATAAAATAAATATTAATTAATACTTAAGTTTTAATTCTTAATTAATTATTTAATAAATATATATTTAAATCTTTTTTTAAACATATATTATTCTAAAGAATATTTGTTTAATATTAAAAAATATTATTTAAATATTTAAAATTATTAACATTATTAAGAAATGGGACTTAATAAGTTATTATATGTGGTCCCCTTGTGTCTAAATATCAAAATATATATAACGACAGATTTGACTTTGGGATGTCTACATATAATAATATATAAATATTACATATATAGATATAAATAAATAATATCTAATATATATTTTGAGTTTGATATAGGAAATGATTTAGATTAAATTTCTTTGCGAATATACTTCGTGACACGGATTACATTTCTCAACCACATAGTATTTTTAATAATAACGTCTTTGTAATACTTGAATTATTATTATGTAAGTTTCATGCTGTTAATTAATTAATTTAAATAAAAACTTCAAGCCTTAATATTTTAAAGTGGAATTACAAACACAATTATTTAAATATGTATATTACTTGTTTTCATTTGTGGCAGCTGCAGTCGTTGCAATTGCAATTAGGTCCACACTTGCATCCATTCTCCTCACCAGCAACCGTGTAGTACTCCTCACTGCATTTTGTAATAATTAATAACAAAAACTATATAATTTATATAGTTTTGATAAGTATTATAAAGCTATTTAATTTTAAAATTTGAAATTTATATAAAAATAAAAAATTAAAATACCTCATGCCAGATGCAGTCTCGCTCATAAGAACGGTGTCATCAAATGAGCGCTCACAGCTGCAAATATCACCAAATTATTTCTAATATGACATAATAAAAATAAAATCTAATTTTATATAAAAGAAATTAATTAAAATTTAAAACCATAATAAATATACTGACTTGCAACTTCCACTGTTGCAGTTGCAGTTGGGGCCGCAGTTGCACTTCCCAGAAGACATTTCCTTAAACTTTTTTGACTAAGAGAAAGAAAATTACAAAGAAGGGCTGTGTTGAAGAAACACTCTGAACCGCGTCCATTTATACACTGGTAGCCGGTCATGCCACCGGCTATAGCAGGTAAAAATGGATCTCTTTCGTGTCCTCAACCATGTTGATGATGTCATATCTTAAATAATTAAGAAAAATATATATAATAAACTACAGGTCACAGTAAGATTAAACAATCAAAGCATAACAGACTAAGTATAAATATATACAGAATTACATATGTGACGTGCGATAATATACATGTCTTCGCCTACGTGGAGTTCCGTGTATAAGAAAATTTGACTAGATAAGGTTGAAGACTTTTTATAATGATTATATACTTCATTTAATATTTTTAAAGTCACATAGCCGCTTTTCTATGATGAGTTTTTACTTTCACATATTTAAATTTATATACATAATTTGAATTTATGTTATGTATATTATAAAAAGACCTTATGCAATTTTTAAAAAAAATTGAGGTCACATTTGAGCATCTAATGTCACGCATGAAAAATAATGCGACTTTTAATAATTAAATATTTTTATTTATTTTCTATAAAATTTATATATAGGATCTAAGTATTAAACATTAAATAATATAATATAGATTTATATATTTATTAATAAAATACTATATTAAATAAAAATTATATTCTTATTATGTCCACATAAATATATTGTATAAATTATTTGCAATATAACTTTGGACCCACAGTGCATAGTATATATATTATATGCATACATTAATGAACAAAATAGAATTTTAAATTAAATTTAAATTTAAATACATGTACAAATATATTATATTTATGTTAGATACATAAGTATTTGTGCAAATTGAACACCATAACATCAGGTTAGGCCGTTTAAGTGACACAGTTTAAGGATTTCTTATAGACGAGTGCGAAACAAATTAATATAAATTATATAAAGTATATAGTTATATTTAAATTATGTTAAAGGTGCCCATATATATATACTCGTGTGCCATAGTTAAAATTAAAATTTAGTTGTAGAGGTACCTCAGGTTTCCTTGTGCTATATAAAGAATAATGATTAATTAAAAGCTTAAAAATTTTTGTTTTTATTATTAATTAATTCATTTCCCATGTCAAACCTACTTCCTCTTTGTGGACATACGCGCCTTTCAAGCATAGTAAAACGTATAAATTACACACGTACACAGATGTGACTTATAATACACGATGTATGAACCTTAGGAGAATGAAAGAGTATATACTGTTAAATACGCAAGTTGAAGTAATTAATTACTATAATATTAATTAATTACTCTTAAATATATATATATAATCTGGCTATGGATGCCAGTCAATATAAAACAGATGACCATCGTATACAAGTCAAAGTATATATACATCGTTATACGTATAGATGTATACACGCAAATGCTAGTTTTTAGTAGATTACACACTTTTTTTATAAGCACGTATATATATATTTAATAAGATTTCAGACAACAATATATATATATATATATTATTATATTCTTGAACTCTTAATAATTTATTTTATTTCTTTTTAAAAGATATAAACTTCAAAATTTATTTATTTAAAGTAAGAATAAAAACCAATATTATTACATATATACTGCAATAATACGATTTCATTTGTGGCAGCGTCTATTTGTTAAATGATGTTTTTCACACTAGGGACTAGCTTGTTTTTGTGTTATTGATTTAAGTTCACAAGTCAAACTCGTGGTCAATTCTAATTTACTATAATTTAAATAAGGGGCCTCTGCGTAATACAGCCCCCCTCGCAATGTAGCCGTTGAGCCAGTGGTGTTGCTAAGGCAACATCCTAATTTCCAACGACTAATTAATCAATGACATGAATTGATATGCATTAGGTATGCATATCAATTAAACCACTATACCATTAATTACTCAACATTAAATAAATGTAAACTATATAAACTGTATTTTGTAAATTTTAATTGTAATTCTTACTTATTTAGATTGCTTTGTTCTTTTTATTGATTTTATTTCTTTTAGAATGGAGTATGTAGTGATGCTCAACATAGTGTTTTTTCTTTTCGTGAGCTTTTAAAGAAAATGTCTACACTTATAAATACTTACCGGTTATATGTTGATCTTGATTTTTTATCGAAAATAAGACCATGTGTGCATTGTGATCAAGCAATGAAACTACGCATAAATAAAAGAGGTTGCAAAGATAGGATAAAGTGAAATGTAAGCATTGTGATACAATTTATTCTTTACAAATAGGTACATGGTTTACAAACTTTAACTTTACGTTGATCCAGATAATATGGGTAATATATTAATGGTTAATTAAAATGCGAGCAGTACAAGCACAAATCAAATGTAATATCAGGGGATCACATAAAATCATATATTGATACAATTTTTGTTGGGATATTTATAATAGAAGTTTGGAAAGAGTAAATCAAAAGATCAAAAGTCCTAGTATGAACATATGTAGAAGTTTTTAAGATTGATTTAGGTTACTTTAATTTGTATTATTTAAAATCATTTAGATTTTAATATATGTTGGTGTTTTAATTTATTTTTTTTAGCTAAATTTTATTATATTTACATGACCATTTCTAAACATTTATAATGGATAATGCCAAATTCAATTTTTACTTATAGTCAATTTAATTTACTAGTTAGTTATGGACCCTTAGGGTGGTGTTACATGTGGGCGAATCCGGGGAAAATTAAGGATTCAGACTCAATTTCACCATGTTACATGTAAAAAAAATCCTGAATAAGTGTTCGGGTCCGGAATCACATTCGGAACCCCAAGGGGGGTTCCAAATAAATTCCGAATGCCCCAAACGACCACATGGCAGCTGAGCTATACTATGTTTGTGCCAAATCATTCTAGGTTGTGAATGTCGGGAGAAGGAATGTCGGAATTGGATATGGAGGGCTTTGTTGATGCGACGATGCCTTCCCCTCAAGGAAATTCATCATCATCAGGTGGTAAGAAGGGTAGATCTGTAGCTGTGCAAGAGCTCTATGACAAGCGCAAGGGGAAAACCTGGACTGAAGAGGAACTCACCATTCTGATCTTTGCAAAGAGGGAAGATGACAACAAATATCAAGGTGGGGGAGCTAGAGAGAAAGGGAAGAAGAAGGCTGATAGGTGGGAGAGATTGAAATGTTTTGCTTGCAACATAAGCTCTACAGAGATGCAAGTCAACTCATGAAATGGTGGGAGTAGCTGAAGACAGAGTTCAACAAGATTTATGACTATGAAAAGGCCGTGCCAAGTGGTCACAATAGTTACTGGTCAATGACTCCTGTTGAGAAAAAGCATAGGAAGTTTGCTGATATGAGTAGGTCTTTATTTGAACAAATGCATATCATCTGGTAGAGAATAAGACGGTGGAGCTTGGGGGCTTGGTTAGTGACACATCTGGCTCAAGGTTTGCATCTGCAACAACACCATGAGCTGAAGTAGAGGCCACAGAAGATGAGGAACATGGTTCAGGTATTTTTTAAATTATTTTTTAAAAGTTTTTATAGAACTTACAAAAGATTTTGTTGTTTTAGAAAACGATCATGAACCTGAGACCAAGAAAGGCAATGAATCAACTTCTACAACTGGTAAAAAAGGAAACGATTGCCTCGTGGTTCTGGGGATTTGATCAAGCAGCTGAAGAAAGCTCAGGAGGCTCAGATGGAGTTGCAAAAGTAGCTTCTAGAGATGCAAAAAGAACACAGTAATGAGGCTCTGCAGTTATAGAAGGAATCAGTTGTAGCACTGATTGAGTCCTCAAATGCTCAAACTAGAGAGCTCACAGAAGCCATTGGAGGTGTTTAGCGTGTGATGGAATCATCCAACGACATCATGAAAAGCTTTTTGAACATGTAGATGTCCAACGTTTTGTGTGTTTGTTTTTTTTCTCTTTTTTTTTGTCTTTTATTTTATTTTTTATTTTTTCTGTCACGGAGACTAATCTATTGTAGCTTTTAAATATTTATCTTTTTTTTACATAAATATTTTGAACTACAATGTATTAATATAGTTTACAATTATCTTTCTAAAAACATCTCCTAGTCTAGAAAATCCTGGTGCAAAAATCGTGTTGTATCCGAGATCAGGATTATCACCTATCCATTCCTCAAAAAACCTGTCACCCTTGTCCATGATAATATTGTGCAAAATAACACAACATTGGATAGCATTAGACACAAGGTAAGGGTCCCCTATATAAATTGTTCTAGCCAGATACCTCCATTGCATTTTTAGTTGGCCAAATGCTCGCTCCACAGCGATCCGTGTTGATGAGTGCATGTAGTTCCAATCTGAAAACTCATACATACGGTGAGGAAAAGGGGTCAACATACCAGGTCTCAGATCATACCCACCGTCTGCAATAAGGTACTCAGGGATAGGCCCAGATGTTTTGAAATCACATGCCTGCAAGTCTTTGTTTTGCATCTACCAGCTGTTTGAAAGTACTCCTTTGCCAAACTCTACGATCGTTGCATGAACCTGGCATCCCCTAAAAAACATCAAGAAACTGAGACTTACTATCCACAATGGCTTGCACTTTCATGCTAATCTTCTGCTTGTAATCCCTTCATTCCCTAGAATCAGAGTCCACAGGCAGCTCCAGAGCAACATGAGTGCAGTCAATAGCTCCCACGCAGTTAGGAAACCATGAATCTTTTGAAAACCTCGCTTCACCTCCTGAAGTTCAGTGTTGGTTGGCCAACGAACATGTCGTGGCCCAAGATGAGTGATCAAGGCCTTCACAAAGTGCTTGAATGTTATGATGCATGTGGAGTGGCTGCAACCAAAGAGCGTTCCAATCCCAAGCTAGGTATCCCTAGTTGCTAATCTTCTCAACGACAAAGCCACCTGTTTTGCCACTGAGTTACTCCTTCCGCGTATTGTTCTCAATCCTGGGGGTGGATGGCGAACCAACTCCTCATGCAAAACCTCACAGAGATAATCGAATGTTGACGTGCTCACCCTAAAAAATTGTCTCCATTGTTCAGGATCAACTCTTTTCACCTTAGTGTAAAACAAATCCCCAATGCAAGGATCGTGTTTGATGTAATAATCACCTATGATTCTGTCTCTAGGAAGCTTGCCATTCCGAAGTTCTTGAAAAAGAAAGCAGTTGTTGAATCACAAAGAAATCCCCTTTTTTAACAACTGCTTGAAAATGAAACTGAAGAACAGAGAACCTGTGAACTTGAGCTTGTCTCCAGTGCTTGAACAACAACAAAACCTGTTGGAACATAGCCTTGAGCAAGTTGAACCATCTATGGACAAGAAGAAGTTGTCGCCGCCTTTGCTGGTTCATCGGGAGAATCATTGTTTATGTGGCACCTAATGAGGTGGAATATCGTGTAACAAGAATAACACATGAAAAAGTATAAATGAAAGTATATTCATGTTTACCCTATCCGGAATCCTTCACCCGGGATCTTAAGTTTCCGAATCCGGACCCACATGTAACACCACCCTTAGTAACACTTAACAATTCCATATATACCATTAAGAGGCCCCTCCTCTTATTTAGGGCTAATTTGGGGCTAATTTGGGCAGCTCTGCACAACTCATGCATATCATGCATGAGTGCATATCATGTCATTTGTGATATGCAGGTTGCACGTGAATATATAAATTAAAATTTAATTATTACTATTATAAGGTGGAGGAGATTGATGAAGTAAAATTTAGTAAATGTAAGTGTAATGTTGGTTGTCAAGTACCTGGTCAATAGGTGTTTGGATATTGAACATGATTTGAATCGTATGTTTTTAGTTCTTATAGAAAACTTTGACTAATATTTTGTGAGAATATGTTGAAGTAAGTATCACAATTTATAGTTATCAATGGGCAGGTTACAATATAACTTAGTGGAATCAACTGGGTTATCAATATTTTACAGTAAATCAATCTCAATAGTTTGTTGATCCAGTTACATGTGTACACACAAATCGGATTGAATCGATAGCTACAAAAACATTTTTACCAAAACATGATACAATAAACAATTTTATAGAGTTATTTTCAGAAATATATGTGGCGTAAAAGGTAATTATTATTTTTTAATTGAAATTTATTTACTAATTCTTATTATATTTACTTTTAGGTTTGTAGTAGAAAAAGAAGATTCTTTTAATATTTCTGCAAGCATGTAAAAATGTATAACCAAGAAGTTAAATGTGAATGTACTTAGACAAACTTATCAAATATACAAAATAAAAATGTTTGCATCCCACATAATATTTATTTTTAATTTCTCTTTTTATAAAATCTTTGTAGGTGCACATTGGTATTTGTTAATGTTTATGGTATCAAAATAGCCTTTGGACATGGTAGATTGTACCTTGTAGGTTCATATATGCTATTGATCTTTTGCAATATCTTAACATTGGTCACCATTTTGTATACATTGTTTAGTTACTTTAGAGACAATAAACTTGTAAGGCACTTGATTACCATTTTGTTGTGGACGTGTGTTTAGGTCCACAAGAGTTTCTTGTGTATGTGGTTGAGGAATGTCACCTACACCCATGTGGAAACCACCTACTCTAATAAGTCTCATCAGTTTCTTCCTTGTAAGACTAGTCCCTTCATCCACATGTCATAAATCGGAAATGTCAGTCGAATTAGTCATGACAGTATCAACAACTCTATGAACATGTCTAACATATGAACCATAAAAGTAAATCCAAACCCATTTTTTGTGGTTGTCACATATGCATTTCATGTAAAAGCTTGGAATTGGTGGTGAGCAGATGAACTGTCCGATCAGACAAAAGCTTTACATGGACCATGTCCTACATCAATATTAACACATCTTGGACCAAGTCTCCAAGTAGCCCATTTGTTTCTTTGCACTTTTTACTCCTTAACCATCGTGCATGACTCCATTGGTGGCAATGAGCCATCCTCTCTTATTGCTTATGTTGGTGAAACACTTCCATTTGCATGGCATTCACTAACATCATTAATCAAGTCGATATTTCTATAGAGGACTATGGTCTTGGTGTTATTTGTAGATTAAATTCTAGTCTTTAAGCATTATTTTCAATTGCAACTTCATCAAACTCACACTGTCTTTTAGATTCTGTTATTCTATCATTGTCAAGATGAGCACCTCCATTGTGACTTGGGCCGTGATACCTCGCTTTTCTTGGTAGGGAATCACTGGTTTCGGACTCTGACAGCTCCCCCAACACGAGACCATCCTTCGATAACTAAAACATTGTCGCTAGCTCATCGGCCCTACGTAGAAGGACGTGTGCCTCCCAAGTTAAATCGGATCCCTAATTGCATGGTCTTAATGGTCTCCATTGTGTGTGATTGGATGAACAATTTGGCTATCTTGGCAAACCCTAGGTTTTCACTTCTCCCCAAGGGAGGTTGAAAAACCCGAACAAGCGCATCTGCTTTCTGACCTCCCAAATGTCAAGTTGCTCAATCAAATTCTTGAACCTAGAGTACCTGGATGTAATGAACTCTATTGTCCTCTCCTAGATTCCATAGGACACCCAAATCTTCTAGATGAATGCTAGTTTGTTGCGTTAGGTTCATTTCATTGTCATGGTGATGGAGTGTTAGACTGTTATGTTGGGAGGTGAGTGGACCTGCTATAAAGTGAGAGAGATGTGTGCCCTATGCTTACTTCTATAATCCTTTTAAGGGTGTTGCCGATGTGGTTTGCCTAATGATGTCATTTGAGGTGACTGGCGCATTTATGCTTGCACCTTGATTATATAATGATGGCACCGCCTAACCATCATTACCTTCATAATATGTACTCCAGTTCTATGTGAGCATTGATGTACACCAGTTGAGGTTTCTTATATGTGCCCATGTTTACTTATTTTACCATTGCCTTAGGGGCCATGTTCCACCCGTACATAGGCTTGTCGTGGTATTCCTCTTGGGCAAGCGGAGTGATGTGCCTCAGTTCTTTCCATAGAACAAGCCACCTTGGAGCTTGTGCTTATGGGGCTTCCCTCTTGACCTCCATCCTAGTCATGTGGTATGTGTGGTGGTCTCTTGTACCTCATGATGAAGGTCTACATCTCCTACAATGAACAAGTCCAAAAGACAAGTGAGAAGGTTGCTTCTTCATTGTCGTCAAGCCCTTTGCTCTAGTCTGGCACATGGTATTCTTGCGATTGGACCTCCGATGGTGGTACTTGAACTTGCTTTGTTGTGACATATATCAATCCCTTTTTGGTGAGGAATCTTACTTGCTAGTGCTCCTAGTGAGTCACGGATGGCTTAGGAGTAGGTGAAACCCCCTTTTGCTTGCATGTCGAGGATAATGATGTTTATTATGAACTTGGCACTTTGAATCTTGATTTTTACCTTCCTCATGATGCCTTTGGGTGTCACCTTGGCTTGGTTCGTCATATGTACAAGGAAGGGTGAAGGCTTCGGGGGTGGCATTCCTAGCTCTTGATGGAGATCAACCAACATGATGTTCACTCCCGAACCTTTGTTCACGATGATGTTGTGGACAATGCTGCCCGCAACTTGGAATGGTATGGCCGGCACGTCATCCATGAAGTCCCCTACTATTGTTGCAACCCTCGGTGGATTTATGTGTAGCTCTTGAGTGAGGACATTATATAACCTGGGGAATAGGAAAAGTAGCTCACCTATAGTTATTGATACCTGGGTTTTTCGTATTTTGCCCCTGAGTCTTTCTAAATCCCTGTCGTTCCCCCTAATTCTTGGCCCTGAGTGAGTCTTATATGTTCTGCGGCAACCCCACTTCGGTGTGCTTCTTCACCCACTATCCCAACTCAATGGGTTCTACTGCTAGCTCTTCTTTGATGGACTCCTCATTGTCTTTGTTCTCTAGGTTGATTGAATGTCTTGCCTCTTCTGCCCGTTGAGCTCATGAGATTGTGATTACCCTACATTATAGCTTTAGTGGTACTACTGCTACATGGTTGGCTTGTAACATGGAGGTTGGTGTCAAGGAAGAGGTGGTCGGGCGGTTTGCTACCTTTGTGGGTCCCAACATGTGCACTTTTAGTGTTGGCTTGATCATTGAGATTAAGAAACAACGATAGAGCGGGTGGTGACCACTGCACAAGGTGTAGACCATCTCTTAGCATTCCAGTCATCTATCCATGTCATCATACATTGGCCAATACTATTGTTGCTCTTAGAAGCGTGACCTCCGACCGCACTCCCTCGATCGTAACCTTTTGTGGACTGGTCATTTTGTCAGTCATGTGCCTTGGTCCCTTTGGTTGTCCATGTCTACCTCCAGCTTCCATTTGACTGCTAATGCGGCTACCTAAGGTAGCAGGTTGCTCATGACCTTGGTCAACCGATATCAATCATTTGTGTTGTGGGATCCACGGACATTACATACCCTATAGTACTTGTTTCCGTGTGCTGTGTATCCTAATTGGGCAATAGTTGCAATCAAGTCCTTCTTTCAAATTGCAACCATGTAGGCCTCTTCTCGTGGTAGTTGTCCTTGCGTTTTGGTTCCTGAGTGCCGTTCCCTTCTCACGGGCCTTGGGGCATCTAAGAAGTTCTCCTTGTTTGTGGTAGTGTCGTTCACCCTTCAGCATCGAATTTGTCTTGTGTCTTCCTCTTTTGGTGCCTCTCAACTTCCCGCTTTTTAGCTTCTTGGTGTACTGAGTAATTTTTAAACATTCGATTGTTGTCCAACCCGATCCATTTGCAAATCTCCGGCTGCAATCCCTTTTGGTACCACATTTTCTTGGCAAGGTTGACCGATGGATCTCTTAGCTAGGCAATATACCCCAACATGTGAACCGTGTATTCGTTGACTGACTCCTTCGCTTTTTACTTCAAGTTAGTTAGCTTATAAATTACCTCCTTGCTCTTCTCCTCTTGAAAAGTGTCCAAGAACACTTTCCAAACGAACTCCCACCAAGCTCCTTCATTTGTCTTGTGGAATCGCATCCACCAGGCACGTGCCTTCTTGTTTAGGGTGCATGTGAATGCACTCAACTTCTTATGGTTGTTGATTATACTTCTTAGCTCGTACACCTGTTCGAACTTGTGCACTTGTTGGTTGGTGTCTTTGCCTTTCGCTTCCCAAAATGTGAGTAAGGCCACTATTATTGTGCTCTCCTACATCCAGTTGAGCATATGGGTTAGTAAGGTTACTTGGTCTATTGCTATGGCTTCCCATTGCTCTTGGGAAGTATTTCAGTCTGGTCCCTTAGCTTTGGACGTGCTGAGGTCCATGTCTTGGTACCCTGCAAGTACCTTCTTCTTCCCTCTCACACATGCCCTTCCATTCAAGGTTGATGACGAGGATGGCCTCCTCTCGGCTATCCCTCGAGGGTCCCCTTTGCAAGACCAACATGTCTACTAGTGATGCGGCATTTCTCAATTAGACAGTATCCCCTCGTTTAGCAGTTGTCTTGGCAGGACCCTGTGACATTGCGAAATCTTCTTGTGGTGTCGTGACTATCATAGCTGCCAGGGTAGATTTTCCTTGCCTTGAGATGGTATCCCCTCATCTCTTGATTGTTGCAGCTTTGTCGTACGCCTTTGCGGAATTCCCTTGTGTGGTCGATGTCAAGCCACGATCCAGGAACCAGAAAGAGAACAGGATTCCAAGAACAAAAAGGCTTGACTCAGGAGCAAGACTAGGTGCAGGACAGGATTCAGGAGCAAGACAGGAACATGATAAGATCCGGGAGCAAGACAGGAAGGTGCAGGACAGGATCTAGAAGCGAGACAAGGAAAGAACAAGAAGCAAGGAGCAAAACAAGAACAAGATAAGACAAGATTGATCGTAGTAAGACTAGTGCTGATAGTAACTGATTGTACAACAATTAGGTTGGAGCTTTTATGCTCACAACTCCAAGAGCTAATCTAGGCATGAGTGCTAAAAGTGATTGCATGTATCTAAAAGTGGCTGCATGCATGCAAAGGCTAAGATGAGTCCACATGTCCCTTATCCTCTAGGCATATCCTGGGAATATCTTGTAGAAATATCCTGCAACCCATATCATGTATCCGGAATCCCTATAGGAATATCATGTAACCCGTATCCTGTATCCGGGATCCTGTATCCTGTATTGGGTCGTGACAGCACCTCCTCCTTAAAGACGAGTTCCATGAGTCTTGGGACCTGGTTTAGTAGGATAATGCCGATGAAAGGTAGCAACCTTGGAAGAAGCATGGAGTAAGTTGGATGCAGGTTCCCAAGTGCGATCAGTAGGCAAATAACCTTTCCAATAACGCCAGTATTGGAGTTGGCGGCGATGAAGACGAGAATCAAGGATGGCTGCAACTTCGTACTCAGGTTCATTGTCACTGATCACAGGAGAGGGAGGAAAGAAGCATGACCAAGAAGAGAAGAAGGATGATACGGCTCCAACAAGGAGGTGTGAAATACAGGATAAGTTTCACCGAAATGGTAATTTGAATCAAAAAGCTACAGGATTAACCTCCGCCACAATCCTGTAAGAGCCCAATCGTTGAAAATCCAACTTAAAAAAAGGCTTGTTCGTGCGAATATGTCGACGAAGAAGCACACGAGATCACCGTTCATCTTCAGCAAGCACAGGAACAATATAAGCATCATGCTAATGCTTACCGTCAGCCGGCACCTGCACCCGAAGATCATCATGTACATAATGAAGATGCTGGAGACGATCCTGTACTGCAGGAGCGGAAGTAGGAGAAGTAGGAGGAGTAAAGTCAAAACATGGATGGGAGCTTGTAAGAGTAAAGAAAGGTGTTTAGCCTGAACGGAGTTATTGTAGGCAAACTCTTCCATTAGAAGAAGGTCCAACTAGATGTCCTGTTAGTAACTGATGAAGCAGCGAAGATATTGTTCCAAGGTCTGAATCGTGCGTTCTGACTGCCCATCAGTTTATGGATGATATCCTGAAGAAAGATCCACTTTAATGTGTAGGCTTCGAAGAAGCTCTTGCCAAAACTTGGACATGAATTGTGGGCCTTGATCGGAAACAATGCTCTCAGAAGACATGATGTCGGAACACTTCACGGATCACCAACTCAGCAGTTGTCTGACCTATAGCTGTCTTGTTGCAAGGTAGGAAATGAGTTTGTTTGGTGAAACGGTCAACCACCATAAGAACTACATCGAATCCACAAGAAGGAAGAAGATCTGTGAAGAAATCCATAGAAATGGATCTCCAAGGAGTAGAAGGAATAGGAAGAGGACGAAGAAGACCAGAGGATTCATGACGAGCATCTTCGACCTGTTACAAGTGTCATAGCTTCGTACAAACCTTTCCACAAAACCTCGCAACTCAAGCCACCAATAGTTGCGAGTCACCAACTCCACTGTCTTGGCCACACCAAAATGTCCTGTAGCCGGGGTATCATGACAATCCTGTACCACACAGTTCTAGAAATACCAACAAAAACGTACAGGAGACCTTCCCGGTACAAGAGTCCATCCTGTATGGCGAACAACTTGTAGTTTGAGCGGGAACTGGAGGAAGAGGAACTTGCAATGTCAAGATGAATGTGTGAGAACACATTCTTTGCCAAGTCGTTTGTAGCCAACTGCGAACGGATGTCCTGTAGGAGTGTTGAATTTGTTGGAGCCTGATGAACATGTAGTGCTGCAAGCCGGAATTGATCAGGACCCAACAACACTTACCTTTGACAATCATATGCAAGATCGCCCGGGATCGGTGCAAGGTAAGAGCGCCTAGACAATGCGTCCGCCTTGCCATTCTGAAAACAAGGCCTGTAGACGATGACAAAATTAAAACGATAAGAACTCTGCCCACCTAGCCTGTCGTCGACTAAGAACTCGAGCTATTTGAAAATACTCCAGGTTCTTATGATCGTAAGAACCTGTACAGGATGTGCAACACCTTCCAAGAAATGCCGCCACTCCTCAAATGAATCCACAATGGCCTTGAGTTCCTTGTCATGAATCTCGTAATTGATCTTCGCTGAAAGGAACTTATGAGAGTGAAAGGCTACAGGATGAAGCAACTTGTCTTCTCCAACTTGTGATAGGACGGATCCTACTGCAAAATCTGAGGCATCTACTTCAACGAAGAAGGGACGAGAAGGATCAGGATGTGCTAAAATCGGAGCTGTCGTGAAGGCGTTCTTGATTATTGTGAATGCATGTTCCGCCTTATTGGATCAAGAGAAAAACCCTGTGCACTTGGTGAGTTCCGTGAGTGGAAGTACACATTTGGAGAAGTCCTATATGAACCGCCTGTAGAAGTTTGCAAAGCCAAGGAAACATTGTACATCTCGTACAGACTTGGGCCTCTCCCACTCCACGATGGTCTTCACCTTGTGCATGTCCATGGAAACGCCAGCAGGAGAGACGATGTAGCCCAAGAACTCCACAGAATCCCTATTGAAAAACACTTCTCCAACTTCGCATACAGGCCATGCTCACGTAGAACCAACCGTACATGCTTGTCATGTGCTGCCTGGTCCTTGGAGAAAATCAAAATGTCGTCGAGGTAGATCACCACAAACTGGTCCAAGAAGTCACGAAAGATGTTGTTCACCATGTGTTGAACAAGGTTGGGGCATTGGTAAGTCCGAAAGGCATCACCGTGTACTCGAAGTGTCCATACCTTGTACGAAAGGCAGTCTTCCACTCATGCCTGGACGAATCCATACAAGATTGTAGGCCCCTCGTAAGTCAATCTTCGTGAACACCTTTGCTCCTCAGCCAATCGAGAAGTTCTAGGATCAATGGTAATGGGTACTGGTTCCGAATGATGACTTGATTCAAACCCCTATAGTCCACAACAACATAAACTCTCATCCTTCTTCTTGACAAAGAAGATAGGTGCTCCTATAGAAGATTTGAGTGACGAATGAAGCTAGATGCCAAGTTGTCCTTGATGTACTGACGAAGAACTTCCAACTCTGTGGGTGACAATGCATATATCGGTTCGAATTGTGAAATTTTCCTTCCGCAAGATCAATAGACAATCGTAGGACCTATGAACAGAAAGAACTGCAACCTTGTGTTTATCAAAAACGTCATGAAAGGAGTATACTTGGATGGTAAGGAAAAAGGAGGAGAAGGAGAAAGAGATTGAAAAATAGGAGAGTCAAATACAGGAAAGGTAGAAGAGGACGTAGGAGTTACTTGAAAGGCAAAAAGATGGAAAGGAGCAAGATCAGTGGCAAGTTCATGCATGGTAGTGGTAAGAACTCGGAGAGGAGAAGGAGGGAGCTGTGACTAAAAAAGGAAGGATTTTGGGGGGTGGAACAGAAGCAGAGTAACAAAAGGAGGCAGGATTGGAAAAACCTGTGTGAATGTTGACGAATGTACAGGATTGGAAGAATCCTGTACAGAAGTCGTGGTTCACAGGAGTGAGGAAAGCTTGCGAGTGTGCTGACAAACCAACAGGAGGTGGATCCTATTGAGGAGGAACCTTCGACACTGATATAGGATTGGAAGAACCCTGTACAGGAATCCGCAAACTTAAAGGAGTGGAGAGAGCCTGCAGATGTGCTAAGGAATTGACATGAGGTGAATCCTGTTGAGGAGGAGTCTTCAATACTGATATAGGAACATGCATGATTAATCATGTAGCTTGTACTGCCTCAGATGCTAACTGCACGTAGGAAGGTACAAGATTGATCCTGGCTACGGAGAGGAAAACGTGAGCGTCCTAGATCTCCAGTTGATCTGCGGATTTGCAACAACGAACCATGGCATGCCCAAAATGATGGGAGTTGACCGAGACTTGATCAAGTTGAAGGAAATTGAACAGTTGAATGCTCCATGACTGCAAGAGAGAGGTTTAGTAGCATGGGTAATTGCGCCAGAAGCAATCAGACGACCATCAGCTGTCAAGCCACGATCCAGGAACCAGGAAGAGAACAGGATTCCAAGGACATGAAGGCTTGACTCAGGAACAGGACCGAGAGCAGGACAGGAACTAGGAATAGGAACAGGACGGATCTAGGAGCAAGACAGGATCAGGATAGGATCCGGGAGCAAGACAGGAAAGCACAGGATAGGATCCGGGAGCAAGAAGGAACAGACAGGATCCGGACAGGACAGGATCCAGGAACAGGACAGGAAATAGGAGCGAGACAGGAACAGGACAGGAAACAAGACAAGAACAAGACAAGACAAGATTGATCGTAGTAAGACTGGTGTTGATAGTAACTGATTGTACAACAATTAGGTCGGAGCTTTTATGCTCACAACTCCAAGAGCTAATCTAGGCATGCATGCAAAAGTGGTTGCATGCATGCAAAAGTGATTGCATGCATGCAGAGGCTAAGATGAGTCCACATGTCCCTTATCCTCTAGGCATATCCTGTGGCATATCCTGTAGGAATATCCTGTAGGAATATCCTGCAACCGAATCCTGTGTCCGGAATCCTGTAGGAAATCCTGCAACCCATATCCTGTATCCGGAATCCTGTATTCTGTATCGGGTCGTGACAGCACCTCCTCCCTAAAGACGAGTTCCACGAGTCTTGGGACCTGGTTTAGCAGGATAATGCCGATGGAAGGCAGCAACCTTGGAAGAAGCATGGAGTAAGTTGGATGCAGGTTCCCAAGTGCGATCAGTAGGCATACCCTTTCCAATCCACCAAGTATTGGAGTTGGTGACGATGAAGACGAGAGTCAAGGATGGCTGCAACTTCGTACTCAGGTTCGTGTCAATGACCACAGGAGGGGGAGGAGAAGAAACACGACCGGGAAGAGAAGAAGGATGATACGGCTCCAACAAGAGGTGTGAAACACAGGATGAAGTTTCACCGTGGATGGTAACTCGAGTCGGAAAGCTACAGGATTTACCTCCGCCACGATCCTATAAGGGCCCAATCGTTGAAAATCCAACTTAGAAGAAGGCCTGTTGGTGCGAATGTGTCGACGAAGAAGCCACACGAGATCACCAATCTTGTATGCAGGTGCCGGCTGACGGTGAGCATCAGCATGATGCTTGTATCGTTCCTGTGCCTGTTGAAGATGAACCTGGAGATCATCCTGTACCTGCCGAAGATGCTGAAGACGATCCTGTACTGCAGGAGCGGAAGAAGGAGAAGCGGGAGGAGCAAAGTCAAAACGTGGATGGTGGCCTGTAAGAGCAAAGAAAGGTGTCTGTCCTGTAGATGCGTGATGGAGTTGTTGTAGGCAAACTCCGCCATTGGAAGAGGTCCAACCAGTTGTCCTGCTGGTAACTGATGAAGCAACGAAGATACTGTTCTAAGGTCTGAATTGTGCGTTCGGACTGCCCATCGGTTTGTGGGTGATATCCTGAAGAAAGATCCGCTTTAACCTGTAGACTCCGAAGAAGCTCTCGCCAAAACTTGGACATGAATTGTGGACCTCGATCGGAAACAATGCTCTCAGGAAGACCATGATGTCGGAACACCTCGCGGATCACCAACTCGGCAGTTGTCTGACCTGTAGCTGTCTTGTTGCAGGGTAGGAAATGAGCCTGCTTGGTGAAACGGTCAACCACCACAAGAACTGCATCAAATCCACGAGAAGGAGGAAGATCTGTGAGGAAATCCATAGAAATGGATCTCCAAGGAGCAGAAGGAACAGGAAGAGGACGAAGAAGACCAGAGGGTGCATGATGAGGCATCTTCGACCTGCTACAAGTGTCACAACTCCGTACAAACCTCTCCACAAAACCTCGCAACCCAGGCCACCAATAGTTGCGAGTCACCAACTCCACTGTCTTGGCCACACCAAAATGTCCTGTAGCCGGGGTATCATGACAATCCTGTACCACACGAGTCCTGGAAATACCAACAGGAACGTACAGGAGACCTTCCCGGTACAGGAGTCCATCCTGTATGGTGAACAGGTTGTAGTCTGGACGGGAACTGGAGGAAGAGGAACTTGCAACGTCAGGATGAATGTGTGAGAACACATTCTTTGCCAAGTCGTCTGTAGCCAACTGCGAACGGACGTCCTGTAGGAGTGTTGAATTTGCTGGAGCCTGATGAACCTGCAGTGCCGCAAGCCGGAAATCGATCAGGACCCAACAACACTTGCCTTTGACAGTCAAATGCAGGATCGCCCGGGCTTGGTGCAAGGTAAGAGCGCCTAGACAATGCGTCCGCCTTGCCATTCCGAAAACCGGGCCTGTAGACGATGACGAAGTCAAAACGTGATAGGAACTCTGCCCACCTAGCCTGTCGCCGACTGAGAACTCGAGCCGTTTGAAAGTACTCCAGGTTCTTGTGATCCGTAAGAACTTGTACAGGATGTGCAGCACCTTCCAGGAAATGCCGCCACTCCTCAAACGAATCCACAATGGCCTTGAGTTCCTTGTCATGAATCTCGTAGTTGATCTCCGCCGACAGGAACTTACGAGAGTGAAAAGCTACAGGATGAAGCAACTTGTCCTCTCCAACTTGCGATAGGACGGATCCTACTGCAAAATCCGAGGCATCTGCTTCAATGAAGAAAGGATGAGAAGGGTCAGGATGTGCTAAAATCGGAGCTGTCGTGAAACGTCCTTGAGTGTTGTGAACGCGTGTTCCGCCTTGTCGGACCAAGAGAAAAGCCTGTGCGCTTGGTGAGTTCTGTGAGTGGAAGTACACGCTTGGAGAAGTCCTGTATGAACCGCCTGTAGAAGTTTGCAAAGCCAAGGAAACATTGTACATCTCGTACGACTTGGGCCTCTCCCACTCCACGATGGTCTTCACCTTGTGCATGTCCATGGAAACGCCAGCAGGAGAGACGATGTAGCCCAAGAACTCCACCGAATCCCTATCGAAAAAACACTTCTCCAACTTCGTACAGGCCATGCTCGCGAAGCCGCTCTAAACTAGTCGTACATGCTTGTCATGTGCCGCCTGGTCCTTGGAGAAAATCAAGATGTCGTCGAGGTAGATCACCACAAACTGGTCCAAGAAGTCACGAAGATGTCGTTCACCATGTGTTGGAACAGCTGGGGCATTGGTAAGGCCGAAAGGCATTACCGTGTACTCAAAATGTCCATACCTTGTACGAAAGGCAGTCTTCCACTCATCGCCGGGACGAATCCGTACAAGGTTGTAGGCCCTCGTAAGTCGATCTTCGTGAACACCTTTGCTCCTCGCAGCCGATCGAGAAGTTCCGGGATCAATGGCAACGGGTACCGATTCCGAATGGTGACTTGATTCAAACCCCTGTAGTCCACAACCAAACGTAAACTCCCATCCTTCTTCTTGACAAAGAAGATAGGCGCTCCTGCAGGGGACTTTGAGTGACGAATGAAGCCGGATGCCAAGTTGTCCTCGATGTACTGACGAAGAACCTCCAACTCTGTGGGTGACAATGCATAAATCGGTCCGAATGGTGGAGTCTTTCCTTCCGCAAGATCAATAGGACAGTCGTAGGACCTGTGAACAGGAAGAACTGCAGCCTTGTGCTTGTCAAAAACGTCCTTAAAGTCGTGGTACTTGGATGGTAGGGAAGAAGGAGGAGAAGGAGAAGGAGAAGGAGAAAAAACAGGGAGTCGGATACAGGAAAGGTAGAAGAGGACGTAGGAGTTACTTGAAAGGCAAAAAGGTGGAAAGGAGCAGGATCAGTGGCGAGTTCATGCATGGTAGTGGTAAGAACTCGGAGAGGAGAAGGAGGGAGCTGTGACTGAAAAAGAGGAAGGATCTTGGGGGTGGAACAGAAGCAGGTAACAGAAAGAGCAGGATTGGAAAAAACCTGTGTGGTGTTGATGAGTGTACAGGATTGGAAGAATCCTGTACAGGAGTCCGTGGTTGCGCAAGAGTGGGAAGCCTGCGAATGTGCTGACGAATCAACAGGAGGTGGATCCTGTTGAGGAGGAACCTTCGACACTGATACAGGATTGGAAGAACCCTGTACAGGACACCGCAAACTTACAGGAGTGGGAGAGCCTGCGGATGTGCTGAGGAACTGACATGAGGTGAATCCTGTCGAGGAGGAGTCTTCAACACTGGTACAGGAACAGGCACGGTCAATCCTGTAGCTTGTACTGCCTCAGATACTAAGGATGTATCCTGCACGCAGGAAGGTACAGGATTGATCCTGAGTTGGAGAGGAAAACGTGAGCGTCCTAGACCTCCAGTCGATCTGCGGATTTGCAACAACGAACCATGGCATGCCCAAAATGATGGGAGTCGACCGAGTCTTGATCAAGTTGAAGGAAATTGAACAGTTGAATGTGCCATACTGCAGGAGAGAGGTTCGGTAGCATGGGTAACTGCACCAGAAGCAATAGACGCCCATCGGCCACCTCTACAGGAACTGCACGCTTCAACTTCACCACCGAAATGCCATGTTGAGTTGCAAACGTGTCATCCATGAAGCATGCATTTGCACCAGTGTCTAACAAGGCAAACTCCATGAGCTCTCGATTATTAAGATGAATGTGTACAGGAAACTTAAGTGAGGGATGGTATGAGCAGCACCAATGGAGCCTGCACCTACGTCCAACTTCGCGGCTCCTAGACGAAGTGGACATTGGAGTTTTCCGACTGAACTTCAGCTTCAACTTCACGCGTCTTGAAGTTCCTGGCTTTAATAGGACAATCTGCCACCTTGTGTCCTGCTCCACCACAATACAAGCACAGGTTCTCACTGCGACGACGTTGCTTCTGCAGCGGAAAGAGAGCCACGCTTGGATTTCTCAACCTCCATAGGAACTACTCCAGAAGGTGGTGCAGGAACATGTACCACAGCTGCAGGATTGGTTTGCAGGAACTGCTGACGGGATCTTTCCTGACGACGCTCGAACAAACGGTTGTCGCAACGAACAGCTTGTTGCATGATCTCCGCTAATGTTTGGGCATCCGGTAACGTAAGGAGAAGGTCCTTCACGTCATCCCTCAACCCAAAACGGAAGTGTTCGATCAATGCAGTCTCGTCCCATGGAATGTTCGTGCAAAGTTGCTGAAATTCGGATGCATAGACGGAAGCTGGTCGGGATCCTTGAGTGAGCTTCCGTAACTTCGTGCATGCAGAACGGTACTTATCAGGATCTCCAAAACAGGCTTCAAAGGCAGCCACGAAACCTTCAAAGTCTTCCATCAATGGGTCGTCACGCTCCAGCAAGGGGCAACCCAAGCCCGTGGAGATCCACTTAGTAAGGATGCCAAAAGACCCACCTTTTGAGCATCAGTCGAGTAGCGCCGTGGTTGCATACGGATCAAGAGCCGGATCTGATTCAGGAAACCTTGGAAATCGGCACGATTGCCACTGAACTTCTCTGGCATGCTAACCTTCGGCTCCGAAGAAAAGTTGATGAAGAGGGAACCACCGATGCCTGGAGAGAGCCTGCGCAGCAGCCTTGGAGGATGCATCAGCAGCTGCATGTGCCGCAGTGGTGGAACCTTGCAGGTCGGTGACCACTTGGCGCAAAGTGGCCAGCTCATGAAGTACATTTGGTGCTCGTGTTGAAACGCTCAAAATCAGCCATGATCTAGGAAAGAAAAAGGAGGAAAATGAAGGAAAAGAATCAAGAAAAAGGTAGCTGGAAAACGGAGAACTATGAAGCAGTTACTATCAAACTGTCAAGCCACGATCCAGGAACCAGGAAGAGAGCAGGATTCCAAGGACAGGAAGGCTTGACTCAGGAACAGGACCGAGAGCAGGACAGGAACTGGAATAGGAACAGGACGGATCTAGAGAGACAGGATCAGGATAGGATCCGGGAGCAAGACAGGAAGACAGGATAGGATCCGGAGCAAACAGGAACAGGACAGGAACAAGAGCAAGACAAGATTGATCGTAGTAAGACTGGTGTTGATAGTAACTGATTGTACAACAATTAGGTCGGAGCTTTTATGCTCACAACTCCAAGAGCTAATCTAGGCATGATGCAAAAGTGGTTGCATGCATGCAAAAGTGATTGCATGCATGCAGAGGCTAAGATGAGTCCACATGTCCCTTATCCTCTAGGCATATCCTGTGGCATATCCTGTAGGAATATCCTGCAACCGAATCCTGTGTCCGGAATCCTGGTAGGAATATCCTGTAGGAAATCCTGCAACCCATATCCTGTATCCGGAATCCTGTAGGAAAGTCCTGCAACCCATGTCCTGTATCCGGAATCCTGTATTCTGTATCGGTCATGACAAATACATTGCTTGAGGGCAATGTGATACTTTCTGGATTGCTAGGTGTCTAGAGTGAATAATGTATCTTAGTTCAATGTACTGAACTAGATATTTTATTCATGTTTAGGGAGATCTACTGAATTATGAGAATAACTAAAACATGAAGTTATAGTGGCACTTTAGTGTCATGATAACATTAGTGTGGAAAATAATATCTTGCTAAATCAGTTAGATGAACTAGACACTAGTTCATGATTCCTCTTAGTCTTGAACAAGTTCATCGGAATAGTCGTAACATTATATTTCCATCTCAAAATTGAAGTTCGATTCATGTAAACTAAGACCATGTCTATAATGTGGTTGTAGCATTTTGATAGATTGATATGATTGTAAGTTTATATCCGCTAGTATAACAACTAGTTGGTAAACTTAGGATTTGAACGTTAAAATGATCATTATCCATTCAAGAGTATCAATATCGAAATTACAACTGTTTATGGAATAAGGATTAGTTTAAAAGATGTTTATCAAAACACTAATTGCCTGAATTAGTGAAAATACTATACTCGGTATAGTGTTGAGAAACATTTACATAATCAATTTCAAAGTTGGAAATAAATATAATGTTACGGAAGCGTGCAGTATTCTGAGTTTAGAGAGACTCTTATCATGGAAACTAAGTTTCGAAATATAGTATTTTTTAAACTTAGTGAGATAAAGAGTTAGGAAGTATTGAATAGCATCTAGTACGATGTGCTCTTTGGGGAATGAGTACAATGAGAGTGACAATTAAGAGACGTGTTATCTAAAGATTATCGATTGAGGCACTAGAGGTGGGTTGAATTTCCTGGTTTCCACATTAGTTTGTAAGAAACGTATGTTAGCTTATCTAGTCCCTGAACTGGTCGGTGTTATGAAAGAGTACAAAGATGGTGCGAAGGACAAATGGTAAGGCTATCACACTTGGTCGCAAATTTGACTGAATTTAATTCCTATCGGGAATAAATTTATGTTAATAACACACCAAGTGAATGGCAATTGGTAGATTGGCAAGACCTGTTGTTTACATGTGTACAGCCATGCGCCTCTGTGATCGCCTCTGGCCAGATTGACATGTTTACAAAGAACAGGGTTTTACGACTTGTACTCTTAAATCGGAAGAGAGCTTGATTCCGATAAAAGTCTCATACTTAGTCTGGCGTAGCTATACACTAATGAGAGATAGGTATAGTAGCAGACCCTTATGAAAAGGGGTAATGAGAAGCACCGAGGGATGCAGAGATGTAAGCTATAATATCATAACATGTGGAGATGTGGGACCATTGGAAAATCAAAAGAAATGCGAAGGTGTTCTGGTCAAGCATTTGAGAAGTGCTTATTATGTGTTAGACGACAGGGGTTGTCAACAGCATTTAATATTAAGGAATAAAGCAAGTCTTTATTTCTTGTTAACCAAGGGCCGGCAACAACACTAACTAGAGGCCTCCAATATAAATTCTAGTTAAGTAAAGAAATTAACTATTGTATTGTGTGCGTCGGGTGACAGACTTTGCAGACGTGCAAAAGGTCTCCAAGTGACTTCATGTCGCAGGTGGTGCCTCTGGCAGCTAGGTTTACGACTTAGTGAACGACGATTCTGAAGTACTTGGTTTCGCGTAATGCAAGGGGGGTAATAAAACTTATGTGAACTTTTGGCTGACTCCGCATAGAGTGATATGTTAGTTTTGGTTAATTTTTTTCTAACATTATCTAGTCTTGGAGTTGGACGTCAACGAGGACGTTGACATTTTCAAAGGCGGGAGTGTGTCATAGTTTTTACTATGACTCGACCCTTTACTTTGGACGTTGACTGTTGTTACCTACTGTACTATGTTGATAAGCCCTAGGTGTAGAAGAAACAGGCCCGCTTAGTGCACTTGGATATCTAGTGATGGTCCGGCCGGTGTCATTAGGTATTTGCAAGAAACTCTGGGCGAAGCTAGCACTTCCATCTAGAAAACTCTTACCTTGGTTTTCCGTGTCCCGGTTGGATTAATGGCTAGTTCCGGTGAGTTCGGCATGTCGGATATGCTTAGAAATCCCCCAGGTTTGACAGGTTAGGGTTTAGGGTCGATGGATAATCACCAAGTATGTTCCCTTTGGGAATGAGAATTCAGTGCTAGCCCACTTATGTAAACAGGAAAACAGGGTGGGGGGCCTCTGTCACATAAATAAGGTAGTATATAGGAGTGAGGGTTCCTGGGTTCATGACTGAGCTCGTTACTCTTCTCCCGGTGCAAGCTCTAGCTTGTGTCGTTAAGGCACAACCTCTGTTGTGCCGCCCTAACTTCCATATGCCAGGGGTACGTCCCACCTTCGGGGTAGCTTACCCTTAACGTTGGCGAATCCGTGCCTAGGAGTCTTGTCGGAATGCACGTTCCAAGAGGCAGAGGTTGAGGCTTGTCTCCAGCCTCCTCCTCCACGTCAAGCTAAGAGCAACACTCACAGCTAACCAGGGCACTTCGTGTCTTTGTCCAACTGTGGTTGTGGGTTCTTGATTGACAAGGGTTTCTTTATCGGGTCTGAGGATAATTGAGGGGTTCTAGAGTTGGCATTTAGGAGCCACGTTTGTGGCACTTGGTGCAACTCTTGAATCTAAGGGCTATGGCATGATAGCAGTGTCACATGGAGATGTGACACTAGGCTAAACGTCACATGGTACAACGCTCGAGGCACGCCCTTTGGGGTTATGTCAAGGGCTTGTCACCAAGGGGTTGGATACTTTAGCAAACAGACATGCTTGTGCTTGCACTAGGGTGCTAAGCCTTGGGCATCCGCTCAAGGGAGGTTAGGTCTCATAACTAGGTGTGCTTTGGCACACTTGGCTAGGGGAGTGTTCTCTTTGGAATTCAAGGGTTGAACAGCCTAAAATGTTAGCAGAGCCCTTTCGTGAGGCACTCGCAAGGTCATGTGCTTAGGGTTATTCCAAACCTAGCCTTAGGAGTTTGCTTAACAGAACACTCGTGTCCGCCTACCGCGCACACTCGTGTCCTCACTAAGTACTAGCCCTAGGTCTAGGTATAACTTGGCTACTCAAACCTTAGGGGTTAGTCGTGTTCAAGGTACCCCTTGTCACCCTAAAGGGGTTGTACTCCCGGATGAGGGTGATTCCTCAAGGGTAAGTGACGATGCCTTAGCTCTGTCATGGGGTATGTGTGGAAACACACTCCTTGATGGGGTTAGGGCATGAGCCTGTCTAGGTCTTCTAGGGCAAGACCCTAAGTCAACTAGGGTTATCCCTCAAGGGTTCTGGGGCAGACATTCTAGGAGACTTAGGCTAAACCCTAAGTCTCCTATCCACTTGGACATTAGAGTCTAACCCTAGGGGTCGTTGGGGTTGTTCTGGGAAACTTAGCGTTGCTCACACAGGGTGATGACGCCAAATGGCCACTTGGTAGCCACGTGTTGCCACGTGTTGGCCTTTGGGTTAAAACTCTGACAAACCCTAACTTATATATAGGACCGTATTCAAACCAATTCGATGGTTATCAAAATCCATTATGATAATAATAATATGTGCATATGTAATAGTACACATGGATCTTACATCATCCCCTCTTCTCGAAAGGATGTAAGTTGGTTAAGGTTCTCTGGTAGATGTGCCCGGACAGGAGGAGGCACTGGTGTACTTTATCTCTAGTATTAAACATATTATCCTGCACATAAATAATTGTGTTATTTATGATATTTAGAGACTGTACACAAAAGTGTTTTGTGCAACAAGAAAGTTGTGCCACCTACAAATTCTTGTGCCGAATCTTACACTTTGTTCTCGAAATTTGTCTGTGAGGTCACCACCCATGATTCCCTAAGGAAATCAGGTTGAATATCTGTCAAACCTCATGAACTTGCGGCTTTACTTGTTGTAGCACTTGATACGGTCCTTTCCATTAAAGAAGGAAACTCTTAACTAAATCATATATCGTAAGCTTTGGAAAATGAACCAACACTAATTCATTAACCTTGTACTTTGTAGGAGAACGATGGTGTGAGTTGTAACATTGTTTGTCATAGTTTCTACTATGACTCCCCTTTTATTTTGGACGTTGACTGTTGTTACTTACTGCACTATGTTGATAAGCTCTAGATGTAGTAGGAAATAAGCTTGTTTAATGCATTTGGGTATCTGGTGATGGTCTGGCTGGGTGTCATTAGGTATTTGTAGGAAATCTAGGCGAAGCTAGAACTTACCTTCTAAAAAACTTTTACTCTAGTTTTCCATGTCCCGATTGGATTAATGGCTAGTTCCAGTGAGTTCGGCATATCGGATATGTTTCTATAGGTTTAATAGGTTAGGGTTTAGGGGTCGATAGATAACTCACCAAGTATGGAAATGAGATTCCGTGCCAGCCCACTCATGCAAACAAGAAAACAGGGGGGGGGGGCTCTATCACATAAATAAGGTAGTATGTAGGAGTGAGGGTTCCTGGGTTCATGATTGAGCTCGTTACTCTTCTCCCGGTGCAAGTTCTAGCTTGTGTCATCAAGGCACAAACCTATGTTGTGCCGCCCTAACTTCCAGATGACATAGTTATATCCCACCTTTGAGGTAGCTTACCTTAACGTTGGCGAATCCATGCCTGGGAGGTCTTGTCGGAATGCACGTTCCAAGAGGCAGAGGTTGAGGCTTGTCTCCAACCTCTTCCTCCACGTCAAGCTAAGTGTAGCACTCATGGTCAAGCAAGGCACATTCGTGTCCTTGTCCAATCGTGGGCATGGGATCTTATTTGACGGGTTCACATTACCTAATTCCTGAGGGTTCACTAAGGAGTTCTAGAGTTGGCATTTAAGAGCCACATTTGTGGCACTTGGTACAACTCTTGAATCTAAGGGCTATGGAATGATAGCCCACATCGGGGAAGGCATTGTCATATAAAGATGTGACACTAGGCTAAACGTCACACGATTCAACGCTCGAGGCATGCCCTTTGGGGTTATGAAGAAATGTTAGAAGTTTATTCATGGGGCAAAAATACAACCAACAATACCAAGTTTTTCCTCCTACGTTCTACACCGTCTAACTACTTTGCTAACTACCTCAAAAGTACTATGTACACCTTAGCCCATAAGCCTCCCTATCTCTGCCTACTCTAAGTTTGCAGCCACGTCAGCCACCACCTCATCACCCACGTCAGCTGCCATGTCAGCAACCACATCACCACCCACGTCAGCCACACCTCATCATCCACGTCAACCGCCACCTCATCGCCCGCGTCATCTACCACGTCACCCGTCGAGTCATTTGCCACATCACCTCCCACGTCAGCGTCCGCGACGAACCATCTGGAAACAACCCAAACTATGCTGGCACCAGCAAACTCATAAACCCCTGGTTCCTCATCCATGGGAATCAACTAACCACCTAGGGGGGCTCCATCTCCACTTGACTTGGCTTTGTAGTTTCACCCCAAGCAGTGGGAGCCACTGTCTTTCCAGTAGATCTCTTTCCTCTAGATCCCCTCGTTCCCAAGCAACCTCATGATGGGAGGCGACGGCCGATACCAGTGTTGTCCAGAAGAAGACAACGCTGCGTTGCGTCGTCCACCTCTTCCCTTAACACACTCGCATTTCATGAGCGCCAAATTGCCACATGGTGCACCCCCGAATGAAGTACCACTGGCTCACGACAAGCCCATGACATAATGCCCTTTGGGGTTATGTCATGGGCTTGTCGCCAAGGGGTTGGATACCCTGACAAACAGGCATGCTTGTGCTCGTGCTAGAGTGCTAAGCCTTGGGTTTAGGGTTTAGGGTAGTTAGGTCTCGTAACTAGGTGTGCTTAGGCACACTTGGCTAGGGAGTATCCTCCTTGGAATCCAAGGGTTGAACAACCTAAGTTTATTAGCATGAGCCTTTTTGTGAAGCACTCGTAAGGTCATGTACTTAGGGTTATCTAAACTTAGCTTTAGGGAGTTTGCTTAGTAAAACACTCGTGTCCTCATTAAGTACTATCCCTAGGTCTAGGGTATAACTTGGCCACCCAAACCCTTAGGGGTTAGTTGTGGTTCAGGGTACCCCTTGTCACCCTAAAGGGGTTATATTCCCGGATGAAGGTGATTCCTCAAGGGGTAAGTGATGATGCCTTAGCTCTGTCATGGGGGTATGTGTGAGACACATCTCCTTGTGGGGTTAGGGCATGAGCCTATCTAGGTTTATTGGAACAGGATCCTAAAGTCTACTCGGGTTATCCTCTAGGGTTCAAAAGATGGTCATTCTAAGGGACTTAGGGTAGGACTTTAAGTCTTTTGCCTAATTGGGCCTCTGAGTTAAACTCTTAGGGTTATCTTGAAAGACTTAGTGTTGCTCACATAAGGTGATGATGCCGAATGGACACTTGGCAGCCACGTGTTGCCACGTGTCATAGTTACGAACACGAACACAAGCCTTAGATTTCAAGAACCCAACCATGGAACACGATCATAGCTCACGATGGCTCACGAATATTCTAGTGAATATTCTAAGAATATTCTAATTTTAATTCTAAAAATATGCTACTTTTTATTATATATAAATAATCAAATGGCTCTGCAAAATGCCGCCTTGATCGGAGCCACACACACAGCTCCTTTTGCTCAGATCCGTATGGCATTAATTTGTCACTTATGAACAACATGAGATTTGTAGAATCCCACAGAATGAAGATGAACTCACCAGATTCAACAAGCCCTGTTGCATGTGCCCTAACCCTAAGTTGGTGTTATGAACACAGGCCGTGATCCTAACAACCACGGCCAGGATCACGGCCCGTGTTCGTAACAGTATATATATTCATGAACACAGCCGGCCGTGGGAACACGACCCATGGCCATGTTCATGAAACACAGTGAACACGGCCGAGATCCCGGATGTGTTCGTAACTATGCCACGTGTTGGCCCTTTGGGTTAAAACTCTGACATTGTTGTTGTCCTACTTGTATGCAACCCAAGTGTTCTGCTGATTCTGCACAAACCAATGAAAGAATGCTTGTCAGATACTGATCCCATGATTTAACATCAGTAGCTCACAGTAATCAAGAAAGCAGACCCAACTCCGTCGATAACACTGGGTCATAACCATACAAGAACTTATATGGGGAAGTACCAAACTTTGTACTCCAGTGACATAAGTATATCGAAGAGACGGCATATAACCATTCCAATCCAAATGTTGAAAGTTCACATACTTTGCGATCATCCCCTTGAAGGTTCTAACGAGCCATTCTACCAAACCATCTGTCTGAGGATGATAAGCACTTGTGAAAGTGTGGTGTATCCTCAGTCTAAACATCAAGACATGAAATGCCTTGGCCATAAATGCAAAACTATTGTTCAAGAGAGAATTTGCTCTAGACAAGAATGTTGAAACACGACCCGATTAAGGAGAAACTAACCAATAGTTAAAACAGTTGCACTAGCAAGAGCACCAACTTCTACCCAACAGTTAAGTAGTTAGAACCAATCGTTACCAAATTGACCGCGAAAAGTTCCATCAAATCAAATGCCACCAATTCAAATGAACGAGAAACTGTAATTGACTCCAACCGTTTTTCCGAAGTACACAGAGAGTACTATTACAAGCTTGGCACCACACACAACTACACACATACCAAATCACATCTCGTCACAACTCTGGTCAATAAAAAAATTTGCACAACTTATCCATCACACGATGATGTCCCATGTGCCCACCGAGAACCGAAGAGTCATGGTAAGTGTGAAGGAACTATGGAACGAAGACTGAAGGCACTACCAATCACAAATGATCATTTAATTAGTGCACACAAAATAAAGAAAGTCGTCCTGAAGGCGATATTACGAATGTAAATGCCTGAAAGGCAAGTCATCAGCAAGTGATGCAGAATTCTCAAACCCATCACAAAGACTTTGAATCCACGGCTCAACCTTTTTAAACTTCCCAAAACCTCATTTGAAGACGGTAAATCCAACTTGCATTTTGCAAACACTAAACATCAAGCACAACAACTGTTGATGGTACAAATCTTCATTTAAAAATTCATTAATGCTAGAACAACTAGCTCCTCAGGGCAGAAGAAGAGAGAGAAGGTGGAAAAGGAGCCCGAAAGAGCAGCATTAGTCATGAACTCCTTGGGCAATGAATAACCTTGAAGTCGTAAATTTGAAGCTTCAAGGCCACTGAGCAATACGACCAATCAAATTCTTCCATTTCAACAATGAAGTGACTGTTGCATATGATCGCCTTTTAACAATGTTTGAGAACCATGCAAGTAGACATGGAGCTCTCAAAACCCAAACTACTGCTAGACATTCCTTTTTGTCATGGAGTAGTTCACCTCTGTTGGCTGCAACATACGGTTGATGTACGCAATGAATGTCGTTGGCTAGGGACACTCGTACTCTCCTACATCAATACGCCCTTGAGACCAATGTTAGAAGCATCTACGCGCAAGATGAAAGGATGAGTGTAATTAGGGTACGCCAAAACTGGAGGAGTTGTCAATAGCTCTTTGAGATTGCAAATGCCTGCTTGAAATCCTTAGACCAAACAAAATAAGTCATTAACGACTTCAACAACACCCACCACGGTGTAGTACGATCTAAAAGATGATTCACAAATAACCCAAATATTATGTCTTGTTAAGAAAGCGTTGCACATAGTTCACACACTTCGGTGTAGGGAACTTCAAAATTACAACAAGTTTGTTAGGATCGACTTGCAAACCTTCATGGGAAATGCAATAACCAAATAAGTGATGTCCTTGGATCCAAACACACATTTAAATGGTTTCAGCTTCAAACCAACTTCCCACAGCCAATCCAAAACCTATACATACATCACATGCTCCTCCCACGTTTCATCCGAGTGGATTAAAACATTGTCGATGAAGGGCAGTTACCTCCGGCATATCGCATAGAACCTCATCCATCATACATTGGAAAGTCATTGAAGCATTGTTCAAACCAAAGGCATTACCAAGAATTTGTACAAACCAAATGGTGTTTAAAAAGCAGTCTTGGGAATGTCCATGTCAACCATCGGAACTTGTTAATATCCAAAGTGAGATGTAACTTGGTGAACCAACGGTTCCGCCCTAATAATCTAAAAGATTTGCAGTATGAGAAAGTGGGTACATATCTGAAATATTACATCATTTAATGGGCAATAGTCAATGTAGAATCAAATGCTCCCATCCGGCTTCATCATAAATGAGGTTCGCACGCCCAAGGACTTCGAAATTTTGGATAACATCCTTCTCTAACATCTACTTAACATTCGCTCGTAAGATTTTGAGTTTCTTTAGTGATCGACGCCAAACAGGTACTTGATTGGCCTAACATTCTTAGTTGAAATAGTGGCGTGTTGCAATCTTGGCCCAGATGACAAGTCAAGTTAAAAAAATTAGCATACTCTTTCTTAAGTTGATCAATCACTGCAGACGACGATCATTTAATGGATCCATAAGGAAAGAAAGAGCATAAAGAAAAGATGATTGGAAGTAAAGGTGAAATAAAAGTGATATAATAGAGGTGGAAGCAGATGGACGAAGTGAAATAAAAATAAGAGGAATAAAAGAAAAACAAGGAGGAGACTTTTTGAAGTCATATACTTACTGATTGTGAGTCAACCAATCCATATCAAGAATAAAGTGAAAGCTTGATTCAACCACCCGCAAAGATTGAAGCTCAAGCTCACGATCGTCCACATAAATAACAATATCAATTTCATCACGTGAACAAGCATGAGTGACTGTGTTCGTTGCCATATAATGAAGATTGGTTTTACTACACAACGCAAATGAAGGCTATAATATGTAGCAACAGATTGAGAAATATAGGAACACTAAAAGAAAAATAGGATGTGGCATGTGATTAAAGCGAGCTTGAAAGTAAAGACCGGATGAATTAGTGCCGAGTAAACCTTTTGATGATATTCCCAAAAGAAAGACGGAGGGGTCACTAATTTATTTGCACAAAGACCCCCTCTACTCGTGCGATTTGTCGTTTCCCAAAAGATCCACTGCATCAAGACCTTCCATACAGCGGTGCCAATCGGACGTTGTTAACGCCAAGGCCTCCACCCCATAAATGGGGGACGCTAATCAGGAAACCATTGACAGTTTTGGTGTGTTCAACCTCATCACACGCCCAACAACAAATTGCACGTCCACATTCTCGTCCACCGGCCCAACCTTGTGCTTGTACACAAGCAATAACTCATCAACCTCCATTGGAGCAGAACCATCCCCAACATGAAATGGGACAAGAGAACGTGAAGATGCAAGTGGGAGAGGTGATGACTCATATCGTTGTGCTAGCCTCAAAGCATCGTCAAGAGTTACTAGAGTTAGTGCATGCACAAGCCCCACAAGGTTTTGACGAAGTGTTGGCCATAACATACTTAACTTGATGCATTTTGACATGTTAGGCTCTACATGCAGCAAAAGGCTCTAAAAACGAACACTAAACTGCATCACTGACTCAGATAGTTCCTACGAATATGATGCAACTGCTAACATCGTCATAGTCATCCACATGCTCAAATGCACATTTGAAGACCTTTAAAAGAATATTTTAATCTCCACGAGTTGCAACATTCAAACCATTGTACCATTACAACACTGTCCCTTGAAGATAAGTAGGAAAACTCGTGCAAACATTGAGCACTGTCCCATGAATGATATTGACACCACGATGAAATGGTCAAACCAATGGTACACATCATTCCCAAGATTTCCGCAAAAGAACTCCAGTCGAATGCGAGGATTTGTAGCATGAACAAGAAAGTACCATGGGCTGTGAATGTCGTCATCAACTAAGAGTGATTATTTAATTGCATCTGCACGGTATCCAACAATTGCATGAGTAGTTGTTCCACATATGAAGGATTTACATGTTGTGCATCCATGGATAAAAGATAAGAAAAACAAATTTACAAGGAAAGATAAATCTAAACAATGAAAAAGCTAGATCATAAAAAATAAAAGAAGATTTACAAAAAACACAAATTCGAGTGCTCTATAAGGACAATTAGAGGTTGCCCTTCACCTCACCAATGTGAGATTGAACCCAATTCAAGTTATCAAAACCCATTACACAATAATAGTATCACATGCAGCATTACACATGGATCTTAAATATTTAATTTAAAATTATTAAAAATCATTAAATTGATTTAAAATCATTGCGATTATTTGATAATATAAATTATAATCTAAATCAAAATTATTAATCCTTAAGTAAATGTGTATTTAACATTTTCATTTTGAACGACTAAATCCTTTCATACATGTATGTACGAAAGATTGTATAACACGAACACTCTTTATGTGCAAAACAAAATTTGAGAGACGGTATAAGAAATTTGTTTACTAGTGATAATTAATTAACACACACACACACACACACACACACATATATATATATATAAAGCTTATATCTTTCAAATATCCTTCATAAATCACATCTTTTATTTGTTTTTATCATTTGCACATTATCACTAGTATCGGAACTTAATGAATGTTTTATTGTTGTTTGAATTTCATTTTTTCATAGTAATTATATTAATCTCATAGATTAGATTAGTTACTTTACAAATAATAGCACTTGGGGTCACTTCAGAACTTATTCATGCTCATTATCACTTTGATCAAAATTAATTTAAGATTATGTGTATGGCTGGGATATATCATGAATCAATAAAGTATATTAATACTGATATAGAATATACCTTAGGATATTCTAAAGTGTATAAGCATTGTCATTATTTTATATATATTTACCATGCAATTACCATATCATGCTATGTGCATTCTAAAATACTTTAGGGTTTATTTATCCACAGCGTGGCTCAACAATATAAAGAAACTCACGGTAAGAATTAAAACATTTTAGTTAAATATAATTTATGGGTTGATACATGTTTAATAATTTTTTCCTTTTTATATAATTTTTTAATTTGTAAAGGATTAATATTTGATTTCTTAACCCAAACAACAATATAAAAAGCTGCATTTTAAAGTTAGGAAAATGATTAAAAATATCATTCCATAATATATGAGGTATTTTGATGAGAACTTTCAAAATACTCACATGCAAAAAATGCAATATATTTAATGATTTTAAAAAATTAAAACTAATAATAAAATATATAAATATATAATTTCTCACTCATCACAAATAGAGATTTAACATGTTATAAATATTTAAATAGAAACGTACATACATTAAAAGAAATAAAGAAAAACCCACATGTTATTTTAAATGTTTAACTATATGAAAAGAAATTGAAATTTATAAAGCCACATGATTCATAATTCATTATACATGACAAATTATAATTACTTAATTAATTATTGATTTAAGATGTTTAAAGATGAAAGGAATTATAAGCAAACATGATTTTAAGAGTTTTTTATTATTATGTGATAATTTTTTTTTATAATAGTTTGATGAACTGTAATAAACAATACAATATATTATATATTATGTATTATAAAGAATTAGGCCACATGGCATACACACACACTTATAAATCTTAATATATTAATGTAATGTGATAATAAGAATTTAAGAATTTTACTATAAATAATAAGATAAAATATATAACATTTTTTAATGTAGTTGGGGTGATCTATGTGCATGAGGTGCCATGTGGCACTAGAATTACTTAGCACTAACACTAACTTGAGTGCTAGCTAATTTGGGCGTGCCAATCCTGGCACGGTCACTTAATATAATGACTTGTATGAGTCAAACCTAATCAAATCATATTGGTATTATGTCTCTCTCAACTTATTATAGATATTAATAATTTATTAGTGAATTACTACATTAAAATGAAAACTACATAAATGCTAAAACTATAAATCATATACAATGAGAAACTCATTATATTATAATGAATATATTTATGATAAGTATTGTGGTACAATCTTAAATAAAATTAAATTATTATAATTATAAATCATAAATAATTTTAAATAATACATTTGCTTAACATACAATTGCACTTTAATATGTTACAACTTCTAATACTTCATTTTTTTATTTATCAAATTCATTCTATAGTATGGAAATTAAAAGAAATTAATTAATTAATTAAAAATGCATTATTAAAGTGAGGTTTAAATATTACAAATTTTTACTAAAAGGAAAGAGGTCTAGGCAAACTTAACAATATAAATTTAAATTACTAAATAAAAATATTGTTATATAAATTACAGAATATATATCAAATATTAATATTATGCATTAATGTTTTAATGTTATCATGTTGGTGCATTCTTATTTGAGGTGTCTTGGTATGTAGTGGATGGAACATTTAAATAAATAAACCCTTATATATTCATGCTAGCCCAAGAAAATATAAATAGTTTATATTTGATAAAATTCAATATAAACTACTAAAGTATAATTGTATATTTGAAGCTTTTGATGTAATGTTTTCCATGCTGCTTTTATAAAGTATATATCATTATTTTAAAAGTAATTTCAAATATAAATTTAAAAAAATTCAAGCACCTTACTATGAATTAATTAGGTTTATGAAGCAAGTCAACAGTATTCTTATTCTTATTCTTATTATTATTATAGTAAAAAAGTACATATGGGTAGAGATTATTTTAAATGTGATGTCCTTAAACTTGAATAATTAAGAGACAAGAATGCATATCACTTAATTAAAAATTTTATAATGAAAGGATTACATATAACTTGTTGCATTTCTTATTTACAATTCACATATATGTTTGTTACATATTTAATTACTTGTGTGTGTTCTCTCTCTCTATATATATATTATCTTAACTCTTTCTTTCTTTCTCAGCACACACGTGCATGTGCAACACAATGTCACACGTGTAATTCTTTAGTTGCATTATGTATAATATAATTTAATTATACTTTTCAAAGTCATATCTTTGGGTTGGTTATAGTGAATTCAAAATAACCTTTTTATAATTTAAATAAATATTTACATATTTTGAAAGTATTTTATATTTTGTAATATGTTTTGATGATTTATGTAGAAATTAGAAACAAAAGTATAAGCAAATATAAAAAAAATTAGGGCAAAACAATCATGCTAATAAAAGATTAATTAAAAAATTATATAATGAATTTACCTTCACATTAATAACATTAGTTTTAAGATATAAATTTATATATTTTTATTAATTTTTAAGCTATAGTGGGATTTAATTAAAAATGGCAATCCTTATCAATTTTAAAAATAATAATGTGATTTTAATACATTGTAGTATATATAATATATTTAAAAAAAATTATGTAAAACATTATCTTTTTATAAATTTGAGATTATATGAATAAAAATAACCATAAACAAATATATTATATTATTAATGAGCACAACTATATTTTGAGGTGAAGTGAGGTGAGTTGGTGAGTTAATTTAGGCGAGTAAAAGGTAATCAATGATGGTCAAGGTCATGGTGGTGAACTCAACCTTAAACTACATGGTGTTTATGACAAACTTAAGAAAAAGGCAAGGTCCATCTTGAACCCAATTTGGGGTTTGTAATAAACCTTTAATAAGTTGGTAAGGCTCCTATAGTAACACACTTATGTGTTAACCATAAATAGCATACCAAAATTGGGTTTGCACTGAACCAATGATGATTTTGTAAGGTTCTATACTAACACACAATGTGTTAATTGTAAAATGCATGCTTTTGGAGTTCATGGTGAACCTTAGTTAAATTGTGGTTCTTGTAACAACAAACATTGTGTTAGTTGAGAAATGTATATATGGAGATAATATTTTGAATTAGTTATTCTATTAGTCGATTTTTGTTAAAGAGAAGTATATAGAAGAATATTTAGTGCACACAAGGCTAGTTAATTACCTAAAAGACTTGACTCGATTCTAAAAGTGTATTAATTTAAAGAAGTTAAATTGCTCCCTACTTCAAACAAATGCATTTTCAGGATGAAATCATAGTGTTGGCACAATTAATTTTATTAAAACAAAAAATTAAACCCTTGATCATTTCTTAATTGTTTAATTTTTAATGGATTCACTCTTTTAAAAAGTTGAAATGTCTATCATGTGAGATTGCATTTATATCAAATCATGCATATATAGTAGCATCCACATGTGGACATGATTTAATTAAAAATGGCAATCCTTATCAATTTTAAAAATAATAAGTGATTTTAATACATTGTAGATATATGTATATCCAATTCTATCTTAATGTAAAATCAAATGTCATTGATCATATGCAATGTGAACCTCAAAATTGCCACCTAATTTAATTTTGAATATATGAGCTAGCATTTAAGAGTGATTAAAGCTGACATAAGTCATAAATAATTGTACATAACCATCAACTCGCATTCCAATGATAATAATTACATGGAAACATTAATTTAAATAAAATATATAATACTCCCAACTATCTTAAACAAATGACGTCCACATTAACATTCTTTAAAGATAAGGAGTTTAAAATAAGGATTGGAAGAGTCGCATTTTAATGTTTATTGATGAAGAGGTTTTCACACATGAAAGCCCACATCACGTACTTGTGTATTGAATTATAATAGTATGTAGGTGTAGATAGTCCATTACATGTTTAGTTTGGAGCGTGGCAACAACCATGAGGGTGCTTCTCAATTATATTAGACTTTTGCCTGGGGATTTCATCAATTGAAGACATGGGACATGTCCTTACATATAAGCCTCCATTACACATAGATCAACTCATTTCATCAATAACAAATAATGTTTTTACCTATCGAGACAATGAAACAAATGGGCAAAATATCAATTATAATGAACTGTATAATAAATCACAAAAATAATAAGTTCACTGGCAAACTATTATGTAATTAGTTAGGGTGGATTAACAATGTATGATGTGCTAGAGCTTAAACATATTCTAATAGTCTAAAATTTGTAGGAAGAATTAGCACAAACATCGCACAATCTCTCACATAAATCCTTAACATTATTATTTTCTTCAACATTTGGTAAATGATTAAAAATTAATGAAGAAAATTATTCTAAATCAATAATCATAAATAATGAGATGTTAGGATTCATGTTATTTACATACTCTACATATTCTCATCAATTTCTTGTGAAAAGTTTGTCCTTTTCGATGCAACAAATGACTTTGTTAACATTATACATGTCTTGAGCATGTTTCAAGTGTTAATGGTGAAGTCAATAATTACATTGTCCTATAAAACTAAAAGCTTCACAAAATAACAACATGAAACGAACAAAGTACTCTTTATACTTTGAATAATCAAGTTTAATTAATAAAATTCCATCTTGCTCCTCTAAAATGTTAAGGATAATATTCATGTTTACATTATACCATGTAACACTCTTTTAACCTATGTTAGTCTCTTGTTGAATCAGTAATCCTTAAGTCATACACATGAGAAAAGTCATGATTTATTATGGACAAGGACAAATGAGGACAAATAACACTAAAATGTTTATAAATCTACCTCTTGTCCATTTCTATTGAAACTATGATTGCACATGAATATCTAGAATCTTAAAGTTAAAAATCATATTGTGAAGACATTACCACAGTCAAATTACTAACTAGTGAAGATGCAACTATAACAAGAAATATAGTAATACCCACTTCTTTAGTAACAAAGTCAATAAGTTTAAAGTCACACCAAAGTGATAATTTCCAATTAAGTTTTACCAAGGTATCTGATTGCTCTCGAACGTTTCTATGCCATTTGAAATGTCAAAAGAATAATATGTAGAAAAGACATGTCACTTCATCTTAATTTTCTATTATGAGAAGCATATTGAGCCAATCGTTAAAACTGTTGATTGGTTTCTAGATATCTGATGTAGTTCATTTAAACTTTCTATATAAAATTTGTTATTTAAATTTGAATGTAGTCGTTCAAAATAACGGCCCCATATCTTTTGACAACTTAGAAGTAGTGTAAAAAGGCCAACCCCTTATTATAACATAGCACATTAACGACTATCATTGATAAACATTGATACATCATTAATAGAGAACGCTGTTTATTGTTTCCAATATATTACAGGCTCGAAACATTATATAGCAGTATCTAGTACGGATAGAAATGTAACTTCCAATATATTACAGGCTTGAAAGCAGTATACAGTATGGATGTGCATGTATGTAATCTAAATTAACTAAACCGCATTATTCCCTTTGGTAATCAACGGTTTCATACTAACACTCCCAACCTCCTTTATTTCCTTTACCACGTCCTCCTCACTTAACGTCCAGTTTTCTATACTTGTACCATCTCGCACACAGAACATATATAACAAAATTGACACCACTGATACACGCAAGCAACCAGTAGAAGTTACTGAGGTTACCCCTGTTAATGTTATTAGGAAGCCAACCCAACCTACCATGCCGTGTAGTAAACCGTTGCACAATGGAAACCAATAAAGAGCTAAGAAAGTATCCGAGAGCGAGCGAAACAAAAGAAAGCGAGGTGGCCATGCTACGTAGTCTCTCTGGGGACTCCCTATAGAAAAAACTCCATAAGCCCCACAAATGTGAATATATCCGCTAGCCCAATAATACAGAACTGTATGGTAACCCAGGTGACCTTCAAGGGAACTGTGGCAGTGGGGTTGTCCAGTAAACCGTGTTCCTTGGCTACGTGAAGCCGTTTTTTCTCCACAAACACTGCAACTACCATACCGAGTATAGACAGAAGAAGTCCCACCGATATCCGCTGCAAGTAAGTGATGCCATTTTCGTTTCCAGTTATCCGCCTGGCGATAGGCACAAAGACAGATTTCATATACCGGCAACAAAACGATCATGGCCAACAGCGGCATAGCCGACACAGAGGCAGGAGGTACCTCAAAGCCGTTAGACAGCTTCCTGTCCATTGTTCGCCCTTGCTGCTGCGAGACTGTCTGCACCTGAGCAATCACACAGTTGAGAACGATGGTGCTCGCAAATATCGGTAGAATACTCAGTACGATCTTCACTTCCTCCACCTGTGTAACAGTACACATCTTCCACGAGCTCACCGGTGCGGATCTGTAGTCGCTTATCGCTGCCTTGTCAAGGAACCTGTAAAAGGCCATATCAATATATAGATATACACGCATCGACCGTACCTGAAGTGATCAGTGTGTGATATCTTGCGTGTGTTACCACCCAATTGTGTCTCATGCAGCATCTCCGGTGGTAAAGACCGGTAAGTTTCGGTTTCTGATCGCTGCCACGAAGACTGAATGAACTCACAAGAGGTCCGTCACCGGTTGTAGCATTCTTCCTTGGTAGAAAGGGTAACCCGAAAGCAACACGAGAGACGCGAGGCAAGAAGACGCCAGTGCCGTAATATACCCAACCTTGAACGAGACGTTATCTTGCAGGTACACTAACCCGGTTACGGCTATAAATCCACCGATGAGAAAGAAGAGGAAGTACACGTTGAAGTAAAGGCCGAGCCTTTTCTTTCCTCCTCGTTCTCCTCAATGTCAAAGTGGTCCGCCCCCATCGTGGCAAAGTTTGCCTTCACTCCACCAGCTCCAATCGCAATCAGGTAAGCCCACCGAAGAAAACTGCCTTCTGAGACGCGGTCGGCTCCTTGCAGGAAGCACTGAAAGCATGGCAATCTGCAGGCTTCAAGCTCGGTAAGGACGCTGCAAGTGTCATCAAACAAGATCCCCTGCAAGTTACAAATATGTATGTAAACATATAACACACACGCACACGCACATCGCACGCACGTACCAGCTTCGAAAACACCACCAACGAGGAAGTTTTGAATCTACTCCACCATAGATCAGAAATAACGCCTCCGAGGAGTGTCAGTAGAAACAAGGTTCCCATGAAGTTGGTAACTATGTTCGCGGATGTACTCAGGCCAAAGTGTTCTTTGTTGAATGTGAATGAGAAAAGATTGATCCCAATTGATAGTGTAGCCATTTGATCCAAGGTTACAGCCACTGAAATATCAAAGAAAAACTATGCAAATGTAGAAAATCTTTTCAAACTACACTATAGAACCATATATATGAATAATACGAAGAATCTAACATAAATTGTTGGTACTTACACATGATGAAGGGTGTAACTCTCCATCCCCGAGATCTGAATCCCATTAGTGTTCTTAAGAGGAAATTAATATTAATAATGCACAAATTACATCTCTATATTGCGTCATGATGTATATTAATTATTAAGGTTATAAAGCTGGTAAGATTTCAATTTCGAAGTGTAGTTTTCAAACATGTAATATATAGTATATATTAGTTTTAAGATATGAAATTTGAAACATATTATAATATTTAAATAATATAAAGATGCGCAACAAAAGAAGACCATATTGAGTGGTTGGCATGTTAATTCATACATTTTAAATGTATCTATTTAGTTATAAAGAGTATACAAGCTTATAATATGTAAAAGTATATATCAAAATTCAAACATGCCATTTGGAATTTTAAGTTATGTTTAAATTTTAAATCACATGCATGAACTTGTTTAAATTTTTTCATGCGATAACACTACATAACTTTAGACCATCGTTGACAGAGTCTCGTGGTAGGCTAACTAATTAAATTTTTAAGTTATAAAGTTTAATATAATTTTTTTTATCAAACACCACAAGAATCTTCTTTTGGGGAAGGTATATTCTTATTAACCTGCATGCATACGTATTTATATAATTGTCTCGGTAAGCTATCGATCCCAGGAATATTACATGTTTATAATATATACTACGTATGTATGTATTAATACAGGTGCAGGTGAAACTTATATTTTTCTGGAATGGACCGGAATATGAATATATCAGTGTATATTCTGTTTGTGTAGTATCAAGATTTATAACTAATGTTTGAAAATGACTTGATTAGTTTCTTTTTAATTATAGTTAATTAAGTTAATTATTTTATTGATTTTATATGCATTTAAAGAATATAAATTTAAAAAAAATCTTTAGGGTTAATGCATTTCATATATAAGTTTGTTTAAGTACAAATTTTTTAATTAAATTTTAATTAATTATCATTAATAAAAAAGAGTGGATATGGTTGGATACGACAAACAGCCGATTGGACAGACAAGTGTGTGAGAGAGAGATAGAGTGAAAGGAGTCCTCATTTGTACTTTGAAACATCTAAATTAATTATTTACCCTTTTTTATATTTTATATTAAATATTACGTGATGATACCAGGCATGTAATAGAACATAATTACCACATGTACTATATTACAACATATTAAGAAAATTCAGAAACATTCTTTTTGAATTAGATATATTTCTTATTAAATTAAATAGAGTAAAAGGTTGTTTTGAATTAATATAGTTTCGATAAGGGATTTTTAATATCTTATGTAGTCCGTTAGGGAGAAAAAGGTTATAAAATGGATAAAGTAGGACCATTGATATCTCTTTTAAAAAGTATAATAGTAACAAGTTATTTTGTAAAACAAAACTAATATGTATGTTACTTTTAACTTACAATAATTTTATAGTTTAAATATACAATATATTAAAAGGTATGATATAAAGAAAACTTCTGAGTACTTATAGAAAAATAATTATATACATTGACAAAGATAATGTTGTACAAAATAATAATGATAATGCAAACAATTTGCTAGTATAATTATCTTTAAATATAATTTTTAAACATTATTTATGTTCATTATCAGAGTTTTGATTTAGTGTCATGAATGTGACTAACTAAATATCAATTCTAAAAAGATACTTTCTATGGAAAACCCAAAAATTAATAAGATATTGTATGTTAAGAATTTCTTTTAAGAATTCCACACTTATAATTATTAAGTCAAACAATGTTCATTTCATAAATTAAAATGCATAATTAGTGTTGTTTTTAATTCCGGCATGGAAGTAATGCTTTTAAACACTAAAATTTAATCATTAAGCACTTAAATATTTAAGAATTTTTCTTTTTATATCTTCAATTTTAAAAATTCTTAAGTTTACCAATAACAAAAGAGCTAATATGGATTTTATATTTAAAACATGAACAAAATAATAAAGTTTATATATGTTTCAAAGTGATTTATTTATTCATGAAGTTAAAATATATATAATAAATAATTTAATAATTAGAAAACATGGTGTACTAAAAAAAAATGGTATATGCTGTAATTTATTATTACAATAACATATATGTGTTGCATTCTTTATGGTGAAATGATCATGGCATGTGAAAGTTAATAATGATAATTTTATGATATATATATTTAAAATTATTAAAAATATGACAATGAGCAAAAGAATTGATGAATAAGTATAACATGTTTAAAAATGGGAGGTTAAAGGTAATGATGAGATAATTTTAATAAAAACATGTGAGAATTATTTATATTGTATTCAATGATGGTTAAATTTGGTGGTAAAATTTTAAAAATATAAAAAATGATATTGCATGTGTTAAGCCAACTAATTATTTTTTTAATTATAAAAAGAACTTTAATATGTGGGCAAAATATAATATTTATGTAAAAGTTGTTTTACAGGAATTTAATATGTACATACCAACTTAAAATAAACTAATCAAATAAGAAACTAACTTAAGACTTAATAATGTAAATATGATGAATTACATTTAAAACTATAAAAGACTTAATGAAATAAATATGAATAAGCTATAATATTTCCTATATAAACCATGTGATCTTGTTAATCTTGTAATTTTATAAAATTGAAACATAATGTTTATTGATATTATATTGTATTAAATATAAAGTGTTGAATTCTAAGTAATCTATGTATTAATATTATTACAATGCTGATTATTATTTTTTAATTTATTTAAACATATTTATTATAAATTATATTGTCATGTATAAGATGTTTAACTTAGATCACTCGTTCTCTCTCTTTTTATTTATTTATTATATATATACATATGCACATTTAATATAAAAATATGTATTAAGGTATTATTCAATCCGATAAATTAAAGACAAACTAATTATCATTTGTGTAATATTTTTATAATAATAAAGTACAAATATAAAAGTTCAAGTCAAAACTATTATGTATACAAATATTTTAATATTATAAAGCCAAATGGAATAGAGTTATTTACATGTAATTAATAAATTTTTGGAATATTATATAAATAAAACATTATGAAATTATAATGATAATTATTTTAAGGATTTTTAATAAAGTTAATATTATAATTGAAATTGTGATGTTAATAAGTGCTTTAGAATTATTTTAAACTTGAGTAAACAATGAAATTTACATTAATGAATAAACTAAGCAATCAAAATTTATATTTAATGAAAAAATTTAATGTAAATTAGGTTAAGGTAAAATTATTAAAATTTACACATAGAAAAAGAAGATAAGGAGCAATGGCTTCTTAAAAATAAATAAGCAATTCTCGTTTTCTGAAAAAATTCGTTTAAGGTAAATATATTTTTTTATTATTTGATTTAACATAATTAATAATATTAACAGCATTGTTATTGTATTTTTATTTAAATAATTTTACTTATAATTTACTTTAACATTAATCATTTTATGCAATTCATAAATCGATCTCATGTGTATTAATATTTTTTATTAAAGAAACTATTGTAGTATATAATTATTTTAAATATTATTCTCATTATGTGAGATATGACATTTTGATATTTAATGTGTTATTAAATTGTCCTCCAAAATTGAAGTTGTTTTGTAAATTATATAATCTTCTTATAAATTATATTAACATTTTCTAAACCTTGTCAAATTACAATATTACTACTTTTCACTATAACTCTAACCAAATTAACTAAAATTTTTTAGTTAAAATTTAATTATTTACTATTCTTGTGTAAATGAATTGCATACATTTAGTATATAACTTATGTGACCCATTAATGTTTGATTCAACATATTAACAATATTAATAATATTAATAACATTATTGTTGTTATTGTATTTCTTGGTCATAATTAATTTAAATCTCTTACTTAAACATTAATCATTTTATATAACTCATAATCAATTAAATTCTTAACATTTTCCATCTAGCATGTATTTATATTTTAATTGAAAAAAACTATCATAATATTACAAATGTTATTTCTAATTTTTTGATATTTTACTGTGTTGTTATCATTGTTCAAAACCAAAATTGTTTTATAAGTAACTTAATAAATAAATCTTTTTTTACATATATATCTACCATAAGTTTCACATTTCATTATATTATAAAGTGGCTTCTGTTAAATAAAATCATTATTAATCAAATATTTGAACAAATATAAATTACCATTATATATGCATATTATTAACATGGCTCACCAAATCATTGTAAATATTTAAAAGACAATAATGACTTGGGACTATTTGTGTAAGTTAATTACAAATGTTATTTCTAACTTAGTATAAATTAAGTTCAAGCCTTAATAATTAAATTAACAAAACAAATATTAAAACAAGAATTTTCATGTGTACAAACAAGTTATTAAACAAAAAAAGTTTGACTAACTCCATGTATTCCTAATATAAGTATTTGACTAACCATCAATATGATGTACTCCTATTTAAGAATAATTATAAACTATAACAAATTAAAATGTCAATTTTATAGGTTATAAATATTAAGAAACCTTTGAAAGATTTCTATATTTATATGCATACACATTTAAAAATGAATTATATTTCTATTACATATATAATTTCTTGTATATTCTTTATTCATTTATCATAGAGAATATAATTACTAGTTTATACAACAATATATAATTTTTAAATTTATATTTAAACAGAAGCGTGAAACATGGAATGTAACAAAGCTTGTTTATTTATTTATATATTGTAATTTTTAAAATTTTTAATGTGAATAACCAATTTCTATTCATTAATATCAATTATGAATATATTCAATTATATACTAAAATAACATTTCATACGATATCCATTTATAACGATGTATTATGAAATAACATTATTATAATTAGATAAAATACATTTACAGATCCAACTTTAAATATTGTATTTAATAGATATTAATAAAAACATATCCTTAACATTGTTATAACAAGATATTTTAATATATTACTATTTTTATTGTTTTATATAAGACCTTAAACATAACAATAACAATACATATTAGTATATTTTAATACTATTTAAATAATCTAAATCATCAGCCTCCATGAGAGAATAACTAACGTAAAACTAAACGCTATCTGTGTGTAAGATATCGGATCCAGCAATATACACATATATAAATACGTATACGTATACATTACCTTGGTGATTGTAATTAAAGGAATTAGTCTTGTTTATCCTCATTACCAGGAGCTATGTGCCAATCAAATGGCAACCCAGCGGACTCCCTTCCCCTGCTGCTCTCTGTAATGTTATATCTATACCTCTTAGTAAGATAACCACCCCATAAGTACTGTATAAATCCCTGTAAACAAATCACACCTGAGAGAGAGAGAGAGAGAGAGAGAGAGAGAGAGAGAGAGTACTCACCATACTACGATTGATATCGCAATCACTGCCATGAATAAGATTGCTGTCACCCGGGAGTTATAAACTTTATCCATCTACAATACAGAGCAAGCCTGAATACACACACACACACGTATATATGTACCGCAACATACCCAATGGGAATCAAGCTAAAAGGAATGATAAAACACCTGCAAAACCAT